>CM034468.1:15030807-15373089 GCA_019925255.1 Litchi chinensis
TTGAAGAGCTCACCAGGGAAAGGCCTATTCTTCAAAAGGAATGAACAACGAAGCATTAAGGCATATACAAACGCAGATTTTGCAGGCTCAATCATAGAAAAAAATCAACATCAAGGTATTGTACTTTTGTGTAGGGAAACTTAGTAAGTTGGAGAAGAAAGAAACAAAGTGTGGTTGCTTGGAGCAATGCAGAAGCAGAACACAAATCTATGGCTCATGGAGTTTGCAAGATGTTGTGGCTAAAACGAGTCTTAGAACTAAGGAGACCCATGACCATGCCTATAAGGTTGTATTGCAACAATAAGGCTGCTATTAGCATTGCACACAATCCAATTCAATATGACAGAACAAAACATGTCCAGATTGACAGACACTTTTTAAAGGAGAAGCCTGATGCAAGGCTATTTGCTTGCCATTCGTTCCAACATTGCAACAAACAGCTGATATTCTTACAAAGGGATTGTTCAGACCTAACTCTGAGTCTCTAATCAACAAGTTGGGCATGGTAGACATCAATGCACCAACTTGAGGGGGAGTGTCAAATAGGAAAATTAGGGATTAGAATGACCTAATTAGTTCCTAATTTCTAGGGATTAGTTTCTGATTTTATTTCCTAATTTCTAGGAATTATTTTCTGATTTTATTACTTAATTATTTAGTCAACTTATCGCTTGAATTAAGGGATCATCTGTTAAGCTAGAATTATGGGATTCAATGGCAGGACTGTTGTCATGCTTCCTATATATTCCAGTGTTTTCATCAGTAAAATAATAAGAAGAATTCAGATTATTTCTTCTCAACTCATAGTAACCATAATATTTGGAAAGCAAAAAAGAATAAATAAACAAATAAATAAATATATCACCGAGACCAACATCTTGAAAAGTCTTAACATTTTTCAAGAAAGAAATGTTTAGCAAAACAAAAAGTCAAATCTTATAGATTATATTGTGATCATCTCTAATATCATGTGTACCAACAATCACACATATCTGGTCATAAGTAATGATTGAGCAAGCTTTAATAACACAAAAGTATATTTATAATTTAGTATTTGACAACAATAGGGTGCAAGGGCTAAAAAGCTATGATTCTTCTAAGAACCATGAAAGTGGTCCTCTTATCAAAATTAACCATAGAGCAGTGTACCTTCTCTTTCTTTCGCAAAGACAAATAAAATTGCATTTCGGTTCGTAACCTGAAAAAATACGGAACTGGTGAGCACAACATCCTTTCACCCTAATTATAGCAGTACTTGTGTACTTATACCTTTGTTTCTGAGATAGAATAGAGCTCAGTGCCTTAACATGAAGAGGGGAGAAAAGAGAAAACAAATGAACCCAGTGCCTTGTCCTCTCCTCAATTTCAAGGACAGGAAATAAATCATCCATAAGAACTCGCTCAATGTTCTGAGACCTGGAAATTTGATTTAAAATTAAATTTGACATTATAAAACTCTCATTCAGATATGATAAGCCATAGGGTGCAAATAAACAGACCTGAACTCCTTATAATCTTTATCATAACAAAGCATCAAGATTTTACATGGAATCTGTTCAAAATGATTGCTTATTGTCATGTGACCTTCTGAACACTTTTTACAATAATCTCGATATACTTCCAGCAACTTTTGCAAGGCCTTCTTTCTAACAGACATCTTCACAGGAAAAAAAAAAATACATAGTTGAATGTCAGAATAGCCTTTTTTTTATCTGCTAGAAAACAAAAAGTTTTAGGGCTCATTTACCTTCTTATCTCGAATTCTTTCAGTAGCTTCTGATATTAGTTTTGGTGGAACAAATTTCAGGTTAGATCTGGCAATATCACATGCAACAATCACAGCCTCCATTCTCACTCTATCATCAAAATCTAAAAGCCGACTTTCAAGGGCAGCTGCTCAATTAGCAAATTATTAGCATATTAGGCCTCTAGAATCAGGAAACATAACAAAATAAAACAGGAATTCAAGCTCCAAATAGCTTACTGAGAACTTCATATGATTCTTTTCCAATTGGATTAGCCAAGTAGAAAGCTTTTGCGCATCGTAGGACAATAACTCTAACTTCAGCTGATTTATCAGAGAACCTTTTCAGAAACTCTGTAAAAAGATCATGATTTCTTTCTACAATATGGTTTTCTGGTAGTGCAAAGAGTTTTCCAATTAAATTAACAGCTTTTATTCGGACATCCACCTGATCAACCTACAAATAAACGCAAAATTTTTTAGGAAAATAAAGATCCATATCTAGAAAAAGAGGAATCCGAAAGAACAGTTATGGAGAAAAGAAAAATCTTGAAAACACAAATAATCAATCCATAATAAAAAGGGCATAGAAAATTTTAAAACAGAAGCATATAAGATAGCCATACCAGTAATTCATGGATCAAGTTTGGGATGACAGGAAGAAGCATCTGAGGAGCACATCGAAAAATTTCAAACATTATTTCGTGGTAAAATTCTTTGAGCTCACTCCCTACAGCATCTCTGTCCAAAAAACAAGATGATAAAAACCCATGAACAAAGGGCTCAAGCTGTTCCACACAACTATGGATGACAGAAACAGCCAGCTGAGCAGCAGCAGAAGGTACATCCTAAAAATGAAACAAACAAAAAGAATAAATCAGTTTCCAGACCTATGCGGAATTTCATACACTACTGCATATTATAAAATTAAAAAAAAAAATAAAAAAAAACAAATACTCCCATTAACTCCAATCACCAAGCTAAAAATTTTAGATGAGCCAAAAAAAAAAAAAAAAAAAAGATACCTCGTAACTATATATCAAAAAGTAAATATAAAAATTAGACCATACTACAAAGCACAACATAATCAAGTCTTTTTACGATTAAATTATGCAAAAGCGCATTATGTAAATCTAAGCATACTTTGACTATTGTTCCATGCAAAGCAACTGATTAAACTACAAAAATCAGTGGAAATAATTTAACCAAACTCTTACCTTTCCCTGCTTTACAAGATTTTGCAAAATTACTTCCAAAAGTGGCTGAGTAACTTCCTCATTTAATATATGTGTCATTATAGACAAGATGTCATTAATCAAATTTTGTTGATGATGTTCACTGCAAAGAATGAAGTAAAAGGCCATCACCATCCATCATTGCTCATAAAGGAAAAATGACAATGAAACCAATAAAGTTAACGTAACTCATAACACAGATGATTGCCAACAGAAATAAAAAATAATAATAATAAAAATAAAAAGATACCTATGCAAAAGCAACAACTAAAATCAAGAGATTATTAAACCAATAAATATTTAATACAATGGGAACTTAAAGGCAAATTTTGCTTTTTAAAATTTCATTATTACAATAAAGGTAAATCAAACCCTTTCCCACCCTAGTGTGACCAAGACTTGAACCCAAAACCTCTTATACAACAACAAAGGACCTTAAACATGTAGATGTAATGGATTCAGTGGAGGCTTTCATTTGATAAAATTGTCTAATTATAACATCAAAAGTTGCAGATGATATAATTACGTATACTAAGTAGATCTGCAATAATTTCATCAATCAAGCATAAAGTTATTTTTCTAATTTCACTAAAAAAATTATTCTTATAACAAATAACATCAAGCCGATAATTGTTGGAGAATGATGGTGATTTATATCAAGTTAACCCAGGTGAACATAGCCAAAAGAAGTGTCATGTTCAATTATAAATTAAAGATTATTTAATACAACAGCAATAATACATATTTGTCTAAAAGTACAATTAAGAACTTTATCTATGATTTACTGGGCTTGTGCAGAGACCCACCTCCGCCCAGGTAAAATTTATATACTCAGGAACATTTGAATTAATAGATATATAACTGCGCAAAGTATGATAGTTCAAATTCAACAATCAAAATGAATGAGACTAAGTTAACAAAAGGAACCATTAAAACAAATATTTGATTTATTTTCATAGCATGGAAATTTAAAAGAAAAGAAAGAACAATTCTTAAATACTAAAAGTGAAGAGAGAGGACGGAACTCAACCTGACAATAGAGAAAAAACTCTTAAACATTTCAAGGACCAAATCATTGCAGTCAATATCCAGCATTATCACAAAACATTTACATCGAGCCACAGTCTCTAATATTTTAACTCTCCTTGAAAAGAATGGGCAAGTTGTATCACCTAGCTCCTGAAATATGCTAACAATAAGCTCAAAAATTCCCTGAAATGAAAAAATTTCAAGTAAGTTGCAGAGACACACATGCAAAACAAACATTCATTGCACGCACTTAAAAACATTTACCCTAAGATATTTATCTTCAAACAGAGGTTCAGGTGCCAAGATCCGGAAAATTTCACTGACACAGATTGCTACAAACAGTCTAACATCTTTGTCATTCTGCTTAAGTAGGCCATGCTTAATGATAGATTTCCTCAGTGGTTTCGTTGCAGCATCTAACTTTTCAAGAGCATCTTGCTTTGCTGAGGCTCCGGGCTCGGAAGGCTGTTCAATTTCTGACAAAGCACTTGCAGCTTGCTACACCATAAATTATAAAACATAAGAAACCGAATCATACCATAAATCACAGGATCTGGCTACCTTACTTAGATAAGGATATGCATCAATAACAACCCTTGAATATATTTCAATAACCATCCTTACAACCAATCCAATAATTGTTATTGATGGATAACCTTATCCAACCAGTAAGATAGTCAAATCCTAAATGATAGTAACAAAAGTTTGATATAAACATCCAAATTATTTTTTAAAAAAAAAAAGTCACCAAATATGCTGGATTTTGGGTTGAAATTTCTGAATCACTTTCAGCTTAAAGGCACCCACATTCCATAACATAACTTCAAACCATAATTATAATGATATACACCGCGTTCTCTTCCACTTCCTAGTACCAATATTACTTGATCAATGTTTCCATTGCATGTTTATAACCAAATTAGACGAATAAATTTGATTTTATATATATATTTTTATTTTTGGGTTTTCACATAATCAACGAATCAGTGCAGAGGTTAAAAGTAAAATGCAATAAAACAGCGAAATGAGGACGAAGCAGAACTTGAAAACAACGAAATTGCATGGAAAATTTTATATATATAAATATAGAGGGAGAAAGGAGGGAGAGTAGGTTACTTTGAGGGACTTAAGGAAGAGGCCCTTGTTGAAGCGAGTGAGTCGAGTGAGTTGATTGCCGATATCGGAGACGATTTGCAAGGATGATTCCTCCATTTCATTGACACAATAGATCAAGGGAGCGATGGTGAGAGAGTGAGTGAGCGTTGTGAGATTTTCTGGTATTTAACACTTGTCTTTGACAAGTTGAGTGACGGACTAGAAACACAGAAAACGCCTTTTTTATTTTTATTTTTTTCTCAGTTCAGCGGGGAGAATCCCGCCCTTTGTGCGCGTGGAAACCACGTGCCAGTGTGTGGCGGACTTGGTCATGATCAAGATCAACAGTTTTAATTGGATGGAAAAAAAAACCCTCAACTTATTTTATTTTTATAAAGAAAACAAGGACGAGACAAAGCTACATTTTTTTTTTGTTCTCTATTTTCGCATGAGTCGATCTCCACCGTCCATGGACGGTGCATATTCATCCTGAACTCATTTGTATTTTTTTTTTTCTTTTTACATCATCAATTTTTAAAATTTTTTTTAGTTTTCATTTTTAATTTTTTTAAAAATTTTATTTTTTTTAATTTTTTCTTTTAAAATAAAAAGGTGAAAACATTTTCGTCATTACATAAAATTTACATATCCTTAGTTTTAATCCTTTAAAATGAAAGTTTCTTGTTATAAAAACAAAACTTCATCTTCATGTATTTAAGACCTTATCTTAAGAGATCATGTAATAATTATAAGAACAGAATCAGGGGACACAAATTTGATACAATTTTTCAACTATTAGATTGAAAAAAAATTAATGGTATGGATTAATTGTTAATTTAATTGGTACACTTCACCTTTTATCTTTACTTTTAAACTAAATAATAATATTATTAATTCAAATTTTATTTAATTTTTTCTCTTTATTCAGTTAACCAAATCATATAAATAATATATAAATTCGAAACTTTCAACATAAAAAATAAATTCATATTGCAATTAAACAAACATAAAAAAAAAAAAAAAAAAATCAAAAAATAAATAAATAAAAAAGAGAAAATAAAAGAAAACATAAATTAAGAGAAAGCAATTGTGCATATGCAATTATCTAGTGTAACACAACTCTCCAATAACTCTCCTACTCTCCAAAAAAATTAAATCTATACCATTAATTTCCTTTTAATCCAATAGTTGAAAAATTATATCAAAACTTTATAAAAATTTATATCTTCCAATCCTCCCCGTAATTATATATATAAAATTCTCTCATAAATAAATTTAAAGCACAATTAGGCTGTGTTATAAAACCTGATTTTACTTATTTTACTTATTTTGAGAGAATTTCGTCTAATTTTGATATTTGGCTACTTTCTGTATTTGTGCATTTACTGAAATGATATCAATTCATGGCTTTCCACCGTTGTCATCATGACAATCACTTGTCTACAAAATCTTCGTTTCTGTTACAGCATACTTTCTATTTACATACTATAATCTGTTAAACGGTATTATTGTAAATCCAAATGTCTAAAATTTAACAATTAAACATCCACTGGCTTACAGGTCATAAACACATTCAAAATGAATTTCAAACCAGAAAGCATCAATATCATGCAATGTTGTTAACAGGGAAGACTTGTGACTTGCGAGTCTCACCTGCAAGCCTGAAGCATTGTCTGAGTGCCGCTCTTGCATGCAATTGAAGTATGAAATATAAAATGCTACAGAGATAATATGCCCTGGCAAATTCCTCAGTCATTCAACTCAAACTCAAAAATATCAAAAAATTCTTTTACATTCAGTTTTCGGAAATCCATTACTACATTCGTCTAACCATTCAACTGCCTTCAAAACTCCACACTGCTTTTGGATAGTAATATACATAGACAAAAATATAGGGCAAAAAGACTCAAAACATCTATACATTAATAATCACACGAGAGAATTCAGTATAGTTTGTGTTGATGCCATTCAGACATCATAATAATGAAGAACATCACCCCAACATGTATATATCATGAGATCAGAGGAATACCAGATTCCTGAGCAGATGAAGGTTGTAAGGCACGAATTCTAATATCATATTTCCTACAAACAGCAACATCATTGCCTGAGGATGAATCTGATCCATCCAATACGGGTGGGCAACCAGAGGTTTTATCATCATAAGCTTTTCCAATATGGTTACCACACTTACGGCAAAGAAGTTTGGTCCTATTGCGGAAAAGACCCCAGGAGTGTCTGAAAAAGTAGGGAATGCATTGGAATTCATCAACCTGAGTAAATCTGCTCTCATCTATGTCAAAGAATGATATGATCCCTCGCTTTATCGATTTATTATATTTTGAGCCAATAGTTGCTGTGTTCCGATTACAGGAGCTAAGGTTCAGCTCATAACCACAAGAACCACAGCTGCACGAGAAAATAACTATCATGTTCTATTTCTACAAATATACACAACATTGAATAGCAAAAATGACCAGATATGTAACTGTGTTTATATAAATGGACCATACACGATGTTTTCTGTTTGCTCAACTCAAAATGCTATGTTCTATTCTCCTTTGCATTTATAAGCAAGATTGCTGATCATCAGTCGGTCTCATTCTTAAGCCCTCCAAAATAATATGTTATCAAGAAGGTATAAATCACAAAGGAGATCATTGACACCTAGGAAAAAACAAGTAGAGCTAAAAGACACTATGAAACAAATTAAGGTTAATTTCTGATATTTTCCAATCTTCTTCATAATCAATTTCAAAATATTGGACATTGAGGAGATCACTTTAAAGTGAAAAAGGTTATGAGTTTGTTTTATTCTATAGGAACTGGTAATGAGTCGATCCAACTCCATGAGATTTCCAAAGTAGTTTAATAAAATGTTAAGTCTATCAACAAAATTCTTGTTAACCCATCTGCCTTTAATGGATGACATCGAAATGAGAAAACGATATTCAAGAATAACAAACATTTATAAATAAATCCACATAGAAGCATACATCAAAATTTATGGGTCCTGATTGTAACAAACAGGTCATGTGTTGTGTTTTTAGAAAAGAACAGTAATGAAAAACATATACAAGGGAATAACTGGTAAAACTATTGCGCTTGAGATAAGTTGCATTAATCTTGAAACATTTAACAACATTATTTGAACGTTCAAAACAGACACTGCTATAGGACAGCAAGAGATTTATTTGAACATAATTCGAGCTGTTAAGGTCCTTAATTTGGTCAAAGATATTAAAAAAATTCCTCTAAAAGCCTAAATCAAGCCAGTGGAAATGACATTTAACACAAATATCAATTCTATGTTACAGATGGGCATCCCTTTGAGATTAAATCTATCCAGTTAGTAACATATAGTCATTCACCTAGCAAGTTGGTCATGTGCAATAATGAAATTGCCACAAACGCAAAATACAGCAAATGAAGGACTGCAGAAAAACAGGAGTAATCAACACGTTCATCAAAAATTTAAAAAAAAAAAAAAATCATAACCCTGGAGGAAACACCAAAAGGATTCAACAATACACTCTCTCATTACCAAAAGGATTTTTACAAGTGACAGTGTTTAGAAACTAACCAAGAAATGAATTCATCTAGGGGATACAAAGTTATGAGGAAGAAAATCCCCTTTATAACTAGGATGTATTCTAAATAACACTTCGGTGACCCTTTACAAGATCAGGGACTGATACAGCAACAAGTTTTCCGACCAAGAACAAGTAATTCCCAGGACACCATACCCAAATTTCATCATTAACATAAATAAAGGTGCACAATCACTTCACTTTGAAGAAAGTTGCAACTCATAAAATCCATTGAGAAACTCAGACGACAGAAACAAATAACATAAGAAGTGACATAGTCTTTCAATTTTCAGGTAGTTTTGGCTGAACCTCCTGTGAATGATTGACCATGACTTCCTAGTAAGTAACTCCAAAGTTTGCATCATATACATTAGAATCAGAACTCAGAGGCTCTCCTGATGTATATACGTTGCAAATATTGTTTGATACCAGGTTTATTTATTTATTTATTTATTTTTATAAAAGAAAAATGAAAGAAAACATCCTAACTCTGATTCTGGCACCCCTGAAGTTTAGGTGATTAGTGCCAGGATTTGAAGCCATATCAGAATGCCTCTACTAATATCTTAAAGTGCTCCAAATCCAAAGCAACTATTAAAATAAACATCCAAAGCAGCAAACCAAGTAGCTCAAAATTATTAAAGCTACCTGAGATGCAACAGACTAATATCTAATTCCATATAAAAATACTGAATTGCAACCCTGCTAAAATTTAGTGATCACCAAACTACAGATATCAAACTGATTCAAGTGTACCCATGAATCCACAAAAGTTAATAATACCAAAGAGAGTATAAACACTACCCACTGTGTTGAAACCATTCAATTAAATTGTGTAAGTTGGTAGTTTTCGAAAACATGCCACCAAAGAGCTCTCCGTCACTCCTCATTCTCATTATAAAACATAATAACTTTGCAAATTAAACACAAAGCAGACATTTCTTGTTCGCCTTTTGTTCAATTCAATAGATAAATTTCCGTTTTAGCTGCCTATATTTGGCGATTCATTATAACTCCAGACAGTCCTCTAGTAAAAATTTATCCTTTGAAGTTTTTTTTTTTTTTTTTTTTTTTTTAATATGCAGATTGTCCGCTCCATCGATTACGCGAAATCACCAAAGGGTTAGGGACCATCCAAAACCCTTAATTTTGTTGGAGCATAAGAGTATATCGAACTAAATATTTTACAAAAATTGATGGAACCCCAAACAACTAATTACAGGCTAAAACTGTAAAACTGCATCAATATTAAGTGTTGAAATGATTCAATCTGCAAGTGTTCAGTATCATTGAAGATCATTAACTAAATTGAGTTACCAGGGTTCATCACTTGCATTTAAGTAGATAAATTATGTTAAAAACATTTTCACAATATACACGCAATAGAAAACATCCCTGACTAAGCAACTAAAAACCCATCTTTGTGAGAGAGAGAGAGTACCTGTAGCTAACATGTCTTTGAGAAGAAGAAGAAGAAAAGGAGTGATGGTGATTTCCGTTGACGAACACGGATTTGTCCATTAAAGAAGTAGGCAAGTATCAGTTCCTTGAATCGGAAAAAGAAGCGATTCCCACTCGAGAGACAGCGGTGTGGTGTGGGCTGTGCGTGGGCGTGAGTGGAATGGCTCCTTATATGTCCTTTTCTTTCTTTGTAACGGCAACAATCATTAACTGTTATCACATTCCTAAAGTAAAGTCATTAAACAATACGCGTTTCAGCGTTTGTTTGGAAATTGGCACTGCAAAGCAAGAATTTTTTTTTTTTTTTTTTTTTTCCATACTTAGCAAAAACTATTAAAAACCAAATTATACGGTGCCCAATGTAAACTCAGATGTTAAGTTTCTTTTGGAATGGAAAGTTTTATTAGTAAACATGTCCTAAATTTTTAGGTTAAAATCGGCCATTATCAAAATTATAAATAAAGATTGAGATGAAAAATAATTACAAATCTTATAATTTTTTTTTTGACATTATAAGTACATACTTCCAACTATCGAAATCTCCTAATATAAACAGAAAGATCTATCCACACAAAATAGAAAACTACCTACACACCTTGATGAGATTTGAGAAATTATTCACATTTGTGGACAATATTATTGCTCGAACCTTATCCCTTACCTTTATAAATAGTAAGACAGATGGGGGTATCACCCCACTTGGGAGCAAATCTTATAAATATTTTTGAGATGCAAATAATAAAGATTTAGAGGAGAAAAAATATATATTATAAATATTTTTTAGATATAACCGATCTAAATGAGACGGGAGACTAGTACAGAATATTCTTGTTTATAAATAATGATGTTGGTTTAGTAAAGCTTAGAAGAATATGATGAGTTAGGTGAATATTGCAATTTATTATCCTTTTTTTTTTTTTTACTTTAATGATTCGGTTTGCGTGCAGCAAATGATTTATGGACTTTTAGGTTGGTATTGCTAAGTCAATGATTCTCATTTGTTTAGTGTATTCTACAATTTTAAGCAATAAGTTTTATATATATATATATATATATATATTACAAGTATGTATTGTAAAATATAAAATTTATTAAGCAATGATAACATACCGGTGGCTCACTTGGATAGAGTTCACTTACCTCGTGCTTTAAGTATATGGTTCTATGTCCCGTAACCTCTCCTCCATCAAATAATTGTATGGGTTGTTCCCCACCTTGTGTGAGCCTCCCCTCAACTATGTGTAGAATGCTCCTTCCTGTATAAAAACTGCTTCTCGGGTCATGCCTTAAAGCTTAATCTTTTTTAATCCCGATTGATCTATGGATTTATATTAACCATCAAATATATATATTATTAAGCAATGATTTAGCTTCAAATGGGCTCATTAGTATTAAACTTAACAAATTAGTAAAAGGCATGTTGTCTAAACATTTTTAAGTTCGGCTTAATTGCATTGATATGAAATTTCTACTCAAAATAGTATGAACTATTGGTTGTCTTCAACAAAAATACTTTGGGATGACGCGTTCGAGCCATATCCTCTCAAACCTCAAATTTACTATAATTGTCCACAAGAAATATCCATTTTATGTTTTTTGAACAGGTTTGTATTGAACTTAAAAGTTAATAAAAGCATCTTGATTGGTACAAACATAAATGAGTATATAACTTTTAGGCCTAATTCTGCACAAATCTCCCATACATCAATTGTATTAAATTAAAAGTTATAATAGGATCACAAAATATCCTTTTACATATCTTATAAAATAAAATGTATAACAAATTGTTTAACTATATGTATTTATCATTTTATTTATTTTAAAAGTAAATCTTTTATTTTGTAAAAATTATAAAATTTAAATTTAAAAACAATAATGGTGCATTTATTTCAATTGTAAAAATTGGAATGTCTTAGAATCAGAATGATATATTGAAATCAGAATAAATTGTTTACTTCAATTACAGGAATCAGAATCGAAATCAACGGTATTCACATTGAGTTGTTTACTTTATTTTGAAATCAGAATGAATTAATTATAAGTTACAAAAATACCCTTGATTAACAATATTTTATAAATCATAAAAAAATAAATAAACTTTCTTAATAATATATTGTAAGCATATTGTGTATCTATATTTTACTTTTTATTTTTGTTAATGTTAATGAATACCAAACTATCTATATGAAATCACATTATAATTTTATTTTTCATTGTTTTTAAATAAAATTTTCATAATATATATGAAAAACAAAAATGACCATCATATTCTTGTTTGAAAAAGAATATAAAATTGTGGAATTTTTGTTTAAAAATAATGGAAAAGAAATGATAATGTGATTTCAAATTATACATTAACTTTAAATTAATAAATTGGTACTAATATATTCAAAAAGTCTTTTTAATAAGGGTTATAAAATTATTTTTAATTTGAAAAGGGAAATAAGAATAAAATTTTCAAGTGGGGTGGAAGGAATGAAATTCTCATTCCATAACCCCAAATTTATGTGTGTTGGGTTATTAGGTTTCGGGTCGGGTCCACCCAAGATGACCTAAACTCATGACCTGATCCAAATTCATTTGAATTGGATTGGATTGAGTAATCATCAGTACTTACCGGTGGTTATCAGAAAATAACCATCATCCCTATAAATACGTGATGTATTTCATTTTGTAAAAGATGATGAAAAATTATTTTTACAACATATATGCAAACATAAAGAAAAGAGCAAATACAAAGAGAATATATAGCAAGGTTATTACACCGTGATCTGAGGTTTGTCATAATTGATGATTGAACTCCGGCCAGTTGAACAATCCAGTATCCAGGGCAATTTTCGCTGTGCAGAAACGAGTACGCTTTCGGTTCTGTTTTACTGTTTTATATCGCATTTTATATTGCTTTGAATTCTTTCATTGGTATCAAAGTCCCGTTAGGATTGTTTGTTGGTTTACAATTGTGATTACATGATTAAATTGTCATGAAACTTAATTTTTCCATATTGAAAACCTAAGAAATAGATGTATGAAACCCGAATTTGTTCTTAGGCATTTATGGCATTTTAATTTTTTCTTCTTCATGTGATTGTTACACCATTACATAGGGCTCGAAAAGAGCTTTGGAACAATATATTATAAGCCAAATTTGAATTAAAATCGAAGGAGAAAAATAGATTAGAATAAAAATATAAAGAATCAAAATTTGAAAAAATAGTTTGATAACCAAAGGTATTGAAGAACAACAAGAACACATTAGGATACTCTCATTCAAGGAGAGTGTGATTCACCCAAACCCGAAATTGTAAACTAAGGGGCATAAATAAAAAAAGGACGAAATTCTAAACAATCTAGTGTCGATTGTGTCACTAAAAGACGTCAACGGTGAAACACGTGTTATACACGTGCCGCCTTGGCACATGACAATAAGGAAGGATATCACTACCAACGTATGCGCTACACAAGCGACACGTGTGAGACACGTGGGATGACATGCATACAACAAGTGGCATAGCGTGGGTGGCTAAGCGAGCCGCGTGGCTAGTAGCTGTTGTGACACATGCCGATCTCTAAATTTGCCACGTGGTCACTTGCATGCACGACACATGGCTTCGTGTACACATGACCCGTGTACTTGTTGACACGTGTCTCGCCCGAGCGTGATATGTGTCGTGTTAATGTCAACGCCTGACAAGGAGGCACGTGCAGTAGCCCTACGGCATGTGGCTAGCGCGGTTGATGCATGGGAAACGTTTCTGGCATGTGAGCGTGACGCGCTACCATCAACGGTTGATTTCGACGACTTTTTTTCCAACGAAATTTTTTTGGTTTATTTTTTTCTTTTCTTTTCTTTTCTTTTCATCTCAATTGTTTATTTTGCTCTAGTTATGGGCTAAATTAAAATGTTTTAGTGTTTACATTAAATTTAATTTAATCTAAAATTTATCATGCATGTATAAATTTATATTTTAGATTATTTAAAAAAAAAAAAAAAACATTTCTGTGGGACTGGATCGACTAATTTTAATGATAAACTATCGATGACATGATTATGATAATTGTCTTATCAGATGACAAGAAGATTATTAAAATCTCAAATTGTCGATCAAGACCTTGAGATTAAATAAATCTCATATGAGTAGCAAGATCTTAAGATCATAAAAATCTTGGATAATAAAATATTGGAAGTCATAGAGATTCCGATGATGAGATGTTCGAGGTTATAAAAATCTCAAATGATGTTATTTAAATTGTTAGGGTCCCAAAATCTTGTGGAAAAAGACATTAAGATTGTTTTGCACAATACACTTACATATATGATTTAGTGAATATTTAGAAATTGGATGATGATGGGTAAATTGACTATTTTTTCGATTTCTGTCTAAAGATTCTTTTATCATATTTATGAATGTATAATTGCTACAATATTTTAATGAAATGATAGTAGATGTGCTAATATAGACATAGAAAGATATAGATTATAAGTTTTTAAGTAGAATAAATGTCATTTAGGGAAATGACATATGCTTCAAAAACATAGTTGCTAAACTGAATACGGTAATAAATTGAATGGTGATATTTATCATATTTGGCACTGTAAGTTTCAGTATATGCTAAGAGAAGTAAGAGGCCCTCGAAATCCTAACCAACACACCATGGTTGAACCCGAGCATAGTACTTTTACTCAATATAGAAAAGATATTAAGGCTTATCAAGCCTTAGGAAAAAAAAAAAATTTATTACTTGTATAACAATGTTGTTTAGTATGACTGATGACCACATCTGCGCATACGAAGAATATAAGATGACACAAGATATTTGGTTAACTTTGATAAACAAATATGGTGAGACATCAATCATTAGATTGAGGAGACTCACAATCAAATTTGCTACTTATCAGAAGCGTCAAGATCATAACATGAGACAACATTTAAGAGAATTATCAAATATGATACATGAGTTGAAATCAGTTGGCCAGACCTTAACTGATGAGTAGTAAGTATAGGCGAGAATCCAATCCCCACCAAACAGATGGTAAAAAATGAAAATTAACATGAGACACAATGATAACATCAAAACATTTGATGATATCTCACATCATGTTGAACTTGAATATGTGCATCTAAAAGCAACCAATACTTCAAGCCAACTTTATTTGGCTAACCAGTATGGTAAGGGTTTAAGCTCTAAAAGCAAGAATGGAGGAAAGAATAAGAGTTGGAAGAAAGATAAAAGATATCCTAAATTCGACAAGAATGAGACTGAAGAATCCAAGAGATGTAAACATGGTAGCGTAAGGAAGGATAAGAGTAAATTGAAAAGTTTCAACTGTGGCAAGATGAGTCACTTCGCTGGTGAATGCACTGAGTAGAGAAAAAAAAAAAGACTCAAGAATCACAGACTATATAGTTAGAGACAGAGGAACATTAGTAGAGTACCGTTGGATCAGTCAAAGAACAAACTGGGTCGACATGAGGAATAACTTAAGAGGAATTGGCACCTGAAAAGTAATTCTATAAGGTGGCCAAGTGTTGTATCTTCTTGATATCCTCTATGCTCTAGAAATTTGACTGAATATTATCTTTGTAATTGTCCTTCTGGGTTAAGGATAATATTTAATTTTTCATAGTTACTGTTTGATGATTTATTTGAATTAATAGTGATTAAGTACTAGATATTTGATAGATGATTTTATCGTATTAAATACCAAATTTTGACGGTACTATTAGTGCGGTGGTGGTTTTTCATTAATTATTTCTACTGAAGTTATCAATATTGATACTAATATTTGGCACGCTAAATTAGGGCATACTAGACAGAATCAAATGAATGGATTAGCTAAAGAGGGATTTTTTGGTTCCCTCAATAAGATAGATTTGCCTATATGTGAAAGTTGTCTAGTAGAAAAAACAACTAGAAAATCATTTGAAAAAGGAATTAGGAGCTGAGAATCCATTGTAATTAATTCATTCTAATATTTGTGAACCAATAATTATGAGAGCTAGAAATGGTGCCTCATATTATATAACATTCATAGATTATTACATTCATTTTGGTCATGTCTATCTAATCTTCCATAAATCTGAGGCATTATATTGCTTTAGATTGTATTTAAATATGGTGGAGAATCAGTTAGATAGAACTATCAAAGTCTTGTAAAATAATCAATGATGAAAATACCTTTTTGATCAATATGAGACATTATGTCATGAGAAAGGTATTGATATACAGTTGACCATTCCTAGGACTTCATAACAAAATAGTATAGCGAAAAGGAGGAATAAAATATTATTGAAGATGATAAGATCTATGATGGCATAAAGCGAACCTCCTAGTATCTTACTGGGGAGATATGCTCTTAATAGCTGTTCATATTTTGAATATGGTTCCTACAAAATCAGTATCTTAGATACCTTATGAATTATGGACAGGTAAAAAACCTGACCTTTCTTATATGCGACCTTGGGGTGCGTAGGATATGTATATGATCTTTCCAGTAAAATATGGAGAGCTAAGTGCTAGAGGAAAGTAGTGTATCTTTATTAGATACTCCAAGTACTCAAAAGGACATGTACTCATAGGAGAAAACTCATATAAAGTATTACTAAATTAGAGTTACAAGATGTGAACTTCTTAGAGAATGAATTTCCTAGCAAATGTGAGATTAAAACGAAATTTTAATTTTACGATTGAACGATTAAGATATTATTCCATGTCCGAACATTTAACTAGAGGAAGATAGAGAGTTGTTTGAATACTCTATCCCTAGTGTGAGTGACAGAGCTATTGGAATAACTCGTACATTTGTTCCCAGTGAGAGCATAGAGACTAAAGAGTTAGTACCCTCAAAACTGTCAACTCGTAGAAGCAACCGTAAGACTATTTCTCATTGTCAATCTAAGATTGAAAGAGAAGCTTTTATATTTGCTTCACATGATAGTGATGAGCTAAATGTTGTGAATAAGGCTTTCAACTTATCTACTGGAGATATTTTAGATTAAAGTTATGCAAAAAAAGATAGAGTCAATAAAGGATAATCATATCTATGATTTGGTTGACTTATTGCTTGGTGGGAAAATCAGTGGAAACAAATAGGTTCTTCGTATCAACTGTAAGGTAGACAGCTTAATAGAGAGATATAAAACGAGATTAGTATCAAAAGAATATACTCAACATAAGGGTATAGACTGTGAAGAAACCTTTTTTGCCATGGTAAGCTTTGCTTCCATTTGTTTTATATTAGCTATCGTCGCACACATGGACCTAAAATTACATCAGATGAATGTAAAGACAGTTTCTTAATGGAGAACTGGAGGAAGGAATTTATGTGAAGTAATCAATGAATTTCATTGCAAAAGGCCAAGAGTTGAAATTATGTAAGTTTACAAGATCGGTCTATGACTTGAAACAATCCTCTAAACAGTGATACCTCTATTTCTATGAGGTTGTCATGTCTATGAATTTAAGTTGATGGAAGATGACCATATTGTGTATGTTAAGTGAGTAAAAGATAAGTTCATAAATACTATCTTAACATGTAAGCGATATTCTGTTGGCTAGAAATGACAAGGAGTTAAGGATAATCATTCCCTTATGATTATCAAAAGCTAATCCTGAGGGAATAATCATAAGGGAATGATTATCCTCAACTTTTGAGATGAAAGACATAAGAAAAACTGCCTATATATTTTAAGAGTTAAAATTAGTAGAAATCATTTAAGAAGAATTTTGGCTCTATCGTAAGAGTCATATATTAAAAATTATCAAACGATTCCACATGATTGATTGTAAGCCTATAGATACTCTTATCTCGAAAAATTAAACTCTCAGTCTTGCAACGTGCCTAAAGATTCTATAAGAGTATGAAATAATATAGATAGTTCCTTACTCCAGTACTATTAGTAGTCTCATATAGGTTAAAATGTATACAACACTTATTATCTGTTACGCAGTTGGACTGGTAAGTAGATATTAAACTAATCTTAGACAGCAATATTGAATTGCTATGAAAAGTATATTGGCATATTTGAAAAGGATTGCTGATTACTTCCTATATCTGGCAATATATGTCTTGTTGGGTATACAGACGTTGATAAGGGAGGTGATTTGAATGAGCAAAAATCTACATCTGGTTATGCATTTTTACTAAGCTAAGGTACTATCTCTTGAAGTAGCAAGAAGCTATCATGCATTGCATTATCCACCATGAAAACTGTATTTATAGCATGTTCAACTATTATCCAGAAAGCTGTCTGGCTAAAAAGATTCTTACAGAATCTAAATTCGAAACTAATGTGTTGACGGGACCCTTCCGAATCCCTTCTCTAGACCCGAAAAAGACCCCGTAGCACCCCGAAAGAATTCCCACGAACCCTATACTCAGCCCGGAGGAACCCCGTCAGGGCACCGGAAACCATTTAGCTAGATCTTTTAATTTCCTTGACAATGTGATAATGATAATAATTTTTCGTTTTTTTAATAAAAATTTCGGCAGCATGCCGTCTATTTTCTAAATTATGCTACCCTATAAGTTTCAAATACAGTTTATAAAAACACTTCTATGACATCAATTTCTCAACTTCCAGAGCCTCAGGCTCATTTCTCACAACACAACCACAAACAGGTGAATAAAATCTGAAAACTGAATTTCAGAAAACCTAAATAAAACATTTTTAACTAAAGCATTCACTATTTCTTCAAAATATTTATAACTATATACATGAACATATACATGATCAAAATAACAAAAGATATACATGTAGTAGGTATCGTCTTATACGTCCGCATGCACGTCTCAATGAACCTCGTCGACTGGACGACTAGCTCCTGCACCTGTGGGAGAATTTTTAAGAAAAACATTTAAAGAAAACTATGAGTATAACTCAGTGAGTGGTTAATTCGTATAAACTAAAACTCATTTCTGTGTAAAGTATTCTCCCAAAACAGTTTTTAAAACTACAATGCTTTCTAAAATTCTTTTCTAAAACACTTTCTGCAATCTTTTCTTAAAATCTTTTCTCATACTTGTTCAAATGGTAACCCAGAGAATATCTACTCCTGGCGTGGTAGCACATGAAATCTAGCTAACCACTAGGAGTGGGGATCTACCATGTGTAGTCGTCGAAAGCGGGCCCACGCTGCGGACCGACTACACTACCCTATACGTGTATACGGATCACTCATGCCTCGCTCACACAAGAGTCGACTAGACTCAAATCTCACTGACTGACTTCCTCTCATCTACCGTATCACGTATAGGGCATTCGGCCGGGTACTAAACTGGGGCTAGGGTAAACCATAGGTTATTAAAATCTCTTTTTCTTAATACACTAAAATATTCTAAATCTCAAGGCAATAAGCCTAAAATCTTTAATTTTAGCACAATCTCATATACATAAATAATAAACTAAAATCTTTATGCTAGAATTATAATATAAATTCAATTAATAAACGAATAACTATTTATAATAAATTCTTTTAACTTTAAATAAACTTTAAGAAAATATAATCTTTAAAAACTCTTAGTTCCACTCACAATACGTCCTCGGATATAATCCGATCCTCCTCCGTATACCTCTGGAACTCTTCGCTTTTACCCTAAAACATCAAATATTCATTTAGGGTCACTTAACTCATTCAAATAACATTCAAAATCAATAAAAATCTCATTTATCTCTATTAATACCCTTTAACGCCTAAACTTTAAGATTTCAATTTCTATTAAATCGGGACTTTCGAAATCCGTTTTCTTTACATAAATCCTACTTATTCTTTCCTAGGAATACCTCAGTATACTCAATTTCATCGTCGGATGCTCGGAACGAAATTCGTTCTATTTGTTTACTAATAAAAATCACTTTTCATTTCGAACGTCCGACAACTTCAAAAATCAATTTTCTAGTGTTCTAACACCCAACTATGATTAAATAAACGGTTTCGAACGTTAAACGAACGCATTTGGAAGGATTTCGAAAAATACCCTTTAACTCGTCCGTTTAGCTCTGAAATCGATCATAAACTTTTCGTTTTCGAAATTTAACTTCATAAGATTATTTTCTAACATTTAAAACAACTATCTAAGGCCTTAGAATCGAAAACGAAATCAGATCTCCCAAGAATCCATTTTTTCCCATTACTTTCTCTCTCTTTTTTATCTATTTTTCTTCCATCAAATCATTCACAAATTACACCAAAATCATCCTCACAAGTCCCTCTTATCATCCTTAAACTAAAATTTAAAAAGAAACAAGAGAGAGAATGAGTTTTCATATAAACTATCAAACTTTAAATTGAAATAACTCACCAAATAGGCGATCTTTTCGCTTCAAATTTGGGGGTTAGCTAGAGGAGATGACGAGGAACAACTTTCGTGAAGAAACCTCGATGAAAATCGGATCAGATCTTCCTCTCTCTCTCTCTCTCTCTCTCTTCTCTTTCTTTTTCTTTTTTCTTTTCTTTTTTTCTTCTTCCTTCTCTGATTCTTTTTCTTTCGTTTTTCACGGCATCAAAAAGTCTCCTAATGAGACAAAATCAATTTTATATATATAAATGCTCAATTACAAATTAGTCCCTCAAGAAAATTTTATTTAATTACCTCAAACTTTCAATAACCTTACTAATGCCCAAAAATATATAATTCATTTCTAATCACTTTGTAATCGTACCGAGGTCAACCAAACGATATCCGACTTGCGATACGAAAATATAATAAACTTCAGATAACACTACTGGAGTTATATGATTCGACCATAACTCAATTCGAAGATTTCTAATACTATAAAATAATAAATCTGGGTGAGGGCTTACAATTCCTCCTCTCCTTAAAATAAATTTCGTCCTTGAAATTTAAATAACATACCTGAATCAAAAAGATGAGGATACTGTTTCCGCATTTGCTCCTCAGACTCCCATGTCGCTTCTTCCACTAAGTGATTCCTCCACAAGACTTTTACCAATGGAATAGTCTTGTTACGAAGAACCTGATCCCTCCTATCTAAATCTGAACTGGACTCTCTTCGTAGGTCAGGTTCTCTCTCAATTCCACTGGCTGCTCTGACAACACATGTGAAGGATCTGACATATACTTACGAAGCATCGAGACATGGAATACATTGTGAATCCTGGATAACTCTGGTGGCAACTCTAGTCGATAAGCCACATTTCCAACTCTATCGATCACCTCATAGGGACCAATATATCATGGACTGAGCTTCCCACGTCTGCCAAATCTAATGATCCCTTTCCATGGTGATATCTTTAGAAATACCTTATCCCCTACTTGGAACTCCAAATCTTTTCTTCTCTTGTCTGCATAGCTTTTCTGACGATCCTGAGCGATCTTCAATCTGTCCCGAATAATCCTGATTTTATCTGTAGTCATCTGAACAAGCTCGGGCCCTAATAATCTCCTTTCGCCCACTTCTTCCCAACTTAATGGTGTCCTACACCGTCTCCCATATAAAGCTTCATACGGTGCCATGCCAATACTAGCCTGATAACTGTTATTGTAGGCAAACTCGATCAGTGGAATATGAGTATCCCAACTCCCGCCAAACTCCATCACACATGATCTCAGCATATCCTCTAAAGTCTGGATAGTATGCTCAGACTGTCCGTCTGTTTGTGGATGGAATGCTGTACTGAAATGTAATCGAGTGCCCAAGGCTCTCTGTAAACTAGACCAAAATTGAGATGTAAATCTAGAGTCCCTGTCAGAAACAATAGAAACTAGAGCTCCATGAAGCCTGACAATCTCATCCACATACAATCTGGCTAGTCGATCTAGGGAATAAGTACTGCGGATGGGTATAAAATGAGCTGACTTCGTAAGACGATCAACTATCACCCATATACCATCATACCCACTCCGACTACGTGGAAAACCAAACACAAAATCCATTGTAATGTGCTCCCATTTCCACTCTGGAATGAAGAGTGGCTGAGCTAATCCTGCAGGTCTCTGATGCTCTACTTTAACCTGCTGACAAATCAAACATCTGGATACATACTCAGCTATCTCCCTCTTCATACCTTTCCACCAGAAATGCTCTTTCAAGGTATGGTACATCTTCGTACTACCAGGATGCATCACATAAGCTGAAGAATGGGCCTTATCCAGTATCTCTCTCTTAAGATCTGCTAGGTCTGGAACACACAATCTCTATCCCATCATTAGTGTACCGTCCTCTCTCACTGAGAATTCCTAGCCTCTACCCAACTCAACTCCCTGTCTGATCGTGACCAACTGAGGATCTTGTCCCTGAAGCTCTCGGACCCGATCTGAGAGTACCGGTCTAACCTGAAATGTGGCTAGCAGTGCACCTGAATCCGAAGTCATCAACTGAACCCCTAAAGATCTCATCTCCCTCAACAACGGATAGTACCCTGCTCTCAAATGTGCCACTGAGCTACTAGGCTGTCTACTCAGGGCATCAGCCACTACATTAGCTTTTCCTGGATGGTACTCTATAGAGCAATCGTAGTCTTTAATCAGTTCTAACCACCTTCTCTGCCTCATATTCAATTCTTTCTACGTGAGTAAATACTGGAGGCTCTTGTGGTCTGTGAAAATCTGACAAGAAACCCCATACAAGTAGTGTCTTCAGATCCTCAGTGCGAACACCACTGCTACTAACTCCAAATCATGAGTTGGATAATTCTGCTCGTGCTTCTTCAATTGTCGGGATGCATATGCTATTACTTTTCCATTCTGCATCAAAACACAACCCAAGCCCTGTTTAGATGCATCACTGTATACCACGAATCCCTCTGTCCCAGAAGGAAGTGTAAGAATGGGAGATGTGGTCAACCGAGCCTTCAATTCATCAAAACTCTGCTGACAAGCCTCTGACCACTCAAATTTAACATCCTTTCTTGTGAGTTTCGTCAAAGGAATGGCTATCTTGGAGAATCCCTCTACGAATTTCCTGTAATACCCTGCCAATCCCAAGAAACTCCTAACCTCTGTAACTGTGGCTGGCTGCTTCCACTGTAAAATAGCTTCAACTTTCTGGGGGTCGACACTGATCCCATCTGTGGATACCACATGCCCGAGAAAAGAAACCCTGTCCAACCAAAACTGACACTTACTGAACTTAGCGTACAGCTGGCGATCCCTCAGGGTTTGCAAAACTGCTCTCAAATGCTCAGCATGTGCCTCCCTACTGCCTGAATACACTAGAATATCATCAATGAACACTATCACAAACTTATCCAGAAAATCATGAAATACCTTATTCATCAAGTCCATAAATACTGCGGGTGCATTGGTTAGCCCGAAAGGCATAACCAAAAACTCATAGTGTCCATATCTCGTCCTGAAGGCAGTCTTGGGAATATCTTCCACCTTAATCTTCAACTGATGGTATCCGGATCTCAAATCAATCTTCGAAAACACACTAGCCCCCTGAAGCTGATCAAATAAATCATCAATGCGAGGAAGTGGATACTGGTTCCGTACCGTTACTTTATTCAACTCCCTGTAATCAATGCACAATCGCATACTACCATCTTTTTTCTTCACAAATAACACTGGTGCTCCCCAGGGAGAAACACTCGGTCGGATAAAACCCTTATCCACTAACTCTTCTAACTGCACTTTAAGCTCTCTCAACTCAATAGGTGCCATCCTGTAGGGTGCTCTGGCTATAGGTGCTGTTCCCGGAATCAAATTAATTTCAAACTCAATCTCCCTATCTGGCGGTAACTCAAGAAGATCATCCGGGAATACATCTGGAAACTCCCAACCACAGGAATATCCTCTAATCTGGCCTCGGTCTCTGTAGTGTCCACCACATAAGCCAAATAACCCATGCACTGCTTCCTCAACATCTTCCTAGCTGTCATAGCCGATATCATACATGAAGGAAGCATCTTGCGCTCACCCCTAAACACCACATCTGGCTCCCCTGGAGTACTGAGTCTGACTTCCTTTCGGAAGCAATCAACTGTGGCACGATGAGTAGCTAACCAATCCATCCCCAGTATCACATCAAAATCATGAATATCCAGCAATATCAGACTAACTGGGAATGATCTGCCCTCAATCACAACCTGACCACCTCTGTATACCCTCTCAGCCACCAATACATCTCCAGTAGGAGTAGCAACTATCATCCCACTCTCTAAGGGCTCTAAAGACAACTCTACCTTACTAGCAAAGCTCTTAGAGATGAAAGAATGTGTGGCCCCCGGGTCTACCAAAGCATAAGCATCTGATCCGGAAATCGAAACAGTACCTGTAACCACCTCTGGAGTAGCCGCTGCCTCCTGCTGGGTAACAGCAAACACCCTCGCCTGTACTGGAGGTCTCCCTGGCTGTCCTCTGACTGAGGTACCTCGACCCATACCTCTACTTGACTGTGTAGGAGTCCCTGCTCCTCTCCCCTAAGGACCTCCCCTACTTCTCGACTGCCCTGTACTCGACTGTGTCACTGGTCTCGACTCACTAGTCTCTGCTACAGTCCTCTGCGGGCAATCCCTCTTCAGATGTCCCTCCTGACCACATAAGTAGCACCCAGTCCTGCCAAAGTAACACTCTCCCCGATGATGTCTACCGCAAGTAGCACATGGAGGAATACTACTCTGGCCACTACCTCTGCCCTGAGAACCTGATGGCGGCCTCACTGATCCCTGCTGGAGGTGGCTCCCTGAGTCTGCTGTCTGCCTGAAAACCCTCCAGATCTGCCTCCTGTCTTGGGGGTCTTACTGGGTCCCCCTATCTGCCATCCCTGACTCTGGCCCCTCTTCTGCTGCTGTGATCTCTCTACCTGAACTGATCTCTCCACTCTCAGAGCTGCCTCTACTAGTCTCCCATAATCTCTATAATCTGTAGCAGCTACATATGTCTTGATTCTGGTGTTCAGGCCCTGAAGAAACTTATGACACTTATTTGCTTCGTCCTCTACCACGAACGGTGCCACTCGGGATAGCTCTGTGAATTTCTTCTCGTACTCTTCTACCGTCATATTACCCTGAATCAAACGGTAGAACTCATCAATCTTTGCATCCCTGTAAGCCTTGGGATAAAACTTCTCATTGAAATATTCTTTAAACTGGACCCATGTCAGTGGCTCTACAACTCTCCTCCTGACTGAATCCCACCAATCTCTCGCAGAGGCTCGCAGGAGAAATGAAGCAATCGAAACCCTCTGGGGATCTACGCACTCCATCTGATCAAGGATCCTCTCTGTGCTCTCTAACCACTCTAATGCTGCATCTGGACCCCCTGATCCGTCAAAACCCTCAGCGCCTAACTTTCTGGCCCTCTCTACAGTGGCGCCTGGAGCGCGAGGTCTCATCCCCTGAATAATCTGGGCCAATCTCTCAATAGGATCAACTGCTGGCCCTGCCATTGCTGGCTCCTGCGGTATCTCTGGTTGAGGCTCATTAATTGACTCATGAATAGGCTCCTCAGCCTCAGGTATAGGAGTAGGAACAGATGTAGAAGCAGTCTCAACGACGGCTCTGCGTGTGCGGGGACGACCAACTCGACGTATAGCCCTACTACCATTAAAATAATGAATGTCATGCAATATTTAAAAATTTTAATATACTAAAATATATAAATAATTTTTGTGGATGCTTAACTTTTTCAAAAATTTTCTAAATCATTTTAACCAAAAGCTCTGATACCAAATTGACGAGACCCTTCCCGAATCCCTTCTCTAGACCCAAAAAAGACCCCGTAGCACCCCGAAAGAATTCCCACGAACCCTATACTCAGTCCGGAGGAACCCGTCAGGGCACCGGAAACCATTTAGCTAGATCTTTTAACTTCTTTTACAAGGTGATAATGATAATAATTTTTCGCTTTTTAATAAAAATTTCGGCAGCATGCCGTCTATTTTCTAAACTATGCCACCCTGTAAGTTTCAAATACAGTTTATAAAAACACTTCTATGAAATCAATTTCTCAACTTCCAGAGCCTCAGACTCATTTCTCAAAACACAACCACAAACAGGTGAATAAAATCTGAAAACTGAATTTCAGAAAACCTAAATAAAACATTTTTAACTAAAGCATTCACTATTTCTTTAAAATATTTATAACTATATACATGAACATATACATGATCAAAATAACAAAATATATACATGTAGTAGGTGTCGTCCTATACGTCCGCCTGCACGTCTGAATGAACCTCGTCGACTGGACGACTAGCTCCTGCACCTGTGGGAGAATTTTTAAGAAAAACATTTAAAGAAAACTATGAGTATAACTCAGTGAGTGGTTAATTTATATAAACTAAAACTCATTTCTGTGTAAAGTATTCTCCCAAAACAGTTTTTAAAACTAAAATGCTTTCTAAAATTCTTTTCTAAAACACTTTCTGAAATCTTTTCTTAAAATCTTTTCTGATACTCGCCTAAATGGTAACCCAGGGAATATCTACTCCTGGCGTGGTAGCATATAAAATCTAGCTAACCATTAGGAGTGGGGATCTACCATGTGTAGTCGTCGAAAGCGGGCCCACGCTGCGGACCGACTACACTACCTTATACGTGTATACGGATCACTCATGCCTCGCTCACACAAGAGTCGACTAGACTCAAATCTCACTGACTGACTTCCTCTCATCTACCGTATCATGTATAGGGCATTCGGCCGGGTACTAAACTGGGGCTAGGGTAAACCATAGGCTATTAAAATCTCTTTTTCTTAATACACTAAAATATTCTAAATCTCAAGGCAATAAGCCTAAAATCTTTAATTCTAGCACAATCTCATATACATAAATAATAAACTAAAATCTTTATACTATAATTATAATATAAATTCAATTAATAAACGAATAACTATTTATAATAAATTCTTTTAACTTTAATAAACTTTAAGAAAATATAATCTTTAAAAACTTTTAGTTCCACTCACAATACGTCATCGGATATAATCCGATTCTCCTCCGTATACCTCTGAAACTCTTCGCTTTTACCCTAAAACATCAAATATCCATTTAGGGTCACTTAACTCATTCAAATAACATTCAAAATCAATAAAAATCTCATTTATCTCTATTAATACCCTTTAACGCCTAAACTTTAGGATTTCAATTTCTATTAAATCGAGACTTTCGAAATCCGTTTTCTTTACATAAATCCTACTTATTCTTTCCTAGAAATACCTCAGTATACTCAATTTCATCGTCGGATGCTCGGAACGAAATTCGTTCTATTTCGCTTACTAATAAAAATCACTTTTCGTTTCGAACGTCCGACAACTTCAAAAATCAATTTTCTAGTGTTCTAACACCCAACTATGATTAAATAAACGGTTTCGAACGTTAAACGAACGCATTTGGAAAGATTTCGAAAAATACCCTTCAACTCGTCCGTTTAGCTCTGAAATCGATCCTAAACTTTTCGTTTTCGAAATCTAACTTTATAAGATTATTTTCTAACATTTAAAACAACTATCTAAGGCCTTATAATCGAAAACGAAATCAGATCTCCCAAGAACCCATTTTGGCCATTACTTTCTCTCTCTTTTTCATCTATTTTTCTTCCACCAAATCACTCATAAATTACACCAAAATCATCCTCACAAGTCTCTCTTATCATCCTTAAACTAAAATTTGAGAAAGAAACAAGAGAGAGAATGGGTTTTCATATAAACTATCAAACTTTAAATTGAAATAACTCACCAAATAGGCGATCTTTTCGCTTCAAATTTGGGGGTTAGCTAGAGGAGATGACGAGGAACAACTTTCGTGAAGAAACCTCGATGAAAATCGGATCAGATCTTCTCTCTCTCTCTCTCTCTCTCTCTCTTTCTCTTTCTTTTTCTTTTTTCTTTTCTTTTTTCTTTCTTCCTTCTCTGGTTCTTTTTCTTTCGTTTTTCACGGCATCAAAAAGTCTCCTAATGAGACAAAATCAATTTTATATATATAAATGCTCAATTATAAATTAGTCCCTCAAGAAAATTTCATTTAATTACCTCAAACTTTCAATAATCTTACTAATACCCAAAAATATATAATTCATTCCTAATCACTTTGTAATCGTACCGGGGTCAACCAAACGATATCCGACTTGTCATACAAAAATATAATAAACTTCAGATAACACTACTGGAGTTATATGATTCGACCATAACTCAATTCGAAGATTTCTAATACTATAAAATAATAAATCTGGGTGAGGGCTTACATGTGTAGAAGCTAGTTATTGCATATTGTGATGGTTAGGTAGCAATTATCTATACTAAAGATGCAAAATATCACAATAAATCAAAGAACGTAAAGACTAAGTAAAATTTCATCGAGATATAGTGATGAAAAATAATGTAACAATTAAGTGTGTATCTACGTGTGAGATAGTTGTAGATCCACTCACAAAAGTTGTGACAAGAGATTATTTATGTCACATGCTGAATCTTTGGGTTTACGTAGATTGTAATGTTATAATTGTTACATTAAGTTATATCTGCTTTATGATTAGATACGTCATTATGATTATATAAAACTAGCGCATATTCATTTTACATATATTATATATGAAAATATATCGTCAGGTTTTGATACTAGTATTCCTATACGTATAGTCGCCTTGGTTGCTAAAAGAGCAAGCCAAGATGAGACACATATTTTTAGAGGATAAAAATGATATTATTCTCTTAAGGGCTTGAAATATATGAAATGTTGCCTTGATTGTAATTAAGATGGGGTTCTACTTAAATCAATTATTGAACCGTTCGTGATGTATCCACACCATCATAAGAACCTGATTAAGCCAAATGTGAGTTTCTTGATAAAGACGCTTGAAAGGCGAGCTTTTAGAAACTTAAGTTAAGTGCTAAGAGAGCATCTACACTAAGATCTGTACAGTGAATAATCTCATTATAAAAGACATACGCGTCTTATTGAAGGATAAGATTCACTGTAATATACATTTCATACCGTGTGTGCTTATTGTGACCGACATAGAAAATGAGTGAATTTATCTCTGATTTCTCATTGTGTAAGTTTCATTGAAGTTTGTAAAACTTTTACGTTTGTCCTTAGTGACTGTTTACTTTGTCTTAAAGTAACGAAGTGATATTTGTATCATTAGTATGTCTTCTATGACTATGATGATACGACCTATGAGACATTACTATGATGTCAGTCATTTTGTTGACTGAGGGACAAAAGTGAGACATGAAGATTTAATGAATTTTATTTTATTCCTATAGTTACTAGTCGCGACTAATCGCAATTTAGAATTGCAATTATGATATATGTAATACTGGAGGATCAAGCATATTATGTTAAGAGATTAAATATGCTCGAGCAAATAAAATTCTATTAAATCTAAGACATAATAATGAATAAATTTACAATCTCTTGTATAGTAGTACAATTGAGATTTGAATAAACAAGCCACATTACATACATTGTTATTCAAATCATAAAAGGGTCACCGGTTTTTTTTTCTGTGAATTCTGTTTGGCTCATCTTGTGTGAATGGAAGATGTTGGGTTATTGGATTTCGGGTCAGGTCCACCTAAGATGACTCAAACCCATGACCCTATCCAAATTCATTTGAATTGAATTGGATCGAGTAACCGTTCGGGGGTTACTGGCAGTCATCAGAAAATAATCGTCATCCCTATAAATATGTGATGTATTTCATTTTGTAAAGGATGATAAGAAATTGTTTTTACAACATACATGCAAACACAAAGATAAGAGCAAATACAGAGAGAATATATGACAAAATTCTTACACTATGATTTAAGGGTTTGGTCCTATAATTGGTGATTGAATTCCGACCAGTTAAACAATCCAGTATCCACAGTAATTTTCGCTGTGCAAAAACGAGTACGTTTTCAATTCTATTTTACTGTTTTATATCACATTTTATATTGTTTTGAATTCTTTTAATATGAGACTCACTATTTCACTCCAATTCCAAAATGATTTTAAAACAAGTAAATACTATCAATTATTTACATTCCTTATTCTTATTTCACAATCCGTCAAGTAAATACACCCTAAAATAAAATATCTATCCCATGGAGCTTCTTCTCCATCATGAAGAATACCATATCTACTCCATTGTAGCGCAGCAACGTCTTCTCGTCAATGATGGAGTAGATTTGCTCCATTGGGGGAGCAAATGCTTTTCAATGACGGAGGAAATTATATAGTCAATTGCAACATGACTTAAGTTATGCTCCCTCTTTTATTTTTTTCATTTTTATTAAATATTATTAATTTATTTACTTCATAATAATAGAGTAAGAGTAAATATTATAAATTTTTCATAAATTTTTAAGATCAAAGAGATATTAGCTTAAACAGCTAATTTTATGTCATTACTTTTATGTCGGCAATTATTACCCCTAGTGGAGGGGGCAGGTGCATTCTCTACCCAAATTTTGAACAAAAGGTGACTTAGTAGTGCATCCATTCTAAACCTCAGGAGACAAGATATTGAAAGAAGCATCTACTTTGATGCAAGAGATCTACTCAATCAGGTAACTAATGGACACTTAAATGAGCTATTTCTACTATTTATAGGCCAATTATAGTTGGGTTAGATAGAACCGTAGACGGAGCTTTGATTGGTCTTGTGAAGATATATTAAAAAAAAAAATGAAACCAAGAATCAACCTTGAAAAGAGCCTGCTTGAATTTCTTACCTACTTAACAGCATGAAACGTGCGTGAAAATGAGTTTTAATGGAAGGGGAGAGAGAGTAATTTGATTTTACATAAATGAACTATGAGTTTATCGTAAAGATAAGAAGCTTGACCATCTATTCCTCATCTTCATCCGTGACAAATTTACCAGTTCCAGGATTCAAAGCAGCAAAGAAGAAGAAGATAACGTTGAATAAAACGAGTGGTTCGATCTCATTGATGGGAATTCCAGTCTCAAAGTTGAGTTGTGCAAGAGCACCCTTTCCTGTTATGATTTCTCCAATCAAAGAGAAAGCAATACCAAGCTGTGCCAATCTTCCTACAAACAGCTCATTCGCCTTTGTGAATCCAAAAACGGGACCTGCATACCAAAATGTACATCATGTACATTATTAGCACATATCAAATATAAAGTTTTGTAGTGATAAAATCAAGCAATATATGTCTTAAAAAGAAATGCAATTGAATACCTCCTTCCTTGAGACCAAGTGCTGTCCTGAAGCTTTTGCCAGGAGGGATCACAGCCCTTTCAATTCCAGTTGGGGGAGTATCATCCACGAATTTGCCGCGATCTCCAAGAGCCCCAATGGCTCCAAGCAGTGTAAACAGAATGAAAAATAGTAGTAGGGGCTCTGCTTCATAGATAGGAATTCCAGTCTCTAGATTCAATTGTGCTAATATACCTTTTCCTGTTATTGCCTCTCCCAACAATGAAGCCTACCCACACATGCATACATATATTCCAAACACATTAACGAAAATAAAAAAAAAAAAACAGCTTTCCATGGTTCTTGTTTTATGCTCTTTTTGATGCATAAAACACCAACAGTTTTTCTCTCCTCTGTCTTCTTCAAATCACATTTGTACTGATAATTTGTTCTCTCTACCATCCTTTTTCACTTCCTTGCATATAAAGACTTTTATCTAATCGAAATTGACTAAATTTAGTTGCCCTTTTAATTATTTTGACGGAAATCATATATTCCTTTTCTATTCTTCACTTCACATTTGTGTTCAAGTTTAAGACCTAAGACTTCTATCGAACTGAATTTAACTAAATTTGGCCTTCTAAACAATGTAAATTTATTCTTTAATTAATTCATTACCATTAAAAAAAGTTCATTTCTAGTTAACATATGCCCTTGAACATGCACACGTTAAACTGTGTTACAGCAACCCCATAAACGTGTAATTGTTTTACCTCTTTAGTCCTTAAAAGGCAATGCAGATAGAGACAAGAACATGTGGATTTTTTCTTTTTTTTTGAGAGAAGAATATGTGGAATTGTGATAACAAATTCTACTAAGTTTTCTATTAAAATGTCAGATACTGCCACGCTAGCCAATAGGAATCGATTTGATAGATGTATAAATTATCAGCTCAAGTCAAAAAAAGTCTACTATCAGATACAGCAAAATAAAAGAAAAGAAATCATATAATATGTGATGAATTGATGATGAACAAAAACAATCATGTTTGTACGGTGTAATATTATTTATTGGAAGCAAAAAGTACTCACAGCAAAGCCAAGCATGGCAACACGACCCACAAAGAGCTCGTTTTGCTTGGTAAAACCAAACCCTCCAGAAGTGCCAAAAATACCATCTTCAACCTTTGGCTTTGGTGCTGACACAGCCTAAAATCATCACAAGAACCAACCCAAATAAAAACAACAATATTTAACAACACTTTGACACAAAAGGAGTTAAATGCAAAGAAAAAGATACCTTTTTGGAGGGAGGGGCTTTGGTTTTTGATTTAAAGAGAGCAAAAGTAGTAAACGTAGATGGAGATAAAGAAGTAGCATTATTATTGGCATTGGAGAGGAAAAGAGAAGACAAGGATTGAGGCCTCAATCTTTGGGCTTGAAATTGAAGGGAAGGGTTTCTGTGAAGGCCCCCTGCTTGGACACCAGACATGAGCAGCATTGTTTGAGCCATGATTGATTTCTCTTCTCTTTGTTTTCTTACTAGCTAGCAAGCCTTTACTAATTGTTAGTTTGTTCTCATAGCATTCTCTTTAAACTGGCACCACACTTGTTTAAATGCCACAAGTGTGGATATGGTGTGAAGAGTTAGTGATGGGCAAATAGAGTGTCCACGTCTATATGATTCTAGTGATAATGTCTCTACTAACATTTTCTTTTTAATTGTATGTACCTCAAAACACATGTCAAAACACCCACCTCACCCTCTTTCTCACCCCTCAACTAAGGTACATCTTTACCTCGATTTAAATTTTTTATTTTATTTTTTTTGACATAATACAGTACATAGTATAAATACTAATACCACTAGTTAGACTCTCTAGGCGGAAACACACGAAGAGAGACCCAGAACACATGAGGAGCAGCGCCCAAATGAGAGGAAAGACGGCACAAAGGCGCAACCCAGCTCGAACCCGCAAACGTATAAGCGAGAAAGACCTGCCTTAGCACACTGGCAGGTTACTGAATAAACTGAATGCAACTCTGTTTAAAACAGTTTACAAAATAATTTATTTTCTTAAAAAAATTATATTAGTTTGTGAAAGTGGTACTTAATTTTGGAAACATCTGTGCATTTATCATAACTGATTTCAGAATATGGAAATTACAAATCTTGATTGTGAAAAATCAATGAGACACCCTAAACTTCAATTTGAGAGTTAAGGGTGTGATAAATGAATGTTAAGATGGTGTAATAAGGGAAACGAAGAAGGCTTGGGTTGGAGCAGGCAACTTGACAAAAGACACGTCTATAGTACATGGAATATCCTCCTAGGTTGCTACTTGCTAGTTGGTCACTCTCAAGGCTCAATACCGACTAAAAGAACTCGAACACGTTACTAAAATAATAATAATAATAATAAAGATGTCAAAATAAAAAAAGGACTCAACCAAGTTGCTGGCGATGTGCACCGTACGTTCACAGGCTACGTGGCACGTGTTCTTCTCTTTCTTCTTCTATACTAATATAAGACAGCCTGGGACAGAGATATCTAGAGTTGACAAGTCCTTGTTTGACACGTCATATGCAACAATCAACTTTCTTAACTCTTATTTCATGCGATAGATTCTTCACTAAGCCCATGCCTCTCAAATAATTTCTTACATGAGCAAATGGATTTGCCCCGGTGGTCGACGGTCCGGTCTGCCCTTGCTTTCAGAGGGAGAGTTCGGCTCTGTTCCTCGTGGTTGACATAAGTGACAATTTTTCTACTTCTTTATAGATATTTTTCTCTTATTCGAAGAGTAAACTTTAGAATTGTATGCTTAGCAGATATATTTATAGGTCCCCACAAATATCTGATCTAATATCAGGAGTTGCTGTAAATTAAATAATAATAATAATAATAATTTCATACTTGGGACTTGCGAGATGGGGTTGGGAATGTGAAAAAAAAAGTAAAATTCATTATCAAAGTTTAATTTTCATTTAATATTTATTAATATAAGGGTTCAAAATTAATTTTTATCGTTAAAACCACAAAATCACAAAGTATGAGACAATTCCTCTCATATAATGAAAGCTATATTCCTACCATATCATAACAATTTATATCCTTATGTCTACGATAAATTTTTAATTCGAAGCTTTTAATACTTCAATAAAATTTTAATTTGACATATCAAATTTCATATATATATATACACTTTGAGGTCACATGACCTACAATTTCAGGAGTCATGACATAAGAAAATCGTGAATTAAGGGAGAATGTCTAATTTCAAGTTTTTAATGAATTGAGAAGAATTTTGGCATCTTTTAGGTTGAATTTGAGAAGGCTTTTACAAGAGGAGTTATAACAATAATTATTTGAGGGGACGTAAGCGTGGCTTCATATGAAGATAAAGGATTATAAGGTTGCTCACATGCCATGAATGTTAAAGTTGTAATACGATAAGGTTATGTTTGGCATGCAGGAATAGAATAAAATATAATAAATTAGATTAAAAAATTACTAAATTATGTTTAGTATAATTTAATATTTGATTAAAGGTATAACATATTATATCTGGTGTATATTAGAATTGGATTTAAATAAAATTAATTAAAATATTCTACACTACACTTAAAATTAATTTTAAAAATCAACACAACGGAAGGAAAAAAACAACAATTGTTTTTATAAAATAAGAAATCTGTGAAACACTAAGTTTTAAAACTTTTTATAAAACTCAAAAACCCTAGATCTATAAAACAATGAAATAAAATAATATGTAAAAATAAAGATAAAATCTTGTACATTTTGTATTGATCTCTGTGGATTGCTCACCACCAAACCTTCCTTGATATGTCTCTACACCAAGAAACAAGTGAGTGGACACGATAGAATTGTGTTCATTTTCTTTTGATTTCTTTTTTAAAAAGAAAATCAAACCAATGTTTATAAGAGGTGAGTGTTTTTGGCTATACAAAGAACAAACCCACTAAATTTTTTTTGTTTTTCTTTTTGTTTCTCAAACAAACGTATAACCAAAAGCTCTTTTTTAAAAAATATATATATATTTCTTTTCTATTTATAGGCAACCAATTAGAGTTTTAATTAATCAAAATTAATATTAAACCCTAAGTTTATTAAAATTAAACTTTTACTCCATATAACATAATTAATTCATGTTATATTTTGAAATCGAACTTATAACCTCTAATTAATTCATAATTAATTTATACTCGGTCACTGCTAAGAATCGAATTCAAGACCTCTTATAAAATTAATTAAATAATTCTTAATTCTTAATTAATAATTTGAATAATCAATATTATTCAAATACCAAGTGAACACATATTTTGCTACTTATGCAACAAATATAATTGGACGATCCAATTACAATATTCTATATATACATTTCTTATAGTAAAATAAGCTATCAAGAAAACCCGATGGACGTATAGTTTTGAGCTCCAATATTATCGGAATTATTAATTAAACTATTTAATTAAATAATTCATTATTATTAATCTTAGAGTTATTCCACTAAAAACCTGATATTGCACTCTCAAAACTATAGATGTTTTTATACAATCTGAAATTTTCGGTGTCCATTAATTTAATCACTACATATGATTTAACCCTTCACAAATAGTTCATAATTAAAGCTAGATCAGAATATCTGTTATACCCCTCTAATTATATCTTGATCCTTAAGTATCGTTGATTCTCTAATGAATAAAATATTCATGATAACTTATGAATTTGTCTTTCCGTTCAGATATAAACAGAAAGTTGAACGCTCTTATTATTCAAGAACTGAATCAACTCTTAAGGAAACTATTTCTCTACTTCTCGCAAGAAGGGGTGAATTTCATTATTGTATAGAATGTTTACAGCTACTTACTAAATCATATTCCCAAAGTACGAAATTATTAATTGAGCATTTACATCGCTCTCACCCATGTAAATCAAATGATATAACTCAACAATCAGAAGTCCATAATACACCTAGGATTAAAATCAATTCATATATGATTATCTAGTCGATAAATATAAATCTTTAAATTTAACGGATATTAATTAGAGACTCATGTTTATCATGGTACAGTCTTATATAATATTTATTATATAAGTTGCCTCTATTTCCATATCACCACATGAATTGTCTCGAATAAAACTATTACACCGAATACAAAATGAACCGTAACTGTAGATTTACCACAAACAAAGCACCTAGTTTCATTTGCTTTCTATGGACTCTTTAGATTACTTATCTCAAACTAAATCTGCTTGTATATAACAATTATATACTTAATTTGAAATTACATTAGTAACCAAAGATGTTTCTCATGATATATACAATTTTTGCAAAATATATAAATTGAATAAAATGAATACTTTATTATTTATTAAAACCGTTTACATAATTACAATCTCTTAGGGCACAAAACCCAACAACAACATCATCCTTCCAGCAAATCAAAACAACATCATCCTTCCACGAAATCAATCGTCTTCGACTTCATCAAAAACTCCAAATCAATATCCAAAACAACAAAATCCATATTATCTTCCACCAATAACATCCTTCCACCAAATCAATGGAAAAAAGTCAACACAAAAACACAAATGAACACTATCTATTCTCTGGTTCATCACTCCAAAACCACATACACACACACGTGCACACGCGCACACACACACGCACACACGTACACACACACACACACATACACATCATTTCTGTTTTTTGGTTCAATGGAACTTAGAACCAACTGAGTTCGATGGAACCCATAACAAACTCATTAAAAAGAAAAGTTAAAGATTAAAGGTGGGGATGAAGGTAAAAAGGATGGTGGCGATAGAAAGGGAGAGAGAGAGAAAGAGAGAGAGAGAGAGATGAAGGAGAGAGGGTAGAGAGGAAAATAGTTGTTGTTGTAGTTTGTTATTGGAGATGAGACAAACAAAGATTGGTTTGTAATGGTGGTGGGTAGGTGTAGTGGAGTTGTGGAGATGAGAGAGATAAAGAGTAGGTTATCACCGGAGATGAGAGAGTTGTATGGAGAGAGATTGGTTGGTGAGTGTTTGATGAGAGGATGAATTGACCAAAAAAAAAACAAAAGGATTTCTACCAACGCAGGAAATGGGAAACCCATAATTAAGCTTAGGTTTGCATTCCTAAGTTAACCGAAAATGGAAGTGGGTTCAGGAATAAAAAATTTCATTCTCTTCCTTGTTATATACTGCTCCAAACGTGGGATGTAAGAGGATGAGATAAAAAAAAACACAATCCTACCTTATTTCTCATATACCAAACATAGCCTAAGTTGTCAGTAGAACAAAAAAAAAAAAATGCAATGATTAGAATTTGGCTCACTAGATGAGGGGCAAACGAGTAAGAAGTTGTTTGACAAATTTATTTCTTGTACTCCCCATTTTGTTCATTGCATGAGTGCAAAGTTATTAAATGCATCAAATATTTTAGAAAAAACATTTCTATTCAATGAGAAATCAAATTAGGATTTACTCATTCAATTGAATCACTTCCACATAAATGCACGGTATATAGATATGCACATATAACAACAAGGAAGAAGTTTGAAAGGACAAATAGGACGGATTTTTTATTTTATTTTTTTTGGGTTAGGATTTTAAGGTTCATCAAGAAAGAGAGAAAGGAGAAAAATGTTTGTATGAAAAAGATTTTATATATATATATATGTATGTATGTATATAAAATAAAACATGCCCCTTGAGATATGCTCAAAAAGAAATGGAAACACATTTATCATTTATTTTTATTACATCAAACCACAGTTGATCAGGATTTTAGGATAAAATGATCATTTTGTCCATGAATAAAAAAATAATATTAAAAAAAAAGAAAAATGTGATAGAGAATCAAATTGGTTCTCTATCATCAGATGAGATCCATCCAATGGTGGTCCAATTTGGATTTCTACCGACGACATTTAACAAAAAATTAAAAAAAAAAAGAAAGAAAAATGCGGTGGAGATCCAATAGTTTTTAAAAAAATGAAAAATAATATCTCAAAAAATGGAAAAAATAAAAAAAAAATCTTCATCTTGTTGAAGATCTTCATCTTCAACTAGGTGAAGATGGAGAGCTGTTTTAAAACTTTATCAAACTTGATCTGGTTTCAAAAATCAAATTGTTAGATCGTTTTTTAAACCAACTAGTCGATAACCTAGGTAACTTCTTGGTTTAAAACCCAAAGAACCACATCGGCAAGAATGACAACATCTTCAACTCAAGATTGGCAAGAGAGTGACAACATCTTAAAGATATTAGTTTTGAACTCAAATGTTCAAAGTCTTATTTTCATTTGTTTGTTTGTTTTTTTTTTTTTTTTTTTTTTTGAGGTTCTAGATCTTCAATGTGAAGATATGAAACTCTCTTTACATCTTCACTCTAGGTTTGTCGAATTCAAATAAAGAAACAATAAATTTTGAGGAAAAACAAAAAAAGATTTCCATGAATATGCTGTTTTTATTTTTGGGCACTTTCTTTCGAAGCATTGGATTTTTGGTTTTTCTTCGTGGTTGAAGTACTGGATTGATAACTAATGATGATCTTGCTGGGATAAAGTGTTTGTCGATGATGATGACTTTGCTAGATTGATGATGATGAAGAAGGTTGATGTTAGTTAATGATGATCTTGGTTTGGCTGGGATGACAGCGTTTGATGACGATAGTTGATGTTGCCATGAACAATTTTTTTTTTTAAAAATTTTTTTATTAGAAAATTATGTTTAATTTTATTATTAAATTATTAATATATTGTTATTTTGTTTTATTTATGAGCAAACTAGTCTGCTCATAAGGTTGACAGTATTTTAGTCATTTAATTTTATTGACTCTTAGATTAAGAGATTATTAATGGCTCATATCAATTAACACCTGAAAGAACTTAAGACGTTATTTACTTAAATATACTTTCTCTCTCTTCTTTAATGAAAATAAATGTTATTATTATTTTTAAAACAATAAATATTATTATTTATTTTGGATGTCTCACGTTTGTCCTCTCTCCTATTTCCTCTCGTGTACTTCTTCTAGTTAACCAACATAGCCTGAACCTTTGAATCTGTTTGGAAAACTCATCAACACATTGTATATAATCCATGAATATGGTTTTTTATTTTTTATTTTTTGGGTTAATATTTGAGAGTAATCTTATGATCATTATTTGCCTATTCTGTAAATTATTCATCCCTACTCCATTCTCTGTTACTCATCTTTAATAGCATCAGTGATAATTATTCAATTGCTACTGGATATGTATTGATAATATAATTTATTTTAATTTGATTTATTAATTTTATCTTGAAATCATGTATTCTTATAGGGTTATTAAATTTTGATTATGAACTCATTGAGGCTATCAAATTGCATGTCCAAATTTCTTTTATTTTTCTTTTCATCAAATCGTGATGATTCTTAGACTATTTATGAACTGATGATATATATATATTAAAATATGATTTTACTATAAACACTTTTATTCTTTTTGTAGTAAAAAATATTATATGAAAAAAATAAATGATGATTTGAGTTGACATATTATAATTTGAATGAGCTAGTGAGAGAGAGTTTGTTTACAAGGAGTGACAAGAAAAATAAGAAGTTGAGTGGAGATAGAACTCTATCAAGTGATCAACCTACTAGTTAAAAGTTAATTATCTTCTGTTGTGTATTCTTTTAAATTTCAAAAGTATTACAAATAAACTTATCATGCGTACAATTGTATCATCTGTACAACTATTATATATTTCTGAAGGAAATAATATGCATACAACAAGTTTGTTTCCAACCAATATACAATTCTAAAATCTTAACTTGGCATCAGAGCACCAATTAGAGACACACGTCCAGTTCCAACACCATGTCTAGTGAATCTCCCAACACGACAAACGCTACCCACAATTTCATCCTCAGATTCCATTTCCACTAACTCATCATCTGTTTCAATTCCTACTTTTACAATAACTGATTCTTTTACACCAGTTCAGGGAAAGCTTAGCCACTTTTCAGTAATAAAACTGGACAGATACAACTACCTTTTGTGGAAGTCTGCAGTGCTACCCATCATCTGCAGTTACAATCTTGATAGTTATATGTTAGGAATTTAGCCATGTCCACCTCAATCTTGCTTCTGAACAATTAATGAATCATGCATGACATGGCTTCTAATATCTATGACAGAGTCAATATTAGCCAAAGTTATTGGTTGTCCACCTCTTATGAATTGTGGTCTAAGTTAGAGATCATGTTTACAAACCAAAACATGACAAACACCCTAAACTATCTTCAATAAATTCTATGGACGGTGGAAGGTTTGATGTCAGTTGATGAATACTTGACAAAAATGAAAAGCGTTGCTGAGTGCTGACCAAATTAATGGAAGTCGCGAGATATTCAATGTAAACTTTTAAATTAATAACAAATGTTTTGGCTAGTCTTGATCGAGTCTATGACGATATGATGTCACTAATCACCCATTAGGAGGCACCTCAGCCTGTCGGAAGTGGAAGCCATTCTTATGACTTAAAAGAGTCTTATTGAGCAACTAAAAGCTTAAACCACGGTAAGCCAAGCTCATCTTGCTACCGGTAACAAAGTAGTAGACTTTTCAAAACCAAAAGACCAAACCCCGCAGGGAAAAGGTCACATGTCTTCTTTTAGCAACAACTATGACCTAGGAAGGTCACGTGGAGGATGTGGTGGTGGTTGCTACAATCAAAACAGTAGTCATGTCTACGTGAAACTTGACCACATTGCTGCTATATGTTATTACAGGTTTGACCAAAATTATAAAAATTAAAGAAACAGATGGTGGCTTGATCAAGTATTGAATCAGAATATCGTGCACTAGCAAATTTAGCTGCCGAGATTACTTGGTTCAGGTCCCTTTTAATTGAAATCAAAATGCCCTTGGCTAGAACTTATATAGCTTGGTGTAAGAACATGACTGCTGGAGCTCTTACTATGAATCCGGTGTTTCATGCTCGAACGAAACACATTGAACTGGATGCTCACTTCGTCAGAGACATGGTTTTTCGTCGTGCATTAGAAGTTCTCTATGTTCCCTCTGATCAGATTACTGATTATTAGACAAACCATTGACTTTTTCTTGTTTTGACTATCTGAAATCCAAACTTGGAGTGATATCATCACCCCTCCGTTTGAGGGGGCTGATAAGGTAGATAAGGAGTTGAGTGGAGATAGAACTTTATCAAGTGATCAGCCAAGTAGCTTAAAGTTAATTATCTTTGTTGTGTATTCTTTTGAATTTCAAATGGGGCTCTTACTGACGGTTGACGGCTTCTTTTTGTTCTCTGTAACCGGTTCGTCTCTCTTGTTGGTTCTTTGTTTTTCCGATTTCGTCATTGTTCTCTGACCTGCGTTTATGGTACTCTGCTTACGTTTTCTGTTTTTGTGATTTTCCCAATGTTCTTTAACCTCTGTTTTTTGGTTCTCTATAGTGCTTATGTTTTATGTTTCTTTCCTGGTTAATCAATATATATATTAATTAACCAGTTTTTACTTCAAAAAATATAATTATTATTGTTTTTAAATTTTTTATGCATGTGTTGTGTGATACTAATTAAAATCTTCTGAGAATAAAATTTGTGCTTATGTTGGTATTTGGTAAGACTGAGATTTTTTTTCTCCATGTTTACATAACTATAATTTTTTTTTCAAGTTTGATTGGTGGTCAACAAGCAACCTGTTGATCCATTTGGGCAACCTAGGCGCTAGGTGCCAGGCAATCGGTAACCTGATGCCTAGGGAGTTTTATGACAATGGTTAAATAAAAAGAATGATTGGAGTGATTTAGTAAACAATTGCTTATTAAAACAGGTTTTTTTTTTTTTTTTTGTTATTTTAGTTAAAATTTAGAGAATATATTGAAAATGCTCTTACATACTAGATTTACTCTTATTGTTTAAATTTAAATTTGCACAACATTCTAGATTTACATATTATAGCTAGAAAATTGATTTAATTCGATAAAAACCCAATTCACCAATTGGATAATAGAGATCCAATTATTTAAAAAAAAATCTATTTTCAATTCTATAGTACCTTTTTCTTTTACTAAAAATGCAAACTTAATTTTAATTAAAGATGTCCAGTAATTTTAAGAATTATAATAGGAGTATTTTGGTCTTCTTAAAGGTTTGACATGGTTAATGGTCTAAGGAGGGGATAATAAATATAGTTAAAAGATAAAGTCGATTTCAAGTGTATAAAAAGCGAAATGAGGTTGTTTCATATAATTGGAAAAAAAAAAGGGAAATGAGTGTGAGCGTTGCGTAACTGCTGTTTGCTCTTATTTGTTTAATTGTGTAGAATTTTGAGGCGAAGAAGCAACCTCCTATGCTGATGATGACATTAGGATTGATTCAATGAATAATAAATCCAACCACAAAATCTATCATAAGATTTCTACAGTTCACTAAAACAGCCAAAACAAGATGTCCAAAATAAAAAAAAAAAGGCCAACACAGACAAAAAACCTCCTTCTGGGGCTGAAATTTCAAAATCTATTACCTATCCATTAATGTTGCTGCTGGTGCTGCTCATGCAAAGGCGGGAATTAATGCAGCTCAATTTCAAAATACAAAATAAATAAATATAAAAATAAATGATAATAATAATAAAGTAATTCAAATTTCTTTTAAATTATTTTTCCAACAGCAAAAAGCTGAAAAGTTGTCTTTGTGGTATCTCATTCTCTGGAGTTTTGCACAGCTTCACATTCACATCACACACTCACATGCTCTCATTTTATTTTAAACATTTTTAAAACCCAACAGCCAAGAAAGAAAGAAAGTGAGAAACAAGAAAAAAATAGACACCCACCACAATCAGAGTTAAAAAAAAAAAAAAAAAAAGAAACCCACCACGCTCTCTGCTACATCTGTTGCTTCTTATCTGACATTCAACTGATTTTTCCATTGTTTATGTTATTACTTCTCTTTATTACAATATTAATCTTTTTTTTTTTTAATGCATTTCTGCTTCCCATCTGATCTCCAAACTCGTTCTGGTCTCCAGTCAAACAGGTATTTGATCTGGGTCTGTTTTGTTTTTTTATTTTACTAAATAACCTTTATTTGTTCAATTTAGTGAGTTTAAGAAAGTTTTGAGCTTTAGAGCTTTGGTGGGTCACTCTTATATGGGTCCATTTTATTGGATGTACCATGGTTTTACAGTAGCCACTGTTTTATAGAATTTTATTTATCTTCCTTTTATGGAGTATGTGGGAGATTTTGAAGTGATTTTATTAGATGGGTAGTTGTCAGTTTGTGATTTAAGTAATGGGTTCAAAGCTTGGTGGTGGGTTCAGGTACCTTTCTTTTTTATGGTGTTTGTTGTTGTTGCGGGAGTTTGTAGTTGCTCTTTATCTACTACATTTATGTGTCTTGGTTAATTTGCTTAATTTTCAGCTACAGTTGTGTGCTCCTTGAAAATGTTATATTTTGTTGTCGTATTGGTTATTTAAAGGTTTGGATTTAAAGCAAAGCTGAGATAATGATAAGTCAAGTCATCTTTTTGTTTAATCTTTGTGATTGTTGTTGAAGTAGGTCCTTCTGTGTTTCTGTTTTATAAGAGTGGAAACATGTACTGATATAGCTTCTTCAACAGCGTTTGCAGAGCTAGTTGTGAATTGTGATGTCCTGCTAACTGTTGTTTAATTGTTGGACCTCACAATGGAAAAGCGAAAATGGTTGTGGAAGAGGAAGTCCTCTGAGAGAAGCCCTGGAGAAACCGAGAGTTCGGGATCGATATCTTCTCATTCTGAGAGATACTCCGATGATCAGGTGGTAACACACACCTCCCTTTTATCTATTTATTGGCTTTTGCAAAGACTGAATTGTTCTTATTTCTAAATTTGTTTAACTCAATTACACAAGACTGTCTGAAGTTTCTTTTGAATTGCTTTTTCGTTTGCTCTAAATATTTCATTTTTTCAAAGAATTTAATTGGTTTAATTATTGTACCTTTAGTTACTTGTCCTTCCAATGATTTTAACCTACAATCTGTCCATATAAATAAGTCTTGCCTAAAGATGGAGTTTAGGTGACTTTTGGTACTTAGAATATTCTTCTTCACTGGCGCTTCAGTTTTTCCATAATAAGGGAAAAAAAATAATTAGAATACTTGCATATGTATATTCTTGTTAGGTTTTTTTCCAAAGTCATAAAGTCCAATAGAAAATTTCTCAAATTTCTGCAGTTTGGGGTTTCTTTTCTCTCCTTTTCTGTTATTGTTATTGGCTTTAGACTAAAAATTGATAATCAAGCAAAATCGGAATCTAACGTATTTTCTTCTAATAGTTCATGCTAGAGATTATCATATTTATCCAATTCAATTAGATGTGTGAAGTCTCCCAATCCCCTTTCGTAGGTATAGAAGAGTTTGTTTATTGTAATCCCCATCTTTTGATTTTAAGAAAGTGGTTAATCGTCCAAAAATAATAGTGCATCTCTTTTGTCTATCTCAAAGCATTATCTTATCCTCTGGTACTTTTCTATGGATGTGCTACTTAGCTCATAGGATGGAATAATGTGGGACTCGTTATTTGGTATCAAGTGTTGCTGCCATTGCTGCCTGCTAATGGTATGTTCTGTGATGCTGGAACTTAAAATTGACTCTGATAACGAAATAAAACTCAGCTAAGTTTCACAAGGATTAACCAAACTGGTAGCTTTGATCTTTAGGAGAGCTTCACCCGTCTCCCTCCATTTTTTTTTTTGAAAAATATTTATGGTAGTTAGTAGAGGGGAAGTCTTTAGGCCGAACTAGGCCTCAAAGAGACTTGATCTTATAAATAATGCTTTGACAGGTAAGTTGCAGGAGGTCTAGCGAAGACATAGGGAGGACTGGTAGAAACAGTATAAACAACTATAACTGTGTCAGCATTTGTAGCGAAACTAATTTTGATATCCAAGTAAACAGAAAAGAGTTGTCAGTGAAAATTGGTGAAAGGTTGGTGAATCAAAAGTATAAGCTAAGGCTTAAAATCTATGACTAACCTAGCTCTGTAGTCATAATCTTATATGGCCTTCAAATCCTTTCATATCGGTGTTTAGGGTAAAAGAGTGAGCTCTTTTTGTTTTTCACAAGAAAAGCATATTAAATGGGGATGTGTGGTGTACTCGAGATATAGTCAATGCAACCAAATAAAGAAGGAAAAAAGAAACAGAAGAAAACACTTATGTTATGTCCTATAATTTACTGAACTTTCATGAAAAATGTTTTTCAGTTAAAAAGAAGACATTTTAGATGCTCCTTGGACTGAAATGCATCATTGACATTGTACAACCCCTTCAGAAGTAGAAAAACTTTGTAAATGTCTTAAAATGGTGGCAACCATACGGTAGTTTTGTTTCCTATTGTGAGAGAAGTTTCTTTTTAACTTTTGGCACCTTATTTCTTTTCTCTTTCTTCCAAGACAATCAAATTTTTGTTCTGTTCTAGTACCTACCCATGTTCTGGGCATTTTTTAGAATTTCCTGTGTATGTGCTTTTAATAATTGTTTTGTGTATTTTCTAATTGTTAAAGCAGGAAGCTCTAAAGGCATCACCTAATCACAATGCCCAATCACCTGAAGTCACATCAAAACATATAGCCACAGGGGAAGATATAAATGATGGCGTTAAGACTCTAACAGCAAAATTATCAGCTGCTCTGGTGAATGTTAGTGCCAAAGAGGACTTGGTAAAGCAGCATGCCAAAGTTGCTGAAGAAGCTATTGCAGGTATTAGTCATGCAGTAAGATGGGTATAGACTTCTGCTATCTTCTTTTGAGCATGGCCAATGAAGCCTTGTTTGCATCATGGGTGGATAATGCTGTTAATGTTTACGACCCAAGAGCTCATACTAACATGCTAGTTTACATTATGGATTTTCTCAGCAAGGCATTGCAACTGTGCATTGTTCGAAGCTTCTTTAATCATATAAATTATATTATAATATCCTATGTAAGAGTCTCAAATACTAATTTTTTGGTTCTTAGTTGCAAACTTAAGCATTTTGGTCTACTAATTATCTACAAGATTGCAAAAGCTAGGAAGCCTAGATCTGAATCTCCCAACATGATTGAATTGCATTTGTTGTCTGTGTTTGTTTACAATTTAATGTGTATATATTTGGTGACTTTGGTCTTAGTCCATGATAAGTTTCTGGGTTTACACATCTAGGGTTGTGTTAGAATGCTCAATTATTATTGTCTTGGTCCCTTGCTAAATTAAGCTTTCAAGTCTAGTGGTTGTGTAATGCTATGAATTTTCGATTATATGTAGGCTGGGAAAAGGCTGAAAATGAAATGGCAGTCCTAAAGCAAAAACTTGAGGTTTCAGTACAGCAGAATTCAGTGCTGGAGGATAGGGTGATCCATCTTGATGGGGCACTCAAGGAATGTGTAAGGCAGCTAAGGCAAGCTAGAGATGAGCAGGAGCAAAAGATAAATGAAGTTGTTGAGAAGAAAACCCGTGAGTGGGAGTCTATGAAATCTGAAATGCAGAATCAACTTGTTGAACTCCAAAGCAAAGCAGAAGCAGTTAAATATGAACCGCCCATTCACATTGATCCTGATCTTCTTGTCAAGCTGGAGTTTCTGGAGAAAGAGAACTCAGCTCTCAAGATTGAGCTTATGTCTCAGTCTGAGGAGTTAGAAATCAGGGCAATTGAGAGGGACTTGAGTACCCAAGCTGCTGAAACTGCCAGCAAGCAACATTTAGATAGCATAAAGAAGGTGGCTAAGCTTGAGGCTGAGTGCCGGAGGTTGAAAGCAATAGCTTGCAGATCTTCATGGGTTACTGATCATAGATCTGGTACTGCTTCTTCAATTTATGTTGAATCTTTTGTGGATAGTCACTCGGACAGTGGGGAACGCCTTAATGCTGTGGACATTGACACCCGCAAGATGGCTTCGGCTTTAATTGCTGAGCTTGATCAGTTCAAAAATGAGAAAGCCTTTAATAGAAATCCACCAGCCTCTTCTATCGAGATTGATTTAATGGATGATTTTCTTGAGATGGAGCGGCTTGCTGCAATGCCCGATAGTGGAAGTGGAAGTCATTTGGAATCAGAAGCGGTTGCCAAGAAATCCATTGATGCAGAAAGTTCACTGAGAACCGAGCTTGAATCCATGATACATCAGACAGCTGAACTGGAAGAAAAAATAGGAAATATGGAAGCGAAGAATGCTGAACTGGAAGAAAAGCTAGAAAAAATGGAGGCAGAGAAAGCTGAAATGGAACGAATAATTAAAAAGATGGAAGTAAAAATAGGAAATACAGAAGCCAAGAATGCTGAACTGGAAGAACAGCTAGAAAAAATGGAGGCAGAGAAAGCTGAAATGGAACAAATAATTGAAAAGATGGAAGCAGAGAAAGCTGAACTGGAACTAAAAATTGAGAAGATGGAAGCACAGAAACCTGAACTGGAACAAAAAATTGAAAAGATGGAAGCAGAGAAAGCTAAAATGGAACAAAAAATTGAAAAGATGGAAGCAAAGAAAGCTGAACTGGAGATGACTCTATCCAAAAGCCAAGAATGTACTGATGCATCACACTATCAGCTGAGGGAGGCTAAAATAAAGTTGGAGGAGCTCCAAAGTGAGCTGAATTTGGCATACAAATCAAAACAGCATGTTGAATCTAGATTCATTGCCATGGAAGTGGAGGCTCAAACAATGACTGCAAAGATTGATTCATTAGATGAAGAGATTAAAAAAGAGAGGGCTTTGGTGGCACAAATTACAGTCAAGTGTCAGAAATTGGAGGAAGAGCTACTGAGAACAAAACAGGAACTTGAACTCCAACAGAATGCAAAATCAAATGCAGAGTTGAAGATAAAGCAGGTAGATTGATCATCATTGTTAATTCTCTAATGATGTAATTAATATACAGTAGAGAGAAGATATTTTACATCAACTATAGAACTTTCATTTAATAACCATATGATATGCCTTTTGCAGGAGGACGTGGCAGTAGCAGCCGGAAAACTTGCCGAGTGCCAGAAAACAATAGCATCTCTAGGGAAGCAACTGAAGTCTCTGGCAACATTGGAAGACTTCCTCATCGACACAACAAGCATAACAGAGTTGAATAAGGGAGTAGTGTCAATTCCTAAAGCTGGTGCAGAACCATGGAAGTTGCATTCTAATGAAACATTTTCGCCCAAAAGAGATTTGCATTCTTCGAGTAAAGCAGCTGAGAATTGTGGTCCTTCAGTAACTAAGAATGATGGGAACACTCCACCATCTTCATCTTCTTCTACTTCATCTGCTGTGTCTTCGAATTATGTCGCTTCTGAGAAGAACCGAAATGGGTTTGCCAAGTTCTTCTCTCGGACCAAAAATGGAATACAACTAGAACTTTAGCCAAGTAGGAAACAGAAGACCAACATTGATTTGTTCTCAGCTGTAACATGGAATCTGTCTTTTAGAAGGTGCTGGTTAAATGCTGTTTAGTCAATAGTAATTATTTTATTTTCATTTTTCTTCATTTATACATGGATTGTTGTCTGTCAACCAAAAATTTGCAATCAAAGCTTGGAATTTGAATTGTTTTCCCTTCCTTTTCCTTTTAAGAAGTGTAGTTACCATCAAACTATGGTCATTTTTGTTTCTTTTGAGTAGCTAATAGAGCTTCGCTTAATATTCTTATATCATTTATGATTCATTTATATGAATACAGAGAGGTAATATTTTTTTATTGTAGAGCAAAATAGAGTATGAGTACTGAGGTATAAGACAAAAATGAAGCACTGCTATTACTGTAGCAGTTTGTGTTTACATGGTTCCATCGTCCCGGGTGTTTGATTACTAATATAGAGAAGCTGAAAATGCAATGAAGGATTTTGTATTTGTCATGACTCATGAAAAATATTTGATGCTATTTGTTGGATACGCCGTTGGGTTAGACCTTTTATTCTAAGCTGGTCTTGGGAGTGGAAATACCAGTTATAATTTGTCAGGGGTTGGCCTATGCTATTGTCTACTCTCAAAAGGCATCATCAGAAAAAAAAAAAAAAAAAAAAAATGGGGTGAGAGAGGCTCGAACTCTCGACCTCAGGATCACTCAGAAGCTATGAGACCTACGCGCTAGCCAACTGCGCCACCACCCCACAATGCTGAATGTCAAAATGTTTTTATACTTAAAAAATATATGATATTGTGATAAAGGATCTAAGCCCGCGCAGCATCGTCATTTGATATTATGATCTGCGGATGCATGTATTAAAAAAAAAAATAATAATTAAAAAAAAATCAAAAATTAAAAAAACCCTGTTATGTAGACTGTTTTACATCCTTTTCGAGACAGCTTTTCATGCTGCCGTTCAAAAAAGTGGGTTCCATCTCATATTATCGACCATTGATAATTCAATAATTAATTTTTAAATGTAGATTTAAATTAAAATAACATCATATCATTCCAGTTATTATCCTTTGATCGAGTACTATAATTTTGTTTTAAAAAAAAAAAAAAAAAACTATAATTATGGTGTGGTTTAAATATTTACTTTCATGATAATTGAACTTATCAAAATTAAATATTAGATGTATAGTATTTTTTTATATATTTACCCATAATGCACATATTGGTAAAGGTATTGGCGGTGTAGCTAGTGAATGTTCATATTATATATATATTTATATATAAAAATTTTATTATAAAATGAATAGAAATAAAACAAATTGAAATAAAGAATAATAGGGAGAGAGAGAGCAGAATTGTAACTTAGAATTGAGAAAAGAGCAAATGGAGGGAGAACGAAATTGGGAGTGAAAAATTGTTCTCTCTTAAATTCAATCATCTGCTAATATTATTTTTATGCAATTTTTTTGGGCAAAAACTTTAACAACTCCCAATCACTATCTTAAAAAATTATTTCTTTAAATTGGTGGGACCCACCCAATAATTCACAATACTCCCCTTAGATGTACACTAATTTAAGACAGACCATATTATTAAAAACTTTATCAGTAAAATCTAATGAGATAAAATCTGATTGAAGGAAAAAAGAGTGTAGTATACACAACTCTAAAGAGAGATGACATATTCCCTTTGATGATTTTTTTAGGATAACACCATTTAAATTTTGCTTATAAAAACTCAATGGGACAAAAATCTAAAAAAGCCCAATGAGACAAAAATTTAATTAAAAGATACTTCAAGATTTGCTGAATAAAAAATATAATAATCTTCCGAATTTATTAGTATTTGGACATGCATAAAGAGATTATTTCGTTAAAAACCTTGTCAGGAAAATTTAGTGGGACAAAACCTGATTGAAGGAAAAAAGAGTGTAGTGTATATATATCAATATTAACTTAATATGCTCCCTATTAAGGAATAATTTATAGTGAATCATGTAACTTACATAATCGATGCATTCTAATGCCATAAGTCAATTTCTCGAATGTTGATATTGGTAATGTTTTGGTAAATAAACCTGTAAGATTATTTGTGGAGCGAACTTATTTAACATCAATCTACTAGTTTTGTTGGAGTTCATAAGTATAAAAAAAACTTTTGTAAGATGTGTTTAATTCTGTCTTCCTTAATATATCCTTTTCTGATTTGAGCAATACATGCAATATTATCCTTATATATGATTGTTTAGGCATCTGATGCAATGGATAGTTCATATGTACTTTGGATATGATGAATGACTACATTCTCAACTTGTTTCATGAAGTGTAAGAATTTTAGAATGGGTGGATGATGTAGCAATAAAAGTCTGTTTTGTGAAGCGCCATGAAATTGATATATCGTTACAAGTAAAAAGATATCCAATTTGTGAATAAGCTTTGTGGGGATCTGAAAGATATCCAACATCAGCATAACCAATCAAACCTACACCACTACCAGATTTTGAATAGAATAATATCAAATTTGTTGTTCCACGAAGATAATAACATTAAATATGTTGTTCCACAAAGATAACGAAAAATTTGTTTGATCAATTCCAATAACATCGTATTGGTTTAGAGTTGAACCTGACCAATAGATTTACTGAAAAAATAATATTAGGTCTAGTGCAATTGTGCTAAATATAATAAAGTATCAATTGCACTTAGATATGGTATTTCTGGACCAAGTATCTGTTCATTATCTTCTTTAGATCGAAATAGATCATTTTTAAGATCAAGAGACTGAACAACCATAGGTGTATTCAAGGGATGAGCTTTATCCATATTAAAATATTTTAATAATTTTTTAATATATGTTCTTTAATGGATAAGTACTTCATGTTTATGCTCAATCTTCAGGTTGAGACAATATTTTGTTTGCCCTAAGACTTTTATCTCATATATATATATTTTTAAATATTTAGCAGTTCTTAAGACCTTTTCAAGAGTTCTAATTAAATCATGTGATCGACATATATAGTTACAATTTCAAATCCAGATTTTGATTTTTTTATGAATACATATGGACATATAAGATTATTAATATATTTTTCATATATCAGACATTCGCTAAAGTGATTATACCACATGTGCCTAGATTTTTCAATCCATAAAAGGACCGTTGCAACTTAATTTAATAAACATTGTTGGTTTTTAGTTATATGCTTTAGACATTTTAAATCCTTTAGAAATTTTCATACATATATTAGTATCAAGTGACTTATGTAAATATGCTATCACTATATCCATAAGATGCATTAGAGTCATTCTGAGACTGTCAAACTTATTAAAAATCTAAAAGTAATTGTATCCATCATAGGTAAATACATTTCATCATAATCAGTTCCTAGTCTTTACGAGAAACCATGTGCAACAAGCCTTGTTTTATATATTTCAATCTCATTTTTATCATTGCATTTTTATACAAATACCCATTTGTACCCAATAGGTTTGACCTTTTTATAAACATTTGGACTATAGATCTAAATATTTTACATTTAGCCGAAGAACTCAATTCTGCTTGAATTTCATCTTTCCATTTAGGCCCATCATGTCTAGGTTAACATTAATCAATTGTATGTGGTTCACAATCATCGTTTATAATTTAAATAACAATTGTATATGAAAATATACTATCGATAATTGCTTCATCATGATTCCATATATCTCCTGCAAAATTCAATTAAATTTCTTCATTTTTTTTTTTTGAATTTTGCAGCCATACGAGGTTTGTACCTTTTTAAGGGTTTCAGTCTCCTCAAGGACTAGTAACTTTTCTGGAGTTGATTTTTCAAAGGATATGAATTTTGTAACTTAAGTACAATCGTGATTTTTCATTCTCCACTTTCGGGGAATACTATCTTTTGAATCAACTGGTCTACCACGCTTCTGGTGTGTAGTAGATGACTCATTTGCTCCATTTTGATTCATTGTTCTATAGGAACAATTATTCTAGCTGGTGCATCGGTAGTTAGTATATATGATTTTATTACTCTAGTTGCATCTGTAAATGCATCTGACAACTAATTCGTAATCATTTAGAGATTAGTTATCCTTCGTACTTCACATTGGCTTATATGAGGATTTAGATGAGATATTATTGTCACATTCCATGAGAGTTTATTTTTCTCTCCAATAATGACTTTTTTCTCATGTTTCTCTTTAGGAGAAATTTTTCCCCACCATTAGTTGTCTCATTAAAATGACAATCTGCAAAATAGTCAATAAAAAGATCACCTATCAATAGCTCAAAATATCTGATAATTAAAGTTGAATTAAAGCCGACATCTATCCTCAAATGATGTTGAAGCCTCATTTTGGTTCGTTGAGGAGGAGCAATAGGAACTTGTATAACACAATAAAAAATGCGTAAATACAAAATATCAGGTTGGTGCCTAAACATAAGTTGTAATAGAGAGTACTGATGATAGACTGCAGGCCTAAGATGAATTAATGTTGTTGTATGTAAAACAACATGTCCCTAGATAGAAACTGATAGTTTTGTTTGTGACAACAGAGTTCTTACAATAACTTGGTTGCGTTTGATGAATGATTCTACTAGATTATTCTAGGTATGTACATGGAACTAGATGTTCAACATCAATTCCAATCAATGCACAACAATCATCATTTTTTTTTTCTTTTTATGTAAATTCATCAGCATTATCTAATTATATGTTCTTAATTGGATAATTTGAAAATAATGATCGAAGTCTAATAATTTGAGTAAACAATCTAGCAAAAGCAATGTTACGACTAGACAACAAACATACATGTGACCATTACAGATGCATCAATTAATACCATGAAATAATAAAATGGTTCGCTTGGTGGATGGATAGATCTACATATGTCTTTTTGAAATTTTTATAGAAAAAATGGAGACTCAAAACCAACCTTAGAAATGGATGGTTTAACTACCAATTTTTCTTATGAACAAATAGTACATATATTCTTATTGGATGATAGAGTCTTCAGGTTCTTTAATAGTGTCCATGAGAATTTTTAATAATTCTATGCATTATTGTAGACTCTATGTAAGCCTTATCTTCGATTTTAGATTTTCTAGTATTATAAGATAGAAAATAGAATGAGAATGTTAAAATTCATCAATATTATTCTAGTGGGTGATATTAGAATGCTAGTAAATTTTTTAGAAACTAATTAATTTTAATAGTAAAATAATTTTAAGAGAAGGGCAAAATAGTCATTATTCTAAATTATAATTCTATATATGTGTAGGTGTAATTAGAAGAAACTAGTGTGGGAATTGTGAAATTTATAAAATGTGGTAAGGATATTTTGGAAGTTAAACAAAATTGGAGGATAATTTAATTAAATTTTAGGAAGTGGCATGACATATAAATAAGTATCAAACTTTGAGAGCAAATCCATAAGTGAAGCCTATATTTATGAGTGTTGGTTTTAACACTTAGTAAAAAATTGAAGCAAAATAGATAGTGAGAGGGAGAGAGTGGGACGACAATAGGAGGGGAGGAGGAACCAAGTCACTTCCAAGCTACTTTGACACACCAAATCAAAATCCTAGAGTTATTCAAGCTAGAAGAACAAGATTAAAGTAAGATTGAGGTAATTTATCATGATTTCTTCCATGAATGATAGTAGTTAGGTTGTATAATGTGATGATGAATTTAATTGTTTTCTTGTTGTGTTGTTGTTGGGATTCTGATGAAAATCAATGTTATAGTCATGAGTAGCTAAAAAGGGAGTTTGAATTTCAAGAAACCATGAAAGAACTAGAGTTAGGGTTTATGTAGGAAACCCTAAGACTTGACTAAAAATGGTTGGAAGTAGATTTAATGGTAGTTATAATGTTTGATAAAATGCCTAAGAGAGTAATTTAATGAAAAAGTTGAAAAGTGCAATGTATGGTGTGTGTGTCTGTGTGTAGGTCATGACCAAGGAAGGGGGATGTGTCTTCATCGAGCCTTGATCCATTTGAGCTTAAATTCATGCTTATTAGAGCTTAGAAAATGCCATGGAAAGGATAAGATTGAGAAAAAAACAAGTGTAGAGACAATGAAGTGTTATTAAGCTTAGTTGAAGGGCATTGAGGGATTTCATGTAAAAGCCTCTTTTTGATATATGAAATGAATATGTTTGATTATATTGGAGTGAAAGAATATTAGATATGAAAGAATTGAGTTTATTGTGCAAGTGAGGTGAAAATATGCACAAAAAAGTGTCAAAAAATAGGGGTATTTCATAGATTTCACCCCCCTATACTAGAAATTTTTTAAAACTGTTTTACGAGTGACTTAAGTGAGAGATAGAGAGATGATCCAATCGAAAACGAAACTGAAACAGCCCGTGGAATTGGCTGTGAACAGTATTCTATTAAAGGGGGTCTAAAAATTTTGACTTTTTATTCCAGGCTTCTAAAAATTATACGAACTGCGTGCGGATGTTTCTAGGGGTATATAAGTTAATCTTTTGCAAACAAATCGTAATTAGAAAGCTTCAGTTGAGTTAGAACCTAGAAAAGAAGATTGTAGTGGAAAGGGGTATTGTAAGGGGTCTTTAATGTTAAAAGCAATGTGTGTAACTTTATGTAGCACATTGTGACATATTTTAAGTAAGAGTATGTTGTGCGAGTGACACATAAACTAGTGGAGTAAAGGAGACTCATTAAAGCCCTCCGGCAAGTTTAGAATCGAGGTAAGTATCACTCTCTTACACTATTTCAATTCTAGTTCAAATATAAGTATATATTGACTAAAAGGAATTGTGAAAGGAATTTCAAAACCTAAGTTTGTATTTTTGTGTAAAATATCTTTATATCGAATTTAGAAGTGAAAATAGAGAGTAAAGAATTTCAAAAAAAGATTTGAGTGGGAAGTTCAGTTAAATGTTTTTTTTTTTAGATAAATAAGTTGGTGCTTAATGCACTCACAAAAAGGGGTTTTCAAAGACCAGATGTACTCTTAAAATTTTATATGTTAATTAGTACTACGTGGCGATGTAGAAAATTTCGCTTGTAGTTGTTAAGATTTTCAGATTTTCTAATGCTATGTTATGATGCAAAAAATTCCGTACGTAGTCGCTTAGAGTCATGGTTTATCTTGTACTACGATGTGATGCAGAAAATTCCGTACGTGATTGCAAAAGTTAAAGTATTGAGCACTATAATATGCGATGTAGAAAATTCTGCATGTAGTTGCTTAGAGTATAAGTTATTTCATCCTACGTTTTGTGATGCAATAAATTCCGCGCGTAGTGGTTGAAATATCTTAGCAGGGTTACGATTGACGTCAGTTGAAAAATCGTCACGTGATTTACCATATTGAGCGATCTAGTTAGTCATCGTGTGGTTAAATTCCTTGAGGGTACATATAGTGCTTTTAGAAATAAAGTTTCAAATTAAACTTTATGAGTATCAAAATTAGTTAAAATTACTTCGATGACGATTTTCATCTTTGTTATGTGGATTAAACTAACGAATTCTCTTTATTGAAGTGTAAAAATCTGTTACGGTATTTCCATCAAAGAACGAAGTGAAAGAGTCGTCTCGTCACAAATATAGGTGGGTGAAATCAAAGGAAATATCATATATATATATATCATGTTTATATTTTGAATATATTAAAACGAGGGAGCGCATGTGTCATATTGTAATCTTGGTGACATGCATTTTGAAACTTGTAACTTTTGTAAATTTATGTTGTATGTAATTGTAAATATTACATATAATACATATATATATCCCCCTATGATTATCATGCATGATGATGGTAAAGTTGATTGTGAAAATGTATCTTTATGGATAAAAAGAAGTTGAGCGGGGATTGAGAATAGTTCGAAGTGTATTTTCTTGCAGGAAAATTTTGAAAACCTTAAAAAATACAGTTGTTATGTTATCGAATTTTTAATAAAAATTTTCTTACATGGAATGCGAAAAATTCATATCAACCCAACTATTTTCAAAGAGATAGAACTTGAATTTGTTAAAACAAAATAAACGGACAAAGTATTTTAGGGGTTCGCTCCGCGGATCTCTCTTGACCGTGAGTAAGGTTATAAGAGATTCGTTGGAGTGCTCGACAAGATCTTGCAGATAAGAGCCTAGAGAGAATCCGGTTCGGGTCTTATCACCCTATATGACCAAGACAACCATGACAAAGTTGAAACATTATTGGTTTTGGAAGCTGCTAGCTTAAAACTACATATGTTTCAATTGATCTTATAATTATATAATACAATCCAGATGAGAAAGCTTTGAGCTTTTCTAAAATAAACTTCTGATCTAAAATAATTCCAATGAAACATAAATATTCAAAATTCTTCTTATTTGTAGTTTCAATATAATATTCGTTACTACGTACATATTTGAAACTGAGTAGATTTCTTTTGAATGTACTTGAGTATAATACATAATTTGGTACCATTTGTTAACAAAATAATGACTCTTCCAAAACTTTCTATTAAATTTGTAAGACCTTTGAGATACAATTATATCTCACTGTCTCAACTTTATTTAAGTTTTCAGTACACATGCCTTTTCAAGGGCACTACTGAAAGCTTTTGCATATTCTTTGGACAAACTATAACATTTATAGTTAGATATAGTTAGATATATGCACCTTTTGTGAGTTTCATAGGGGGAAGAAAAGAGTTCTATTTTTTTTAAAAATATTTAACTCTTCGGGAGTGATTATTTATATGATGAAGATTATACATAACTTGAGCGTAATATTTAAAATGATCATGATATGTTATTATTTACTTCAAGGAATAATACAACACAATTTATTTTTTTACACTTCTAAGTGTAATAAATGATTTATTTATTGTTATTTACGTAAATTGTTCTTTAAGAACAATCACCTGAATTAATATATTGATAATAAATATAAAATCATTCGGATATGCAATTTCAAGTAAATGATCGGTTTATATGACATATACAATAATCGTCATAATGAATGATACATTCCAATCATAATTTTACATCGTTAAGAATTTTATTCTTATTCTTCCCCTAACAAGAAGAAAATTTATTTATTGGCCTTATTCATCATGAACTTATTTACATTATTATAATGTTCATCTGTAACTTATTTATAGTGTCATAATGTCCTTCTGAGACTTAATTATACTGTCTTACTATCTTTCAGGGATATATTAGACTATCATATTATTCTTTAATGACTAAAATATTATATAATTTCTTTAAGGACCAAACACATAACGTCATTCTGGGACCAAATTATAATACCAATTATTGTCTTTTATAGACATTTACTAGGTAAGAAACTTCAGGTTCTTATAATGGATATCCCTATTATTTCTAATAATTTTTGATCATATTATACTTATAATCATATAATAATTTAGATCGTAAAATTAGACTAACAAAGTATCATCTATACAACGTTGTTGTTTTTCACTTTGTAATATATAATCTGCTTTTTTGGAGTCCTTTTATATAATTGATAAAAATTAATATGATATTTATGTGTACTTCAAGTATATAACTATTGTAATTTCATATTTTACCAATAGCTAGTACTTTTTTTGTTTTGGTGCGAATTTTACTTTCGGTGATTAAAATTTATTATGATCATTGAGGCTTTATTTACCATAATTATTGTCATGACTAATAGATGATTTAACATTCACTTCAAGAAGTGCTATTAATTAATCTAATCATGCGAGATAAATATTTTTTTGCCTCATAATCCTTAACATTATATTTAAAGTAAATTTCTATATAATAAATTCCTTTGTGAATATATCTGGATGATCAAGTTGCCAAAAATTTTATTTATACTTTCAAATTTAAAATCATGACAACTTCAGGTTTAATCTATAACTTTATGTTCTATTAATTGAAATCCAAAACTTCAGGTTCTGTTGTGGGTATATTTTGGACTGTATAAGGGAACCGGTAAAAGCCCAATAAATTGACCCAAAGGGTTGATCCAACAGACAAAACCTAGGATTCAAGGGACAAACCCAATAGACGAAGACCTAGCTCCCTAAACATCTAGCTCGCAGGAATAAGCTTTCAGCTCTTAGCTCGCTAAACATCTAGCTTGTAGGAATGAGCTTTCAGCTTTTAGCTCTCAACTCTTAGATCTCAGGTTGCAAGACTGCCTTCTGCTTAGTTCTAGTTCACGAGATTGATGTGACAGCTCGTCGAGCTGGTGTTAGATGAGATCTTTGCAAACCCAGATTCAAAGGGGATTGATATATCAAAGTAGTTATTGAAATATCGGAGCAGTTGAAATGTAATAAAATGCTCTGACAGAGTAGTTGATGTAATAATTCATTTCTTAATGTGTACTACACTCAATTATAAATCCCCTCCTCTATAAATAGGGTTGAAATCATTTGTAAAAAGGGGGGAGAGCTCACTTTTTAGTAATACCGTCACTTTGTCAAAATATATTCAGAGTGGCCTGTGGACGTTGGTAACATTGTCGAACCATGTAAAAATCTCTTTGCACTCATTGTTCTTCCTTTGTTATCTTTCATTTTTAGTAGTTTTTATTTGTTGTTATTTGCTTGTTACTCTCACATTCGCAGTCTTTCGCTTTTAATTACTTTTACTGCATCTATCTATTTTTTGTTGTTGTTCTGGTGCTATCTTTATTCTTCCTCTTGCACTCCTCTTTGTTTTCTGCTTTGTTTCTTATTAATTGCATGTATTCGGCTAAGAATCTTCGGTAGACCAAAAATCAACATCGACATTTTGAAGTTAGAGGAAGGGCCCAAACTGTAATTTTTTGAGTTTTCAACCGCCACGACAAGAGGAAGAATTACTAGAAGCTCCAATTTCCTTAAATCACTTTGTTGCTACCCTATTGATTCCCATAATGAATGCCAAGCATGGAAATGAAAGGACACCTCTCCATCTAGTCTCCCTCTAACAAAGTGTCACTGTCATACACTGTTAGTTATATCTTATACTCTGGAAGGTGCTATCTGTGGAAGGAGCTACTTATTCTAGTGCTTTGGAAGGTGCCACCTGTGGAAGCAGCTGCTTATTCTGGTACTCTGGAAGGCGTTGTTTGTGGAAGAAGTTGCTATCTAGGTACTACTTATGGAAGGAGTTGCTATCTGTGCACTCTAGAAGGTACTATCTAAGAGTTGCTTATCTTATTCACTCTGGAAGGCTTTGCCTGTAAAAGGAGTTGCTATTTAGGTACTACCTGTGGAAGGAGTTGCTATTTGTGCACTCTGGAAGGTACTACCTGAGAGATGCTCATCTTATGGATTCTGAAAGGTCTCACCTGTGAAAGGGGTCGCTATCTATGCACCTTGGAAGGTATTATCGGAGACTTGTTATTTATGCACTCACGAAAGATACTATCTGCGAGCTGCTATTTATGCCCTCACGAAAGACGCGACCTGTGAGCTGCTATCCATGCCCTCACGAAAGGCGCGACCTGTGAGCTGCTATCTATGCGCTCGCGAAAGGTGCTACCTGTGAGCTGCCATATCTTGCACTCTAGAAGGTGCTACTTGTGAGCTGCTACTATTATCAAGCTGAGCTATTATTAATGAGCTCCTATCTGCTGCCTATGAGCTATTATTATTGAGCTCTTATCTGCTGCTTGTGAGTTATTATTATCGAGGTGAGTTATTATTATTGAGCTCTTATCTGCTGCCTATGAGCTATTATTATTGAGCTTCTATCTGCTATCTATGAGCTATTATTATTGAGCTTCTATATGCTGCCTATGAGCTATTATTATTGAGCTCTTATCTGCTGCTTGAGTTATTATTATCAAGCTGAGCTATTATTATTGAGCTCCTATCTGCTGTCGATGAGTTATTATTATTGAGCTTCTATCTACTGCTTATGAGTTATTATTATTAAGCTTCTATCTTGACAGGACCCAACCTAGACTCTCTCTAATCTCTTATATGGAGGGTCCTGTTGGGCACTCCAATGGACTTCTCTTAATCCGACTTGTCGGAATGGAGAGACCCGCAGAGCGAACCCCTTAATCTTACCCGATTTCCTTAACTTAATTTAATTGTATCATTTACTTTTGTAAATAATTTGGGTGGATAAAATTTTTTTGCAATTTTATTTTAAAACGAGTTTATAAAAATTTCGGCAGTACAACGGCTGTATTTTTAAGGTTTCCAAAATTTTTACTTGTAATAAAACACATTTCGACTATATTTCCATTTCCATCCAGTTTCTTTAATTCACAAACATGCTTTGTCACCACATTTTCCACAAACAATATGTATGAACTTATACTAGAATGTGTATATATATATATATATATATATCATACATGAAAATTCATAACTATTTACAATATCATTTACAAATGTACAAATCAAAAAAATGCAAGATGGCATGATTATGGCGTAATACAAATGTTTTTTTTTTTTTTTTTTATAATCGATATGTTCAACCTATGAGCATGATTTATACAATATATTTTGCGACTCGCCCACCTATATATATGAAATGGAAATCTCGTCGTACCATTGTCCTACGACAGCACCCAATGGTATATATAAGCTATACAACAGGTAAATAAGTTACTGCAACAAAACAATGTAATATAATATACACTAATGGGCTAATTTATAAACTTGTTTATTCTTAGAAATTTCAAAATATTAAAGTTTTCTTTCAAAATCCCCATGTATACCCTTAAAGTACTTTAACCATCATGGACGATTTTAACTAACGCCAATGTGAAGCTACTAAGGTATCTTGACCACTACGATGCGGAATTTACTGTATCGCAACATAGGGTGAAATAATTTCATATCTGAGCAACTATAATACGGAATTTCTGCATCGCAATTGTAGTGTTATAACTTTGGGGGACTATGAGCGGAATGTACTGCATCACTATGTAGTGCCAAACTGTAAAACTAACTGACTACTTGCGAAATTGTCTGCGTCGCAACGTAGCGCTATACATTCTAAGAGAACTGAGCAACTACAAACGAAATTTTCTACGTCGTCATATAGTGCTAATTACTCTATAGGCTGAACGACTACGGACGAAATTTTCTACGTCTTCACGTAGCGCTAAATCTCATATGATCTTAAGGTATGTACATGGGCTTCGGAACTAAATTCACTAAGTGCAAAAGCACAAAATTACTTGTTTTTGAAACTCTAAAAGTTTTCTTGATTCAATTATTTTAAAAACAACTTTGTATTGATTTCAATCACTTTATGGATTCTATAAGAAACTCACATACTCAAAACTTAAATTTTGAAATTTGAAAGTAATTTTTGTTCTCATTTAACTATTATATACAAAATTTACACCGAAATGGAAATAGATGCAAGTGGTAGAATACTTACCTCAAATCCGCGCAAGTCAGAGTCAAGCGTCTCGACAAGTCTCTCGTGCCTCGCTCGCTCACTCGTCACCTACACGTCAATTTCTTATTATCACTAGTGACAATTTCATAACTCAAAACTTTAAAATAGCATTTCCAACAAAGTTTTCTCTATTGACTACCCTTTACACTTTAACTTTTCCAACTCGATTTTAACTCAACGGAGACTCTCTAATTTTGATTTCTTCGCACGGGCCCTATTTATTATCCACTAGGGACATTCCGGAACGCTTAAAATGGTCACCGAAGGCCCGAAACACAAAATCATCGTTTTTGGACCCCCCAAACCCGAGGCTATGCTAGGGCCCAATCTAGCGATTTTCTTCGCTCCGTTTTCACTAATCATCTCCCTAACTCGCACTTAGGTCGCCCGTAAAAAAATTTCGCAAAATTCTAAGTATAAAGGGTTGAAACTTAAGAAAAGCGCTTATTTTTTTGATCCTTTTTGATGCATATTTTCGCATCGAACAAGTGAGGATGTTATTTATTTCGTATCTAAAGTTCTTTTACCTATTTATGATTAAATATATTTATTTCATGCATCGAAGAATGCATTTACATTGACATTTCACCTTACGACTCTCTAAGTGCACTATTTTGACCTTAAATTGTTCAATTTTTATCGAAATCGTTCCCTTCCAAATTCTATGATTTGCTATGACTCCTAGGTATGATTTGAGATCTAGAACAATCCCAAATAAGTTAAAACAGTACAGGTCATCACTGCTCCTTCATTAGGCTCGAGATTCTCTAATTTGCTCAAAACTACTCATTTGACAATTCTATCACTTCTATATGCTTTCCTAACCTCAAACATGTTTAGATTTAAGTTCAAATCAATCAAAATTTAGAGGTATCCTAATGTTCTTCATGGCCATTACACATACACATACACATCAAAGTATAGATCTTTTCAATTTTACATGTTAATCTCTCTTAATCCTTTTATCAAACAACTTGTCTACAACTTGTTTGACACTTTATTGCTTTAAATCACACTTTAAAGTTTACTATTCATAAACTCTAATCTAAGATTCACACACAATAATATATCATCTAAGCTTCTATATCACCCACTTAAGATGTTACACTTGTTTTAAGTGTAAAACATCCATCACAAAACACTATAATAACATAACTCTCATCAAACCCATATAACTCCAACTAGCATAAAAGAGAGAGAGAGGATGATATCTCACCTTATTTCTTGCTTAAGATTGGTGGGTTTAGCTTGAAAAATATTTTAGAGATGTGATTTGAGGTTGGAAAGGTTGATGGAAGCTTCCCTCTTCTCCTTTCTAGTTTTGCCATGTATGTCCCCTTCACTTTCTCTCCCTCTCACTTTTTCTCACGGCAAGCTCTCTTTTCCTTTCAAAAAATTGTCTAAGTGTCACTTATATATATAAGTGACTTTTCACTTAATGACCATCATATCCTTTTTGACTACTTTGACCATCAATTAAAATTTTAGTTTAATTCAAGTGGAAATCGACTACTAATTATAGGTAATTAATCCTATAATTCTCATTTTGGATATAACCTTATTGCCTTTTATTCAATTATCTCCTATTTGTAAAAGACGTTTTTACCATTCTTTAACTTTTTCTTATTAAAACAATTATTGTATAGTTCTACAACGGTTGTTAACTCTCAATTTTTCGGTTTAAATTAACGTTGACTAGATTCATCATTTTAACTTCATAATCTAGCTTCTAACACTAAAAAGTTCAAAATCGAGACTAAGGGTTTACATATCTACTGCCTATGAGCTGTTATTATTGAGCTCCTATCTGCTACTTATGAACTATTATTATTGAGCTCCTATCTGCTGCTTATGAGTTATTATTATTGAGCTCCTATCTACTGCCTATGAACGATTACTATTGAGCTCCTATCTATTGCCTATGAACCATTATTGTTGAGCTCCTATCTACTGTCTATAAGCTATTATTTTTGAGCTCCTATCTGCTGCCTATGAGTTGTTACTATTGAGCTCCTATCTGCTGCTTATGAACTATTATTATTGAGCTTCTTTCTGCTGCTTATAAGTTATTGTTATTGAGCTTCTATCTGCTGCCTATGAACTATTATTATTGAGCTTTTATTTATTGAGCTGAGCTATTATCATTGGGCTCTTATTTGCTTCTTACAAGCTAATATTATCAAGCTGAACTATTATTATTGAGTTCCTATTTGCTGCTTATGAGTTATTATTATTGAGCTCCTATCTACTATCTATGAGCTATTATTATTGAGCTCCTATATGTTGCTTATGAGTTATTGTTATTGAGTTCCTATTTATTGCCTATGAGCTATTATTATTGAACTCTTATTTACTGAGTTGAGCTTTTATCATTGGGCTCTTATTTGCTTCTTACGAGCTATTATTATCAAACTGAACTATTATTATTGAACTTTTATCTGTTGCTTATGAGTTATTATTTTTGAGCTCCTATCTACTGCCTATGAGCTATTATTATTAAGCTTTTATCTGCTGCTTATGAGCTATTATTATTATCAAACTCTGAAAGATGCATTTGCCATTTGTGAGTTATTATTATTATTATTATTGAGCTCTAGAAAGTGCGACTGAGCTAATCTCTTGTTTAATGTCCACGAGCTACAAATACTTGTCATTTATTTCTTTAAAGGCACGACTGAGTTAGCCTTCGACCAATATCTGCGGCTCGTTATCTCGTGATATAATTATGCTTTTAGTTGAGGATCCTAGCTACTGGACGGCTTGGCAAAATTTCAGAGTCTACAAGCTACAATCTGCAAAATATGACTTGCAAGCTACGTCGCATCAAAATCGACGACTTTTAAAGCTCTCATCATGTACTATTACCACTGATTTACTTACTTATCATTTAACGTTTTAGTTTGCAGAAATTCAAAAACTTAAATAAGCAAATTCATTCAAAGAAAACTCACAACAAGGCGAATTGATTCAACAATGATAACCTCGAAATGAGGCGGATATATTCATTACAGATGATCTTATGGAGCGAGCTTTGGCAACCTCTTTTTAAGCAAGCTTAGCTCAGCTCGCTACTCAGCAGCTCCAACTCGCTACTCAGTAGCTCCAGCTCGCTACTTAGCTGCTTTAGCTCGCTATTCGGCAGCTTCAGCTCGCCTCCCAGCACCTTGAGCTCGCTGCGTTGTGTCCTCCAACTTACTCTTTGCCTTGTTCAATTCTTCTTTACTCTTGAGGAACTTGATGGTTAAATCCGACCCCACGGCTGTATGAATACTTTTCTCGTAGGGTAGAGCTTCCTCAGCCTGCTCCTTAGCTTCCTCAGCATTCATTAGATTGACTCGAAGGACTTGCTCTGTTTTTTATGATCTCTTAACTTCTACTATCGTGAACGAGAGCTCGCGAGACAGCTTTTTCAAGCTATTTCTTTTCCTCGAGAACGTGAAGCTCCAACTGCTTCATCGCTCCCGTAGCGGCCTGAAATGCAGTAAATAAACATTTAACTCAGATAGTCTCACAAGTCAAGTGATAAGAAAGAATCTGAAAAGGCAACACAATAGATAGTAATACATTGGCTTTCACCAGCGAGCTTCAGCTCCTAGTCCGAAGATTGCACTGAGAGTTGAGGGGCTAATATTGTCGGTATATTTTAGGCTACATAAATGGGCTACTAAAAGCCCAATAAACTGACTAAGAGGGTTGATCCAATAGATAAAGTTTAGGTTCTAAGGGACGAACCCAATAGACGAAGACCCAGCTCTCTAAACATCTAGCTCGCAGGAATGAGTTCTCAACTCTCAGCTCGCTAAACATCTAGCTCGTAGGAATAAGCTTTCAGCTCTCAGCTCTCAGATCTCAGGTTGTCTTATGCTCAGTTCTAGTTCACAAGATTGATGTGATAGCTTGTCGAGCTGGTGTCAGATGAGATCTCTACAGACCTGGATTCAAAGGGGATTGATATATCAGAGCAGTTGAAATGTAATAAAATGCTCTGACAGAGTAGTTAATGTAATAATTCATTTCTTAACGTCTACTACACTCAATTGTAAATCCCTTCCTCTATAAATAGGGGTGAAATCCTTTGTAAAAAGAGGGGAGAGCTCCATTTTTAGTAATGCCTTCACTTGCCAAAATATATTCAGAGTGACCCGTAACTGTAAGCATCATTGCCGAACCACGTAAAAATGTCTTTGCACTCATTTTTCTTCCTCTATTCTCTTTCATTTTTAGTTGCTTTTATTTGTTGTTATTTGCTTGTTACTCTCACATTCGTAGTCTTTTGTTTTTAATTGCTTTTACTGCATCTATCTATTTTTTTTTTTGTTGTTCTGGCGCTATCTTTGTTCTTCCTCTTGCACTCCTCTTTGTTTTTTTTTTTTTTGTTTTGTTTTTTATTAATTGTAGTTATTGGGCTAAGAATCTTCGGTGGACCAAAAATCAACGTCAACAGATTCTGTTTGAATTTGTTTAGAATTTCAGATTCTGATAATGTATAATAATAATCATAGCAATGAATAAAATTTATAGAGTTATACATATTATCTATAACAATAAATAAGATTAATATAATCACATATGTAGTCTACAAAGTCGTACATATCATGCACAATAATAAATAATGTCAGCATAAATAAAGTCAGTATGACTATACATTCATTGTGTTAACATAATTAAAATTACAAGAATGATAATATGTAAATAAATATTAGCGGTAAGTAGATAATTCATAATGAGAATTTATTTGCTTACTTAGATCGTGTTAATAACGTGTTATAAAATAAAAATAAAACAAATTGAAATAAAGAATAATAATGTAAAACCCAAAACTTTAGTTACTGAAAAATAATTATTTTTTGAATGAATAGTATTTTCGGACGGAAGGTGTTCGAGTGAATAGTAAGTTTCAGAAACGGATCTCATGAAGCAAAAACTCTGAAATTAATTTTAGAATTAATTGAAACTAAAATGGAGTAAAGACGAGTTCATTCGAAGGGATTTTGAGTAATCCAGAGCTTATTGGACAAAGATACCCTTTTTGGAGAGTAATGGGTATTGATTACTTTATATCCATAAGAATTTTTTTTAGTATGAAATAGAGGGATAAAATACCGAATTAGAGTAATTTATGGTCAATTTGAAGATTTAAAGGTCAGAATATTTTTGGAGTTTATTCGGGCTAGAATGTGAATTAAAGTTATTAGAGGGCCAAGTAAATATTTTCTATGCTCAAGTACACCTGGATTATATGTGAGTGTTACATAGAATGAGATCTCATGAAGAAACACAATTCATGTGAAACAAAATGGGCCAATAAGAGATTGACACTTGGAATCCACTAACTTAGAAAAGTCTATATAAAAAGGAGTTGTCTTGAAAATGAAAAGAAGAAGTGACAAGAGAAATTAGAGAGAGAGAGAAGGGTGAGGCTTTCGGCCATGCTTGAGAGAGAAAGTGTGTGATCAAGTGCAAAACAGATTTGATTTATTCTAATCTATTAAGAACCAGTTGAGAGAAATCTACAAGTGAACCAAGAGGGGGATGCTGCTAAAGAAGTAGAACTTGGCCAAAGCAAACGTTTCTGTCGAGAGGAAGAAGTAAGGTAAGCTCACTGTTCTTGTGGATTTTGAGTGATCTTGGAGATTTCTAACACCTGCAAGTTATTTGGATTAAAGGGGGCTCACGATCAAAAGTACCCAAAAGACCAGTAGCCTTGCTGGTCAGTTTGAAGATTGATTTGGTGAGGTAAGCACGAGATCTCATGAATTTTTTCTTGTATGAAATGGAATATGTGATGTTAAGTCCGAAATAAGTTTGATAATGTGAGCTACCATGTATTGGTTATGAATGCATTAACTGTTAAGTCGTTATTTTGGATGTGGTTGTTGGTGTAAAACCTGGAAGGAATGTTAGAACGTTGTATGCATGAGTTTGGGTCGATTTAGGCTCAGACAACAACTCACTAGCGAGCTAATAGCTGTGAGCAAGGTGATGCTGCAATCCATGGCAGTGCCTAGCCGAGTTGGATAAGAGGTAATAATGCGTAAAGGACGAGCTGGGTAGTGCTCGCATTTCAAGTCGAACTAGCTAAGGTAGCAGTTCGCAGGGACGAGTTGGTTTATGCCCAGTCCATAGCAAATCTGTCCGAGTTGAGCTTAGTACAGCAGTTCATGAAGGGCGAGCTGGGTTGGAGAAGTAGCTCGCTAAAGGAGCAAATTGGAAGGAGCTTGCTATTCAGCCCAAGCGAGATGGATAGTAGCTCTCAATGAGCGAGCTGGGTGGTAGCTCGCAGCTCGAGCTCAGTCTGTTATAAATTAGAGTGCAGTGTTTTGTATGCTGGAATGTTGAGTTCTTCGAATGGATTGTTGTGACTAAGACTAAGAAATAACGATTATATTGAAGTGTAGGTGAATCAACGAGTTAGCAAAGGACGCAGAGGAGTGGTTATATATATTGAAAACAAGTTCTGAGTGTAGTTTATTTTCAAAGCATTTATAAGTTCATAAATTGAATTTAAATATTGCATTGTTTACTTTCAAATTATTATATCGAAATGATTTATTTTTGCATGTCTCTAATTGTGTATATATATATAGCATGTAAGTTTCTGAATTGTATATTACCAATGTTTATATACTTTAGTAGCAAAGTAATTTATTAAAGAGACATGCTAGGGAATATTTTTAAGCAAAATTAATGTATTTTCAAGATAAAGACAAAAGAAAGTTTTAAGTGGCTTGAAAAGATTTATAATGCCTATGGTTTATCCTAAACCCCAAAGATTATCGGCCGAAGTATTGTATGCATGTATGACAAGAGTGGTTGGGCGAGTCACTAATTATGGAGGGTTTGAGTCAGAGTCATTCAGTCGCCTTCTGCACGTATATGGTAGTGTAGACCTGCATGATGTTAGGGTGGGTATCGCTATCCCTGAGGTCCCTCATCAGTGACTACATAGAGAGATTTTCTCTAATCCTAGTGACGTGTGTGAATTCTGTTATTGTTATGTATAAGTACCGTCATGAAGGATAAGTTTCCCTAGGTTACCAAATAAGACAAGTTTTAGAAAGAGAAACACGTTATTAGACGTGAGGTTTAAGAAATTGAGAAAGTCATACTGTGAGAATGATTTATGAGCATTATTATCATTTTTAAATAAAATTACTTTAATATGTTATGCTCGATTTATATTTTATCCATTCAAGTTAAAGTATTAGTTTTCTTCGAAATATTTTGGGAGGTGTATTCATATATTGAAAATAAGTTTCAAAGTTGATAAGTACTCATTCACTGAGTTATTACTCATTACCCGTTTCCTTAGTTTATAAAAACCTTCCCCAGGTGCAGGTGTGAGCTAGAGATCGGAGGGAGCTCCGTCGAGCATGCACGAGGGTTGATACGTGATGCTATTGAACTAGTTCGTTTACTCCCGCAATATCATGTATTTGCATCCCTTTTGAACTTAATGCATGTTTCATAAATTCAATTTGAGAACTCATACTTGGTGTGTTTTGTATTCTATTTTGGCAAACCATATGTGCATTTAAGTCTTAATTAGTTTTAATGGATTTAAGCTATTTTTGAATGAATTCGTGCTTGTTATTTATTGTGGATTTGGATGAGGATCTGAGGTCCGGAAGTTGAAATTTGAAGGATTTTGAAAGTGCATAGGTTTTTCTTCCTTGTTTTACAATGTGGATTTTTCAAAAAAATAACCGTCATGTTGCCGAACTTTTATAAGCCCTATTTTATAAATGATTACTTAGAAATTAAAAGTTGCCACCTATTCTCGTCTGAAAATAAATTTTTAGAGTTTTAAAAAGGTTTTCAGAAAAAGTAAGAGACTTAGCTTCACAGGTATTTTTCAGCCGGTGTAGATCTCGCTTAGAAGGTCACCGTGGGGTTGTTAGACAGGCTGTTCTAGCATATAAGGAAGAGGGGCCTGTCAAATAGGGGAAGAGAGAGCGAAATTGTAACCGAGAAGTGGGAAGAGAGCAAATGGAGAGAGAAGAACGAAAGTGGGACGAAAAAAATTGTTCTCTCTTAAAATTCAATTATCGATGTATATTTAAACAATTTTTTTTCAACAAAACCTTTAACAATTCCCAACCACTATCTTAAAATTTTTTTTCTTTAAATTGGTGGAACTCATCCAATAGCTTACAACAAATTTATGAATTTATTTATATATTTTTATTTTGATCCCACCTAAATATTATATTTAATATATTGGTTACAAATATATGTTTTTGAGAAAGTATATGTATTCCTAAAATGAAATTTGAGCTCCCAATGTACGCGGTACTCATATCTCCGCCAACAATGTGCATGTCGTAAATACCTATATAAAAGGATATGACTTTAAAATTGCTGTTTTTTTTTTCGTGGGTTTGAAGGTTCTTATATATTTTCTCAAAATACTTTTAGCCTGTTATTTAGAATCTGACATGAGGATATAATCTATTGAATCAGTTCAAGGTATGTTATTTTTATTGTTCGTATAATGTATCACACCTATATTTTGTTTTGAAATATTACAATTAAATTACACATGCCATTAGGCTAATCTCGTTTTGTTATATCACATCTATATTTGATGAGAAGAATTCGACATTACTTTTTGTTCATATAATTATAAAGTAATAAGAAATTAACTAATTAAAATTATTAGTTTTTAAGAAAAATAACAATAATATTTAAGCATATTATGAGAAGTGAGAACTGCCTAAATTTAAATATTATATGCAGTGTTTAAAAATCATTTTGCCTACAACAATCACGCATATCGGTAGACTAATCATTTTGCCTACAACAGGATTGCAATATTTGGGCAATTGGGTTGGTACATCTGTTTTTTGATATAGTTACTGTGTCCATTCTACGAGATTAAACAGTCCAATGTTGCACCTAGGGATCACAAACACAATCCACTAGCCTCGTGATTCGGTTAAAGCGACGAAATACAATAAATTAGACAACTTAAAAGAAATCAGCAAACCGGTTCCATGGTGTAGTGGTTAGCACTCTGGACTTTGAATCCAGCGACCTGGGTTCGACTCCCGGTGGGACCTCTTCTTTTTTGGCATTTTTGGGTTTGTTTAAATTTTATCTGGAAGTGGACACCTTGCTTCTAACCCCATCCTCATACAATCGTAAATACTAGTAACTGCATTTTTCAAACACATCTCTTCCTTATCTTTCCTTAGCAATTCTCTGTTGTCAACTTTAAGCTCTAAAGTTTTAACCTCTATAGTCTTCAAAAACTTTTAAAAGGTGCCAGATCTACGGCTAATAGGAGATGTTTTTGAATCTTGTGTTTTCCTTTTAAGAGATTATTAGTTACAACATTATGTTAGAACGTAAATGGAATGCAAAATGTGGGATGTCTACTGTTACTATACAAACTAGCCATCCATCCTACAAATTAAACTAATAGGAAAATAATCCTACACTATTATTTAAACACTCTAACACACCAACATGCAAGACCGATTTGAAAACACAAATTCAAATTCAATCATGCGAGGAAATCAAACCTTCACACTCTCAAACAAACAAACGAAACTTTTAATTGTACGTAGCTAACCACTCAATCCAAACATATAAGTGGTTAAGAAAGAGCCTGAGTAATACTGTTTAAACACCGAAGATAACTAGTTTTGGCTCGCTATGTTTGTCAAATCTACAGAACAATTTTCCTATTGGCATCCTCCAGGCATTCCTAAGAGTATCGCTGAAAAGTACAAATTAAGGTGAAAACCCACAAATAAGAACAATGAATTGAGTATGGGAAAAGACTTGTAAGACAAATTTTAAACTATTTTTATCACCATCATCTGGGTGGACTTCACTGTCAGAAATACATCATGTGTTCATTAATTTACACAACTTGTGGAGGCTTTCTAAACAAACTAACTTGCTGTACAAAATCACAATACTTTTCTTTTGACTTAGTTGTGTTAGTCATTCATCACGATGATGATTCATTTGCTGAGAATTTCTCTCTCTCCTGAAGGCATTGAAGAGATCAATGCCGAGGAAGGTATTGAGCAAATTCATGCCTGCCATGCCAATCAATGCGAGTGGCAACTCAATACCCTGTTCAAACTTGTGGGCGTCTCTAATCAGCTTGACAGTGATCAGAATGTGAGATGCACACCTTGCAACAATGAACGTGAGCCAGTTGAGCATCCATTCCACCTTTACAATTCTACTCTTGGCATCACGAATACCAGCCATCCTTCGCACTTTCCTCACGTGTAAAAAGATGGAATGCAGCTGCATTAACAAAATGAATTTCACCCTTAATACTGTAAACACTAATAGTTATAACTGCAACAAGATTTGAAAATTTTGAGTCTTCTTAACATTTAGTGATCCTACCAATAGTATGAAGACCAGAACCAGAAACAGCAAGCTATTGCCACAAAGCTTAGCCTAAGATTGCACTACCAAAATGAAGCCATATTTTAATAAGAATACAGAGGAAACTTGACTGCTGAATTAGAGGGCACTCCTCAAGAAAACAATCTACACCGAACAATCAAGGGGAAGGGAAGGCATAACATAACACAAGTAACTCATAGTTGCCTTCATCACATGACACTAAATTCAGAAATTATGGAGTATTTCTTATAAAGTGGATTTAGTATTGAGCACATTTTGAGTCTACCCACACCTGAATTGCTTTTTAATTATTAAAATTTATGGATTGGGGTAAAGGGCATTAATAGAAATTGAGAAATTTGTACTACTTTAAACTTTCAAACCTCTGTTTACATTTGTATAAGGTAAATCAACTTACACTACAGGGACATGTACACATGTAGATTGCAGAATGAAGAGATCTCTAACCATCCATGCCATATATTTGTACAGGATATTACAGCGGGCAATAATAGCAGTAAAATCAGGCAGTAGGTGACTCAGTTAAGTTAGATAATAATCTGGCAGATGACTCAGCAAAGTCAGTTGTTTGCAGATCCTAGAAACAAGTTATTTAGGTTGAACTGGATGATTCAAGTCTCTTGTAATTATAAAACCTGTTATCTAACAAGCATGTAATGTATGAGAAATACTGTTACTAAATAGTCTCCTTTTCTTGAACACCAGAATTCTCTATAATCCTTTTTATTTTAAAACCATTCCTCTGTTTCCACAATAAAAAAAATGTAAACTTGAAAATGTCCTGGGATATAACCAATATGATTCGAATCCAACTAGCCTCAGAATGTTACAGTGTTCAACACAAGTAAGCACTCATTACAATTGAGGCTTGCTTATTATAGCACTGCATTGCTAAAAGACACATATAGATTTTGCATAAAAGTCAATATTTCTTTTACTTTATGATGCTTAATTAATTTTATGAGGCTTGATTCTCCGCATGTGTAAAACATTTTATAGGTAGAAACTTGTTTCCATGACTCTATGACTCTAATTTAAAGCATTCTTCTGATTCATTTTTGAACCAGTGAAAGAAATATAGGTAACCTGCAAACAGAAAGAAAACCTCAACAAGGAAGATAAACAAAAAAGAAAAAAATATAGAAGATGGGAAGACAACATACCTCACAGACGAGGGTGAGGATAAGGTAGTTGATGGTGACATTTCGATACAAAGCAAGAGTAAAACAAACAAGCAGCACCAGATGATGCACTAGGATGGAAGGGATCAAACCACTGTACAATCTGTATTTGAGCATATCCCACTGATCATATGCAAAGTAACCACATGAAAAGCATAAAGCAGGGTATGCCCATTGCCAAGTACCACCAAACAACTCTGAGTGTTCAAACATTCCACTTGAACCATTTCTTAGCCACTGATTAACCAAAATGAATACCACTGCACAGGAAATAGAACTACATTTGAGATTATGATTGGCAACACAACAAAAGAGTCAGATTGCAGTTAAGAAATCAATACGAGTAAGATATTTGAGCATCTACGTATACAATGGATAAAAAAATAAATAGTGTAACAGCTAGTTGGCTAACCCAGGAGGGGTCACTAAAATGGTTAGGAGTGTAATTTGCTCTCACAAGCTCTAAGGTTCAAACTCTCATAGGTGCCGACATGACCCAAGGCCATAGTTTATTGCTTTCTAAAAATTGTAGGATTCGGTGGGACCTTTAGTTTCAAATTTGAATTCACTAAGCTGATTTTTGAGTGATTTTTGGATTATCCAAAAAAGAAGAAAAAGAAAACAGCAAGTTGTCTACATCACAAACTCATATACATTGACTACATCCTCCCAAGTATAAGCTTCAAAAGTCTTGCTATCAATTTGATGTGGATAACAAAATGTTAACACCAAAAAAATGCCTACAATTCTAACAGATAACACTCGCACCAACACCAACTTCCAAGTGCCAAACAGTGTCCTTCATACATTCTGCCACATATACGAGCTATCAGCTTTCCACAATGACCAATCTCTGATAATAAAATACACAAACATATCTTCATAGACTTTGTAATACAAACATTACCTTTCCATTCATGTAATTACCAAGAAGAAACTGAAAAGCAACATTCTAAAACAAACAATGAGCATCAATGATTAACATCATTACGTCATATAAAAAACAATTAAATACCCATTACAATAAATGAAAAAATATATGAAATGGAACCTGAAACGGAAGTAATGGTGGAATGGAGAAGAGAGACAGAGGTGTTGACAAAAAGAGGGTCACGAGAGACCAAACAGCGAATGACCCAGTTGGCTGTTTGGTAAAAACTAGCACCCAAGATGATACACAGAAGGGCTTTGCGGTGGTTAAACACTATTTCAAACAAAACGGAGACCAACCAGAGGAGCAGAGTAGAGGAAAAGAAGATTCCTGCCTTGTTATTTTGTTCATAGCTTGTGTTTGCCATTAAAAAAGCACTGTATAGTGATCTATCAATACAAGCGACAGAGAGAGAGAGAGAGAGAGATACAGGTGATTGTGCAGCTTTCACATTGCTCCCACTGAGAGAGAGCGTATCGTATGTGCCACGATGGGATTACTTTTGCCACCCGTAACCCTTTCGGGTTGTCCGTTGGCCCACTACCCGATATATCCCATTTGGTTTTCACTTAAAGCGGCGGTACTTATACCCCTCAAAATGGTCCGTACACCCCATTTCTTAACTCAAATTAATTGTATTATTTCCTTTTATAAATAATTTGGATGGATAAAAACTTTTCCGTAATTCCATTTTAAAACAAGTTTATAAAAATTTCAGTAGCATAACGACTGCATTTTTAAGGTTCCCAAAATTTTCACCTACAATAAAATACACTTCAACTATTTTTCTATTTCCATTCAACATCGTTTATCCACAAACATGCATTTTCACCATACTTTTTTACAATCCATATGCATGAACTCATAGTGGGATGTATATAAATATATGCAAATCCAAAATGCAAGCTACCAAGATCATGGTGTAATACATGTTACACACGCTTTAGGAATTACGCAACCATACATATATTGAATATACATAGATGCATTAAGTGATAAATGTGGATCATGTGCAAATGTTCAAGTATATATACATATCAAAATCATACTACAATCTCCCTATCATAAAGTACTTTAGATTTATTATTTACAAAGCCAAAATATATTTAATGTTCATGCAAATCATCCACTTGACACCCACCTAAATATGTAGTGATCTCTCTGTCCCACAGCTACCTACAATGACAACCAATAATATGTACAAGCTACACAACAAATAAACACGTTAGTATGACAGAATAACACAATATAATTATATAATTATATAATAATCCATAACTTACTTAACATTATAATTTTTGATTTTTAAAGTTTTTCTTTCTAAAAACTTCATGTATACCCCTAAAGTGCTAAAACCATTACGAACGATTTTAATTAATGCTAACGTGAAGCTACTGAGATATTTCGACCACTACTGTGTCGCAACGTAGTGTGAAACGATCTCGGATCTGAGCAACTACTGCATCGCAACTGTAGTGCTATAATTCTGGGCGACTACGAGCGGAATGTGCTGCATCGTAGCGTAGTGCCAAACTGTAAATATAAACGACTACGTGTGGAATTGTCTGCGTCACAACGTAACGCTAAATACTCTGGTAAACTGAGCAACTACGGACAGAATTTTCTGCATCGTCACGTAGTGCTAAATACTCTATAGGCTGAGCGACTATGAATTAAATTTTCTGCATCGTCATATAGCGCTAAAACTCATATAATCTAATGGTATATATATGGGTTTTGAAACTAATTTCACTAAGTGCAAAAGCACAAAACTACTTACTTTTCAAACTCTAAAAATTTTCTTGATTCGAATATTTTAAAAGCGACTTTGTATTGATTCCATCACTTTGTGAATTCCATAAGAAACTTACATGCTCAAAACTTGAAATTTGGAATTTGAAAATCATTTTGTTTCGTTTAATATCAATATGCAAAACTTAAAATAGGAATCGAAATAGATGTAAGTGATAAGACACTTACCTCAGTTCGCGTAGTGCTCAAGTCAAACGTCTCAAGGAGCCTCTCGTGCCTTGCTCGCTCGCTCATCACCTACATGTAAATTTCTTACCATCACTTGCTCAATTGCATAACTCAAAACTTAAAATGATAATTCCAACAACATTTTCACTATTAACAACCCTTTATACTATAACATTCTCAACTCGATTTTAACTCAACCGAGACTCTCTAATTCTGATTTCTTCGCATGAGCCTTATTTATTATCACCTAGGGACACTTCAGAATGCTTAAAATGGTCGCCGAAAGCCTGGAACGCAAAATCACCGTTTTTGGACCCCATATAATTGAGGCTATGCTAGGGTCCGTCCTAGCAATTTTCTTTGCTCAATTTTCTCTCTAATCATCTCCCTAACTCGCACTTAGGTCACCCGTAAAACGATTTTGAAAAATTCTAAGTATCGAGGGGTGAAACCTATGAAAAACGCCTATTTTTTGACACTTTTTGATGCACCTTTGTGGCATCCTACATGCGACGACTTCAATTCTTCTATATCTAAGGTTATTTTACCTAATTATAATCAAATATATTCATTTCATGCATCGAAGAATGCATTTGCATTCACAATTCACTTTACGATTACATAAATGTACTATTTGAGCCATAACTTGCTCAATTTTTATTGGAATCGTTCCCTTCTAATTTTTATGGTTTGCTATGTCTCCTAGGCATGTTTTGAGGTCTAGAATAACCTTGAATAAGTTTGAAGAGTGCAGGTCATCACAACCCTTTATTGAGCTCGGGATTCTTAACTTAGCTCAATACTATTCCTTTGACAATTCTATCACTTCTATATGTTTTTCTAATTTTTATTATGTGTGAATCCAAACTTATTTGGATCAAAACACAATGATATTATATATTCCACATATGCCATGACACCCATATATTCTCATCTAACACTTCATTTCATTTTATTTTCACCAAGTTACTCTATTAGATATTTCAACAAACAACATATGTGTAACTTGTTTGACATTTTACTTCCTCAAATCATCATTTAAGATTTTCCATTTACAAACCTTAGTCTAACATCCATACACTACAACATGTCATTAAGCTTCCATATCACACACTTAGGGTTCTACACTTGTTTTAAGTGTAAAACACCCATCACAACACACTACAACAACATAACTATCATCATACCCATACCATTCCAACTATCATCAAAGTTGAGAGAAAGGATGATATCTTACCTTAATCTTGGTTAGGGTTGTTAGTTTAGCTTGAAAACACCCTAAAGTTGTGAGTTGAAGCTTGGACAATTGATTGGAAGCTCTCTTTTTCTCCTTGGTTCTTTGCCGTGCACTTCCTCTCTTCCTCTCTCAAATCTCACGACACTCTCTTCTTTCTTTTTCAAAAATTTTGCTAAGTGTCATGACTAACACTTATATATATATATATATATATATATATATATATATAAACTCACTTATTTACACCCATGCCATGACTAAAAAATTTATCAAAATATCCTTCTCTTTATACTAATCTCATAACATCCTATTAACTTTTATGAATTCTCATAATCCCCACAACTAATTTATTCTAATTACTTCTATTTATATATATATATATAGGACTCTTTATTTGACAAAATAACCCTTTTGCCCTTCCTTTAGTTTTTGCATTCCTTGAGGATTAAATTAATTTCTTAAACTTTTATTACATTGTATTCTCACTTCTAATAAGGTTATTTATGAAATTTAATATTTTCGCCACCTAATCTACCCTTCAATATTAGGAAGTTCAAAGAAGGAGAATAAAGGCTTATAAACATTCTTAGGAGTTATTTGTGTTGATGCGCTGCAAGTCCGAGCAAATGGTGGAACATTAGAGACATTTGGTCATCGCCTTTGATGCTATCAAAAATCAAATCAATAATGAGATAGGGGTGTACTTATAAAAAATAGTATAATAAAATTAAAAAAAAATGGTATTTTTGGTATTAATTGGAGTTTAAAAACAAACTAGAAAAATTTTAAATTTTTATGGCAAAAGAGGTGTACAAACAATTTTTGAGGGGTAAAAATATCACCACCTTTTCATTCCCCCCCCCCCTCCCCCCCCCCCCCCCCCCCCCCCCCCCCCCCCCCCTCTCTTTTTTGATAGCCTTTAGAATTTATCATAGGGATGTGATTCTATTGTCACATCGCTTGAACCTTTTTCTTTTGAGAAAACTTTAATTTAGTTCCTAAGTTTTGTTGTTATCTATACCTTTTAAACTAGTTCGCTTTAAGTGCCTCCTGTGGTCTTTAAATTATCAGAAAACCCTTCATTTTAATCCCTATCATTAGTTAATTATTAGCCAAACTTAATATTGTAAGAGTAATTTCGTCTTTAGACATCTATACGCTATGTGCCAAACAACAAAAAACTTCAATTTAATCCTTAAGTTCTGGTGTTATTTCTTCTTTTTAAATAAGTTTGCTTAAATTCCTTTTGTGGTCCCTAAGTTATTATAGAACTATTTATTTTAGTCCTTGACATCAAATTTCTGTTAGTTGACCGGGACGGAAAGAGCAAAAAGACACTATTACCCTTGACAGTTTGTTCACAGGCTCAAAGAACAATTTTACCCTTATTAAAAAGAAAGATCTACAATTTTGCCTCATTGTTGTTTTAACCTTGCTATTATTTAAAATTATAAATTATTGTTTTTCACCCTCCAATTATTTAGAATATATTAACTTATCATTCACCATAATCCAATAAAAATTTGACACATGTCACATAAATTTCAAAATTTTAAAAATAGATAATTTACAACCAATTAAAATCCAACACATATCACCATTTTACAATTAAAATATTTAATTACTATAAAAATAAATAATAACTTTTTTAGAAAAATTTGAAAATAATTAATTTACAAAATATGAAAAATAATAGTTTTTTTTAAAAAAATCTGAAACTAATTCATCTTCAATCTTGTTCTTGATCAATCTTCATTTCCAATCAACCAAATAATCAACCTAATATCAAACAACATTTCAATCAAAATAATAAAGAAAAACGTTTCCTTTTTTTTTTTTTTTTAATTATATTTAAAGAAACAGATATCTCATTTGTTTAAAGGGTCTTGGAACCTAGATGTTGTGAGTCCGAACCAATCATCGGAAAGAGCCTGTTCTCCAAGATAAAGACACTCCTTAATGACATTTTCGACGAGGCCCACAATAACGAGATCCTGGCCATGCTTAATGCCAATGGCTGGGAGAAGTTGTCACTGGCAAAGCGCATCATGAAGAGAAGCTTGAAAGGAGCAGATGGAGTCATTAGTGAAGCCTAGAACATCAACCTGGAGCTTTTGATCCAAATTGAAGCCTAGAGTCATCAGCGATGCAACATCAGTTTCGTCACCTCTATCAATGATGAAGCAGCTGCTCCACCCGCTATCAACGATAGAGCCTGATCCTCTATTAGTGAATGTCCTAGGCTCCATCATTGATGGAACATCTTGGTCGCTCCAATTTATTTATGTTCTTAACTTTTTAAAATTTTCTTTTGTTGCTCCAATTTGTATTTCTTCTTCTTTTTAATTAATTCATTTTTAATTTTTAAATATTTTAATACGTTTGAATATTTTTAATTATTTTTTAATAATAACTTGTAATTTTTTTCTTTCATTTTTCATTTTTATATTTTAAACATTTATTTATTATTATGATTAAATTTTTATAATTAGATATTTTAATCCTAATTGAAAATAAAATAATTATATATTTTTATTTCCTTAATATATATATTTTTATGTTGACATGTGATGTATAAATGTCTAAAGACAAAATTATCCCTACAACATTAAGTTTGATGAATAATTAACTTACGTTAGGGACTAAAATGAAGAGTTTTCTAATAATTTAGGGACTGCATGAGGTATTCAAGTAAACATGTTTAAAAAGTAGTGATAAGATCAAAATTTAGGAACTAAATTGCGGTTTTTTACAAACTGTTAGAATTAATAATATCTTTTTGCTCTTTCCGTCACTGTCAACTAATTGAAATTTGACGTCACGGACTAAAAATAAATGGTTTTTTGATAGTTTAGGGACCATTAGAGACCTTTAAGCAAACATATTTACAAAGTCGTGATAACGTCAAATTTATGGACTAAATTGAATTTGACAACAAATTCATAAGTCTTATTTTATTTTGTAGCCTCCTTTGCTTGTCTTTTCATAAATTAATTTGTCTCCTTGGCACGATTCAGGCCATTATTTTAAATTGAGTTTTTCTTTTTTTTTTATTATTATAAATATAAGGTTGTTTGTGGAGCCCAAAATTTTCTTTATTTAGAAGAAATAAAATTTTTTGGATGAATAGTATTTTCAGATAAATAGTATTTTTGAGTAAATAGTGATTTTTGGATTCGTAAAACCCAGAATTTTCTCTTCATAGGAGAAATAAATTTTTTTTTTGATGAATAATATTTTCGTGTGAATAGTATCCATATGTCACGAATCAAAAGTTTTGAAAAATTAGTATTAGTGTTAAATGAAACTGAAACGGATCAAAGATAAGTTCATTTAAAGAGATTTTAAGTGATTAGAAGTTTATAAGATGAAAATACTTTATTCAATTTTAGTACCGTATATAATAATTATGAAGAAATAAAATAAATTAAAGTATCCAGATGAGAAATTAAATTTTCAAAATAATTTTCTAATAGAACGGAAATGATTGATAAATTCTCGGATAGATCTGGATGAGTAAATTGAGTGCCGATAAAATCTCTGGATAGTCCAGTAATAATTAATAAAATTCTTAGGAAAGTCCGGATGGATAAATTGAGTTATGATGAAATTCTCTAGTAGACCGGATATGGTTCGAATGATAAATTGAATTCTAGTATATCCCTCGAGAAGTCTGGGGATGGTTTTTAAATTCAAAATCATAAAATAATTTAAAATGGACGGATCTAGATATGTAACCAAATACTAATAAAGTTTTCGAATGTGAAATTTGGTTATAATAAAATTTTCAGATGGATCCAAGACGATTTTGAATACTAAAAAGAGCATTTTAGGAAATTAGAAAGCTTGAAAATGATACATGAAATGGTCACTTGTCATGAAATGAATGGAAGAGTGAATGCGTACAAGACAAATGTCACAAGGAAATCATGCATGACTTGACAAATAGGTGGTGATTAAGAGGGGTTGGATGACAAGTGGCTAACATCTATCAATCATATATATAAGTGAAGTCAAACAAATAAAATGAAAAGCAAAAAGCTATTTTTGGTCACAAACAAAAACCGAGAGGGGGAGAGAGAGCAAACAAACAAGAAAAGCATTTTCATTTTTCACAAACCTCCCATTCGGTCAACACAAGCTCAGGCTCTCCTTCTCTCTTTTTCATGAATACAAACACCCTCTCTTAGTCATTTGAAGGAAATCAAACAAAAGCTAGAGTAAACAACACAAGAAGCTCACGGTCATAACACAAAAGCAAGCAAACAAGGAGTGCATTCGGCTTGGAGAGCAAAAGAAAAAGCTTTTGGTTTTGGGAGGTGAAGGTCGAATGCTATGTAAGAGGATTTGAAGCCATTCTTGAGTGAATCTACCACATGCAAGAGTGATAACCCAACCTAGAAGTCATTCTCATTCATCCCAAGCACATTCTAAGAGGTAAACTTTGATTTCCATGAGTTTTTGTTAAAGAAATGGATGAATTTGTTGAGATTTTTGCTTGGGTCTTAGGAATGGAAACTTCATTAGTGTGGAGGTTGAAATGTGTGTGAATTTGATGTTGAATCAATTGAGAAAATGGCCATGCATGTTGATATATATTTGGCCATAAAGTAGTTTTAATGGTTTAAGTTAATTTGTGGTTGTTTTGTCATGAGATAGGTGTGTTTTGGATGTGTGAAATGCTTTGAAATATTGATTTTGGTGTTGTATGTGTATTCTGTCAAGAGAGGCAAATTTGATACATTTTGAGTTTGAATCATTTGGATGGTTTCCATGCTTGGTGATATGTTGAAACATTTGATTTTGATGTAGGAATGAAAAACCAAAAGTTGGTACACTAGTATGGTGTATATTCGGTCAAAGGTGAGTTCAAATGATAGAAGTTTTTTTTTTTTGATTTGTTTGTGTAATTTTATAGAGCATTTAAATGATGAAATTAGCATGGAAATTGAAAGAGGACTCATTGAATTATAAATGGCCATTTTGTGGTTAAACGTTTTGTGATTGTCCGAATGTGGTACTTGGTGAATTTAAATGAAATTTACATTGTCCTTTGATGTGTTTGAATGTGAATTTGATGAGAAAACACAATAAAAGTGATGATAGGACAAGATACTAAGTTCAACCAATATAGAAAATTATGGATTCAAAAATGTCATTTGATCTGTTCGTGTGAATTTAGATTTTATTTAATGTCTTTTTCGTGCATAGATATTTAGAATTTTGAACGACAAGTAAATATAATTAATCAAAGTTGAAATGGTTTTAAAAAATGATGTTTCGAATTGTTGGTATATTAATATGTGATTATGGAATTATTTGAATGAATTACGTTGGTTGTGACGTAATCTAAAAATAGAATACGAAAATGTATAGGTTATGCGGAGGCGAGGAAACGTTCCTGTTGATTTTGAATTTGATAGCGAGCTACGGAATAAGGTGAGTGTCTTAATAAAAATGTTTCAAAATAATTATATTTCTATTCACAATGATTTATTATATTGAATTTAAATTCATATTGTGAATTATCGAAAGTTAATTTTTAAATTGAATGAGATGTTAGTTGAGAACCTTGTTGGATGAATATTGGAAATTTTGCATGAAATGTGAATTATATAATGAAAAGCGAAATGTTTGGAAAAGATTTGTAAGCCTATGATATGCTCTATAAGTATATAATGGTTGGCTCTTACGTAAGCGATGCAGGATTCCGTTATGTAGAATCAGATATGTCCTAAGCGATGTATGGTTCCGCTTGTACCGATGTGGGATTCTGCTACCATATAGGGTATATTCTACTATCATAGCGATGTTGGATTCCACTACTTAGTTACTGGACATATGATCTAAGCGATGTAGAATTTCTCTTGAGAGCGATGCTGGATTCCGCTCCTCCATAAACATAGCCTAGAATATTATATGGAATAAATTGACGGTAATTGGTTCATTTTATTTAAAGACTTTTCGAAAATATAAATTCCATCACTGTATACGATTTATAGTAGAAAAATAAAAGCATGTATAATATTTTATTATTCACATTTCAGGTTTGAAAAGCATTTTATAATAATTGTTGAGATCAGAAAGTTGCTTTTCAATTTATTGCTGAGTTTTCAGTTTTACGATGCACAAATTGTATTGCTTATAAATATTTATTCATGCTTTTAATTTATGTATGGTTCTCAAAAATTTTATTTTAATTCCGTAGCATGATATTAGTTAAGAAATGTTTCAAAAAAATTTTTTTTTTGAGAGGACATTTTGAAAATAGTTTGAATAGAAATATATATGACATTCACTGAGCTTATGTAACTCACCTTAGTTTTGTTGTTTATAAATAAAACCTTCCAGAGACAGGTACAGGTGCAGATACTACCGTAGCAGGGACTCTAGCCCTAGAGTAGCTCGTCGTTGTTGAGTGCAGTGCTGCTGTGAAACTTTTCAAACTACATGTATGATATTTTCAATTTTGAGAACTTGTGAAACAGATTTTTGTATATATCTGTATATATCTTTTTGGAAAACCTGTTTATGCACGAATCGTTTCTAATTTCCAGTTATATATTAAATAAAAACATGATTGTGGTTGTTTGTGATTTTGAATTGAGGGATTGAGGCCGGTAATGGAGATTTGTTTGGATATTGAAGTGCATAGGTTTTCAACGAACTTTTACAGGGTGGAATTTTTAGAAAAACAACCGTTGTACTGCCAAATTTTTTTTTTTTCTTAAACCTGTTTTATAAATATAATTTAAAAAGAGAAAAAGTTCTCATCCATTTTCGTTAATTGAGAAAATCTTAAAATTTTATAAAGGATTAGCTTCATGAGAACCTTTCAGCTGGAGCAGTTCTTAACTAGAAGGCTACTGTGGGGTTGCCAAGTGGGTCGCCTTAAGTATAAGAGTCAGGGCCCGTCATTGTTGGTCAAAGCCAACATTTTATCAAAAAGAGCAAAAAAAATACTAGGAAAAGTAAGGTATGAAGCCAAAAAGAATTAAAGATAAATTCTGAAAGAAATAAAATTGGATCATGGATAAGGAAAGACAACAAATGATTAAGTCAAAACCAAACAATAGCTAATCAAACCCTATAGAGGACCTTATTAAAAACCTTACCGAAAAACCCAATGGGAAAAATTTGGCAAGGAAAAAAGAGTGTTCACCCCTTATAGCCAAAACTAATGAAACCAATATTGAGGCTTGTCAAGTAAATCATCATAAAAAAAGAAGCCCAGAAAAGCAAGAGTCTTCCATCACCAAGTGGGGCAAATAAAAGAAGGAGAGCGAAATTCAAAAACATCCTAAATTGAATTTCCCTTGTGATATATATGAGTTACCCTAAAATCTATATCTTGCAAATAAGAAAGACACCTATCTTAAGCTGGTTGTCAATGCCACAGAACCTTAGAGGAATGAGCAAGAAGAAGTGAAACCATATAAGCTGAATTACTCTCCAATCAAAGCTTCATCCAGTGATAAATCTAAGCGTATTGAATGACATGAATAGTAGCTGCTAACTTTGCTCGAAAAGCATAACCTATCCTTATAGGAATAACAAAAGCACCCTTGAAAAACTCACGACAAGTTTGAAAAACTCCAGCACAACCAACGAAACCAAGGGCACCAGAAGTAGAACCATCAGTATTAACCTTAATCCAAATTGAAGAAAAAAGAGAACCGTTGTAATATATGGAGTATTAAAAGAATGAGTTAGAATATGAAGCTTACGCAGAGCCAAAAGATCATCCGCTGAATTCCTCGTAACCTTAGAACTAATTGAGTCTACCTTTTGAATAGAACGCTGAAAAAAAAAAGGGTCTTATAAAAGGAATGACACTTTCACTCAAAAATAACCTCATTACATGCAAGCTAAATAATCCAGAAAATTACGATTATACTTGTCTTCAAAGATTTTGAAGTTGAGTGCAAAAGTTAGCAGATATAGTAGTTTGCCACAAATTAATAATAGGCTTAGACAAGGAAATAAAATGATCAAAAGCATATGACAAAGAATACTAAAGACCTACCGTAAAAGGGTAATGCAGAAATAGATACTCTAAACTCTTCTTAGTAGACCAACATAAATAGATGCAGGAAGGAAAAATAAAACCACGACATTGTACAGATAGATCAGTAGGTAATCTATTATGCATGACAGTCCAAACTAGCATAGATATGAAAGGAGAAATGAAAGAAGTCAAATATGTCGTGCACAATGAAGATGAGGATATGGTGTAATTAAAGAAGTATAAGTAGCAACAGTGGTCATTCTCCCATCCATAGAAGAGTCTATACTCTTGAATCACAAGAAGTACTAATAACTACCCACTTTATATCCTCAACTAGATCCGGATAAGTTATACGGACTAAAGAAGGAAAATGTGAACTATCATCATAGTAAATTTCATCAATGCTAATATTTAGAGGCAGCTTCGAGAGAGGCAAGCCAGAAATCCTATCTCTAAGAGCTCCCTCAATCCAATTATCTATGAGCACAACATATTCTTAAATTAAATTATCATTGCAACAAAAGTTGAAATTATAAAGTAATATATTTCTTTGTGTTAAACTTTGTATATAATTGTTAAATGAGAACAAAAATGATTTTTCCAACATCAAAGCTCAAGTTTTGGGTATATGGGTTCTTATGGAATCCATAAAGTGATTTAAATCAATACTAAGTTGTTCTAAAAAAAGTTGAATCAGGAGAGTTTTTATAAGTTCAAAAAATAGTTAGTTTTGTGCTTTTGCACTTAATAAATTTAGTTTTAAAACTCATATATATGTCTTAAGATTATATGAGTTTTAGCGCTACGTGACGATGCAAAAAATTTCGTCTGTAGTTGCTCAGATTATAGAGAAGTTAGCACTACATGACGACGCAGAAAATTTCGTCCGCAGTTGCTCAATTCCTAGAAAGTATAACGCTACGTTGTGATGTAGAAAATTCGCTCGTAGTCGCCCAGAGTTTTAGCACTACAATTACGATGCAGAAAATTCCGCGTTGTAGTCGCTTAGATATGAGATTTATATCCCTACGTTACGATGTAGTAAATTCCGTAATGTAGGGATCGAGATATAAGGGTATACTTGGGGGTTTTAGAGAAGAAAGAAAATTTAAGATTTGAAATTTATAAGGATGAATAAAATTGTAAATTGTTACTTTAGTACATGGTATATTACATCGCCATGTTGCACTAACTTGTTTATTTGTTGTGTAGCTCGGTTACATTCCATTGAGTGCCACCATTGGACAGGACGACGACATTTTGTTTTACATATATATATATATAGGTGGACGAGTCATACAAGATGCTTGTATAAATTCGTGTATATGGATTGACTATATTACATTTGAAAACACACTTGCATTTGGATTGTATAGTTGTAAATATTTTTGGTGATTAGTGATGGATTTTCATGTAGGTATATACTTGTACATTGTATTATAATTTTATGCTTGTTGATTGAGAAATTTGTGGTGATATTACATGATTGTGGATAAAGAAGTTGGGAGGAAATAAAATTATAGTTGAAGTGTTTGTTTACTCGCAGGTAACATTTTTGGATTTGTCAAAAATGTAGCCGTTATGTTGCTAAAATTTTTATAAAATCATTTTGATATGAAATCGCGAAAAATTTTATCACTCCCAACTGTTTTAAAGAAAATCAAATTCTTAAGTTTAAACGAGTAAACCGGTTAAGAAAGTTAGAGGTTCGCTTATCGGGTTTCTTCAATCTGACGAGTTGGATTCAGGAAGTCCGTTGAAGTGCTCGGTAGGATCCTCCAGACGAGAGCCTAGATAAGGTCTAGTTTGAGTTCTGTCAAGTTAGTATCAGAGCCCAGTTCTTGTTAAGTTGAGATAAAGTTTAAGAGAAAAGTTTGAGATTATTTTCGCATCAAGAGTGCGTTAGTGATGCTTGAGTTATGCTTTCATCGATTGCATAAGTTAAAGCATAAGTTATACTATTTAAATTGAGCATGTTATGAATGTGCATCAAAGTAAGTTTGTTATGTAAAAATTTATGAGTAAGGCATGCATGAGATTACTGTATGCATTGAGTTTTCTTGAGATTACATAAGTGATGTATTCTTGGAATGCATGGGTTAGCATAATGCTAAGAGATTTTGATTTAAGTGTTGCATGGAGTTATCATGCTAATCTATGTTGAGTTAGTGTGCTGAAACTTGAATTTCTTGATTTTGTGGCTATTAGTGCACACATAGCTATACAGCGACGTACCCGTCCCAGGACGAGGCAGGCTGCCGCCGAGGCACCCACACTAGACAGAGAGCATGTTGACGAGTCTGTCAATGTGCCATCGAGTTCTTCTCAGCTAGGGCCATCATAGCCAGTAGGATCAAAGCTTGCCCTAGGACCTATTCTAGGGCAGATGGAGCAGATGGCCCAGATGTTAGCAGCGGCCCTTCAGCAGCCGCGGGAGACAGGGATATCTATAGAGCGCGCCCGCAAGCTAGGCACCAAGCCATACGACGGGATCAGGGAGCCCGAGAGAGCACTATCATGGCTTGAGGCAAATGAGGAGATTTTTCAGATCATGGGATGCACAGAGGAGCAGATGGTCTCCTACTCAACTTTTCTACTTAAGGATCGCGCCAAAGATTGGTGGAAGACGCATTAGAGAGTACATCCGGAGGGAGTCACTTGGGCTGATTTCAAGAAAGAGTTTACGAACAAGTTCTTCCCAAAAAGCTACAAAGACGCTAAGATCGAGGAGTTTTTCAGGTTAGACCAGGGGGCTTCTACAGTGATAGAGTATGAAAAGAAGTTCTCCGAGCTAGTTCGTTTAGTTCCCTACATTACTAAGAACGAAGAACAAAAGTTCAATAGGTTTTTAGCAGGTCTTAACCCCGCAGTCAGGACTATTGTGACATCCTCAGCACATACTCGGTATGGACAGCTGGTGGAGGTAGCCACCAGAGTTGAGCAGAGCGCAGGAACCGTCCCCAAGCCGAAGCAATAATTCAGTCAGAAGCATAGTTGGGGCGGTAGCCATCAAGGGGGACCAAGTAAAGTGGGAAAAAGTGATCAGAGGTCCGCATGGTCTGAGAGCCGTAGACAGAGTCAGGGGGCACAGCCTAGTCAGAGTCAGGGTTCAGTCTAGTCATCGGGTGGATGTAAGAGTAGGCAGAGTTGGAGAGCGATGCCCTACTGCAGTAAATGTGGAAGAGCTCATGCGGGAGAGTACTTTAAGGGCCGTACGAGATGCTACAGATGTGGACATGAGGGCCACTTTATGAAGGATTGTCCTAGTATTGTAGCTTCGAGTCCATCCGAGGCCAGATCAGCTGTTCAGGGGCAGACTAATGGGAGCCGTGGACCCGAGAGGGGAGGCCCCCAGACCGGGGGAGCTACTAGTGCAGGGCAGCCTAGTGGCGAATCCAGTAGAGGCGTACCACGCAGAGGACAGCTTGGTAGACCTCGTAGCCAGGCAGCCAGAGTTTATATAGTGACTCAACGGGAGGCTGAGGCAGCGCCAGAGATGGTGATAGGTATTGTTACTCTATTTGACTCAGATGCACGAGTTTTGATTGACCTAGGAGCAACTCATTCCTTTGTTTCTGGGGAGTTTTTAGGTAGAGTGAGAGTAGAGATGAGTCCATCAGATTTTAGTATGGTAGTCTCACTTCCTACAGGTGATTCGCTTATTACCGATAGAGTTTACATGGGAAGTAAAATGATTATAGCAGGTGATGAGTTCGAGGCTGATCTGATAGTGCTTGATATTCATGACTTTGACATTATTCTGGGCATGGATTGGCTATTCAAGCATCGTGCCATCGTAGATTGTTACAGGAAAGAAGTTCAGTTTAACAAGCCTGGGGAACGAGATGTGATCTTTTGTGGAGAGAGGAAAATACTCTCTACAAGTTTGGTAAGTGTGATTCAAGCCAATAAAATACTCCATAAAGCATGCCAGAGGTACTTGGTTTATGCAATAGAAGCTGGCAATAGTGAGTTGCAATTGACAGAAGTTCCTATGGTTAATGAGTTCCTCGATGTATTTCCGGAGGACCTACCAGGGTTACCACCGGATAGAGAGATTGAGTTCGAAATCGAGCTAGCACCTAGTACAGAGCCCATTTCTATAGCACCGTATCGGATGGCACCAGTAGAGCTGAAGGAGTTGAAGGTGCAGATGGAAGAATTGTTGAGCAAAGACTTCGTTAAGACGAGTACATCACCGTGGGGAGCTCCGGTGTTGTTTGTTAAGAAGAAAGACGACAGCCTCCGTTTGTGCATCGACTATAGGTAGCTCAACAAAGCAACCATCCGAAATCAGTATCCGTTGTCAAGAATCGATGATTTGTTCGACCAGCTACATGGAGCTAAGGTCTTCTCGAAGATAGATATACGATCAGGGTATCATCAACTGAAGGTGCATAGGCAAGATGTTCCCAAGACGACCTTCAGGACTAGATATGGGCATTATGAGTTCTTGGTAATGCCATTTGGCTTAACCAATGCCCCAGCAGCTTTTATGGATTTGATGAACCGTGTTTTCAGACCCTACCTGGCCAAGTTCGTGATAGTCTTCATCGATGATATTTTGGTATATTCAGGTAGTAGAGAGGAGCATGCGGAGCACTTGAGGATTGTATTGCAGACTCTAAGAGAGCATTAGCTCTATGTGAAGTTCAGCAAGTGCCAGTTTTGGCTTGATCGAGTGGCATTCTTGGGACATGTGGTATCCGCAGAGGGTATTTTAGTAGATCCCCAAAAGATAGAAGCTATTGTAGATTGGAAACCACCCACGAACGTGACTGAAGTCAGAAGTTTCTTGGGTTTAGCTGGGTATTACCGAAAGTTCGTAGAAAGGTTTTCGAAGATTGCTACTCCTCTGACCATGTTAACCAGAAAAGAAGAGAAGTTCGTCTGGTTAGAAGCATTCCAGAACAGTTTTGATGAGTTGAAGCAATGGCTGACTACTGCACCAGTGCTTACACTTCCCTCAGGAAGTGAGAGATTTATAGTATATTATGATGCCTCCAAACAAGGTTTAGGTTGTGTGTTGATGCAGCACGACAGGGTGATAGCTTATGCATCGAGACAGTTGAAGAAACATGAAGTTAATTATCCAACACATGACCTGGAGCTAGCTCCAGTGATGTTTGCTTTACGGATATGGCGACACTATCTCTATGGAGTACCCTGTAGGATCTTTACAGATCACAAAAGCCGACAATATCTGTTATCGCAGAAAGAGTTGAACATGAGATAAAGAAGGTGGATTGAGCTCATTAAAGATTATGACTGCACCATTGAATACCACCCGGGTAAAGCAAACGTGGTGGTAGATGCACTAAGTAGGAAGCCCACTAGTTCCTTAGCTCGGCTAAAAGCTGAGTATTTATCATTGTTAATAGAGTTGAGATCTATGGGAGTCAGTTTAGAGACAGCAGAATCAGGTGCTCTACTCGTAACTTTTCATGTTCGTCCAGTGTTGGTGGACAGAGTCAAAGAATTGCAAGCTCAGGATCCATATTTGATGAAACTGAGAAGCAAGATAGAGGCTGGACAACAAAGCAATTTCACCTTGCGAGGTGACGGAACACTAGTCTTGGAACAGAGATTATGTGTACCAAATGTAGCAGAGTTGAAAAAGGAAATCATGGAAGAAGCCCACTCCTCAGCTTACGCCATGGATCTAGGGAGTACTAAAATGTATCGAACTCTGAAAAACCACTACTGGTGGAGAGGCATGAAGAGGGAGATAGCAGAGTTCGTATCCAAGTGCTTAACCTGCCAGCAGATTAAAATTGAACATTAGAAACCCGCATGTTTACTGCAGCCTCTAGCCATTCTGGAGTGGAAGTGGGAGAGGATCACGATGGACTTCGTGATTGGACTTCCCAGGACACAAAGTGGACATAATGCCATTTGGGTGATAATTGATAGATTGACGAAGTCCACTAACTTTCTTGCTATTAAGAACACTTATTCCCTGGAAAGATTAGCACAGTTATATGTAGATGAGATTGTGAGGTTGCATGGCGCACCGGTGTCCATTGTATCAGATAGAGATCCTCGGTTCACTTCGAAGTTTTGGCCGAAGCTGCAAGAAGCTATGGGCACTAGATTGAACTTCAGTACAGCTTTTCACCCACAGACAGATGGCCAATTGGAAAGAACCATCCAGACTTTTAAAGATATGTTAAGAGCCTGTGTGATGGAGTTTAAAGGGAGCTGGGATAATTACCTAGCATTGATAGAGTTTGCCTACAACAATAGCTATTAGTCCAGCATTGGTATGACACTGTATGAGGCATTGTATGGCAGAAAGTGCAGAATCTCAGTCTGCTGGGACGAAGTAGGCGAAAGAAGATTGATTGGCCCAGAGATTGTCCAAGACACAACCGAAAAAGTAAATGTGATAAGAGAGCGATTGAAGATAGCTAGAGATAGACAGAAGAGCTATGCGAACAATTGAAGACGAGACTTAAAGTTTGAGGTGGGTGATAGAGTATTCCTACGGATCTCACCCTGGAAGGATATCTTAAGATTCGGGAAGAGTGGAAAATTGAGTCCACAATATATAGGTCCCTATGAGATAGTGGACAGAGTAGGTGGAGTAGCTTATCAGTTGAAGCTGCTGCCAGAACTAGCCAACATTCATGACGTGTTCCACGTCGCCATGCTACACAAGTATATCGCTGACCCTTTGCACATTCTTAAAGAGCAACCAGTTCAGTTGAAGGAAAACTTGACCTATAAGGAGCAGCCAGTGGAGATTCTAGATAAAAGAGACCAAGTGCTGCGTAATAAAGTGATTTCGCTAGTGAAGGTGCTATGACGAAATCATGAGTCAGAAGAGGCTACTTGGGAGCCTGAAGAGCATATGCGTGCCCAATACCCTCACTTGTTTGAGTCAGGTGAGCAATTTAAAATTTCGAGGACAAGTTTTTGTAAGGGGGGAAGAAATTGTAAACCTCTAGTCTTGATTTTAATGTTCTAGTATTGGAAACTAGATTATGAAGTTTAAGTAAATAAATCTAGTTAGTGTTAATCTAAATCGAGTCAACGAAGAGCGAACGCTCATTCTAGAATTACCTAGTAATAAACATTAGTAAGGAAAAAGTTAAGGAAGGGTATAATAGTTTGTCCACAATCAAGAAATAGATTATAAGTGATGATACGTTTGAATCCAAAAATAAGAATTAGAGAAAGTATTATGTAGAATTAGTAGTTAATAATAAATTAACTTAAAATTTAACTAAGAATGATAGACAAAACAAGTCAAGGCACAAGTTTGGCATTCTATAAATTTTTAATGAGATTTATAAGCAAAACAATTAAAGTGAAAATTGATGAAAACAAAAATTGAGAAAGGAAGAAGTCTTGCCGTGAGAGAACACCAAGGGCCGTGAGAGGTCATTTGTGAAATGTTAGTAGTATAAATACAACACTTAGAGAATTGAGAGACAAAAAGGAAGCAAATTGGCGTGAAACAAAGAAGCAACTAGTAGCTGTCGTGAATACTAGAGCAGAACAGATCTGGCGTGAAACAGAACAGCAGAGGTGAGGAAGACAGCAAGAAAAAGAAAGGGGTGAAGAAGATGTCAACCAATCCATTCTTCCAAGCCTTAACCCTACCCCCCCTCTAAACTCTCTTCTAAGTCAATCTCACTTCTCTAAACAAAAACCAAGTAAGATATCATCTCCTCTTTTCTTCTACTTGATGAAATTGAAAGTAGTTGAGTTGATGAGAGTATATAGTTGTGGTGTATTATGTTGAAGGTTTTACACTTAAAATTTGTGTAAAACCCTAAGTGATTATTGTAGAGAATTAAATGACAAGTTGATGTGTATTAATGGTAGCTTAGGGTTGTATAAAAGGGCTGTTATACACTTGATAACATTGGAAACAAAGGTAGTTTTCATGCACTCCAAGTATTTGGTGAAAAACCAACGTCGCTCGTTCGATGCGAAAAAGTGCATAAAAAAGTTCCCAAAAAAGGGTGTTTTTCTTAGATTTAACATAACAAACGATAGAATTTTTCGACGAAATTTGACGTGTGATCAAAATGTGAGATAAGTGAACCGTAGGAAAAAGAGCGAAGGAAAATGGAGCGAAGGAAAACGGAGCCCTAAGTAGATTGCTGCACTACATTCTATTATAGGGTGTCAAAAGAGGCTTAATTTTATGATTTTTCGTTTCGGGTCTCTAAAAATTATACGGACCGCGTGGGGATATCCCTAAAGGTCCAAAACTGAAACTTTTGTAAAGAGATCGAAATTAGGAAGCCTCGGTTAAGTTAGAAGTGAGTAGAGAAAGTTAGAGTAAAAAATGACATTGTATTGAATTTTAAAGTTTAAAAGCAATGTGTGTGTAGATTTTGAAGCATATTTTAAATACGAAAGTGATGTATAGGTGAAGAGCAAGCTACCACAGCACGTGAGACTCGTCGAGACGTTTGACGTGGATTGCACGACTTTGAGGTAAGTGAGCTATCACTTATGTTTAATTCTATTTCTTTGTGTTAAACTTTGTATATAATTGTTAAGTGAGAACAAAAATGTTTTTTCCAACATCAAAGCTCAAGTTTTGAGTATATGGGTTCTTATGGAATCCATAAAGTAATTTAAATCAATACTAAGTTGTTCTAAAAAGAGTTGAATCAAGAGAGTTTTTATAAGTTCCAAAAATAGTTAGTTTTGTGCTTTTGTACTTAATAAATTTAGTTTTAAAACCCAGGTATATGCCTTAAGATTATATGAGTTTTAGCGCTACGTGACGATGTAGAAAATTCTGTCTGTAATCGCTTAGATTATAGAGAAGTTAGCACTACATGACGACGCAGAAAATTCAGTCCGTAGTTGCTCAGTTCCTAGAAAGTATAGCGCTATGTTGCGATGCAGAAAATTCCGTTCGTAGTCGCCTAGAGTTTTAGCACTATAATTGCGATGCAGAAAATTCCGCGTTGTAGTCGCTCAGATATGAGATTTATATCCATACGTTGCGGTGTAGTAAATTCCGTGACGTAGGGATCGAGATATAAGGGTATACCTGAGGGTTTTAGAGAAGAAAGAAATTTTAAGATTTGAAATTTATAAGGATGAATAAAATTGTAAATTGTTACTTTAGTACATGGTATATTACATCACCGTGTTGCACTAACTTGTTTATTTGTTGTGTAGTTCAGTTACATTCTATTGAGTGCCACCGTTGGACAGGACGACGACATTTTGTTTTACATATATATATAGGTGGGCGAGTCATGCAAGATGCTTGTGTAAATTCGTGTATATGGATTGACTATATTACATTTGGAAACACACTTGCATTTGGATTGTATAGTTGTAAATATTTTTGGTGATTAGTGATGGATTTTCATGTAGGTATATACTTGTACATTGTATTATAATTCCATGCTTGTTGATTGAGAAATTTGTGGTGATATTGCATGATTGTGGATAAAGAAGTTGGGAGGAAATGAAATTATAGTCGAAGTGTTTGTTTACTCGCAGGTAACATTTTTGGATTTGTCAAAAATGTAGCCATTATACTGTCAAAATTTTTATAAAATCATTTTGAAATGAAATTGCGAAAAATTTTATCACTCTCAATTGTTTTAAAGAAAACCAAATTCTTAAGTTTAAACGAGTAAACCAGCTAAGAAAGTTAGGGTTTCGCTTCTCGGGTTTCTTTAATTCGACGAGTTGGGTTTAGGAAGTCCGTTGAAGTGCTCGATAGGATTCTCCAGACGAGAGCCTAGATAAGGTCTGGTTGGGTCATGTCAGTAGCTATCTTTGAAAATCCTTCCATGAACTTCCTATAGTACCCAGCTAATCTCTAGAAACTTCTAACTTCTATCACGTTCGTGGGTGGCTTCCAATCTACTATAGCCTCTATCTTCTGGGGATCTACTGATATTCCTTCTGTGGATACCATGTGTCCCAGAAATGCTACTTTATCTAGCCAAAATTGGCACTTGCTGAACTTTGCATACAGCTAATGTTCTCTCAAGGTCTGCAATACAATCCTTAGGTGCTCGGCATCCTGCTCTCAGCTTCCCGAATACACTAAGATATCATCTATGAAGATAATTACAAACTTGTCCAAATAAGGTCTAAAGACCCTGTTTATTAAGCCCATAAAGGCTGCTGGGGCATTTGTTAACCCAAACGATGTCACCAGGAACTCGTAATGCCCATAACGAGTCTTAAAAGCTGTTTTAGAAACATCTTCCCTACGAACCTTTAACTGATAGTACCTTGACCTTAAGTTAATCTTGGAAAACACTCTAACTCCTTGAAGTTGATCAAACAGATCGTCGATTCTTGGTAGCAGGTACTAATTCCTGATAGTAACTCTGTTGAGCTGCTTGTAATCTATGCATAACCGGAGGCTTCCATCTTTCTGTTTCATAAATAGCACTGGAGCTCCCTAAGGTGATGTACTCGACCTGATGAACCACTTATTCACCAGTTCTTCCATTTGAACCTTCAGTTCTTTTAATTCAGCTGGTGTCATCCTGTATGGCGCTATGGAGATAGGCTCTGTACCAGGTGCTAACTCAATCTCAAACTCTATCTCTCTGTCTGGTGGTAGCCCTAGAAGGTCATTTGGAAAGACATCTAGGAATTCATTAACTACTGGGACTTTTGCTAACTGTAACTCATTACTGCCAACTTCCATAGCATATACCAAGTACCCCTGACATGCCTTCTTAAACATCTTATTTGCTTTTACCACACTAATCAAACTTGTGGAGAGCATCTTCCTAACACCGTAAAAAATTACATCTAGTTCCCCTGGTCAGGTGAATTTGACTTCTTCTCTAAAACAATCCATGGTGGCATGATGCTTGGATAGCCAATCCATACCCAAAATAACATCGAAATCATGGATGTCTAATACTATCAAGTCTGCCTCAAATTCCTGACCTACTATGATTCCCCTACTTCCCACATAAATCTTATCTGCTAGAAGTGAATCTCCCGTCGGAAGTGACACTATCATACTGCACTCAGCCGGGCTCACTCCGACTCTAACTCTACCCATAAAGTCTTCAGAAACAAAAGAATGAGTAGCCCTTGGGTCAATCAACACATGGGCATCTAAGTCAAATAAGGAAATAGTACCTGTGACAACCTCTGGAGTGGTCTCAGCCTCCTGCTGAGTCACTGTATAAACTCCAGTAGCCTGACTACGGGGTTTACCTGACTGTTCTCTGGATGGCATACTCCTGCTAGGTCCACCACTAAGCTGCCCTGCACCTGTAGCTCCTCTAGTCTGGGGGCCTCCCCTCTTTGGTCCACGACCCCCGTTAGGTTGTACCTGTAGTGCTGATCTAGCCTCTGATGGGTTGGAGGCAGCTAGACTGGGGCAGTCCTTCATATAGTGGCCTTCCTGACCACACTTATAGCATCTTGTCCTGCCCTTTAAGCACTTGCCTGTATGCGTTTTCCCACACCTATTACAGGTGGGTTGTGTCCTCCAACTCTGTCTGCTCCTAGATCCGCCAGGTGACTAGACTAAACTCTGACTAGTCTTGTAAACCCTTAGTCTCGATTTTTAATTTCCTAGTGTTAGAAACTAGATTATAAAGTTAAAATGATAAATCTAGTCAAGTTAATCTAACCCGGGAAATTGGGAGTTAACGATCGTTATGGACTTATATAATAACTAATTTAATAAGAAACAGTTAAAGATAGGCAAATTAATCTTTTTATAAATAAGAGATAAATTATAAGGGGTAATACAGTTAAGTTCAAAAATGAGAATTTTAAGATTTATTATTTAGAATAAGTAGTCAATCACTAATTGAATTAAGTTAAGATATTAGTGATGGTCAACAAGTCAAAGAGGACATGAAAGTTATTATAGGAAAAGTTGATTATATATATAAGTGACATTTAGAAATTTTATGAAGAAAAAAACAAGAAGCTGCCATGAGAAGTTAGAAATTGAGAGGGAGAGCAGCCATGAAAAACAGAAACATGAGAGGGAGAGAGCAAGAAGTGGACGACCAATTGAGGATAAGAAAAGAGAGTCTTCCAATCATCCTTCCAAGCCTCAAATCACATCTCTAAAGTGTCTTTCAAGCTAAACCCACCCTTCTAAGCAAGAAACAAGGTAAGATGTCATCTCTTCTCTCAACTTTGATGCTAGTTAGAGTTATATGGGTATGATGACAAATAGGTTGTTGTAGTAGATTGTGATGGGTGGTTTACACTTAGAACTAGTGTAGAATCTTAAGTTGGTGCTATGGAAGCTTAGAGAATATGTTTTTGTGTGTGAATGGTAGGTTAGGGTTTATGGGTATCAAACTTTAAAGTGAGATTTAAAGCACTAAAATATCACACAAGTAGTAGATAAGTTGTTTGATAAAAAGCTTGAGAGAGATTATCTTGTAAAATTGAAAAACTCTACTCTTTGATGTGTATGTGTGTGTGTGTCATAGCCATGAAGAACAATAGAATACCTTTGAGTTTTGAGTAATTTGAATTTAAATCTAAACATATAGAAGTAATAGAGTTGTCAAAGGAGTAGTTTTGAGCAAATTGGAAAATCCTGAGCTCAATGAAGGGACAGTGATGACCTGCACTAATCTGACTTATTTGGGGTTGTTCTAGACCTCAAATCATGCCTAGGAGTCATAGTAAACCATAGGTTTTGAAAGGGAATGATTTCGATAAAAATTGCGTAAGTTATGGTCAAAATAGTGCGTTTAGAGAGTCGTAATATGAGATATCCATGTAAATGTAATTTTTATTGCATGGAATGAATATATTTGATCATAATTAGGTAAAAGAACCTTAGATACGAAAGAAATAACATCGTTGCTTGTCCGATGCGAAAACGTGCATCAAAAAGTGTAGAAAAATAGACGTTTTCCCTAGGTTTCATCCCTCAATATTTAGAGTTTTTCGAAACTATTTTACGAGGGACCTAAGTGAGAGATAAGAAGATGGTCCAAGCAAAATAGTTTCGTTACGGGCCTCTGAAAATTATACGGACTGCGTGGGGGTGTTCCTAGGGATGTATAACTGAAACTTTTACAAAAAAATTGAAATTAGGAAGTCTCGGTTAAGTTAGAAGTTAGTAGAAAAAGTTGTAGTCAAAAGGTGCATTGTAATGAATTTTTAAAGTTTAAAAGCAATGTGTGTAGTTATGTAGCACATTGTAGCAAATTTTAAATAAGAACATATGGTGCAGGTGACGCACAAACTAGCGGGGCAAAGGAGCTTCCGTGAGGTTCTCTAGTAAGCTTGGAAATCGAGGTAAGTGTTTCACCATTTGCGTTTGTTTGATTTCTATTTTAAGTTTGCATATTGTGCTAAATGAAAATATAAAAATGGCTTTTAAGTTAAAAGTTCAAGTTTTGAGTATATGAGTTTCTTATGGAATCCATAAAGTGATTTAAACCAATATAAATTTGTTTTTAAAATAATTGAATCAAGAGAGTTTTTAGAGTTTCAAAAGTAAGCAGTTTTGTGCTTTTGCACAAAGTGAATTTAGTTTTAAAAACCTATGTATATATCTTAAGATTATATGAGATTTAGCGTTATGTGACAACGCAGAAAATTCCGTCCGTAGTCACTCAGTTTATAGAGTAATTAGCACTACGCGAAGACGCAGAAAATTCTGTCCGTAGTTTCTCAGTTTTCTTAGAATTTATAACGCTACGTTGCGATGTAGAAAATTCCGCATGTAGTTGTTAGTTTTATAGTTTGGCACTACGTTGCGATGCAGTATATTCTGCTCGTAGTCGCCCAGAGTTGTAGCACTATAATTACGATGCAGAAAATTTCACACTGTAGTTGCTCAGATAAGAGATTTATCACCCTACATTGCGATGCAGTAAATTTTGTAACGTAATGGTCGAGATACCTCAATAGCTTCACATTGGCGTTAGTTAGAATCGTCCGTGATGATTTGAATAATTTAAAGGTATACATGAGAATTTTGAAAGAAAACTTAAAAATTTGAAATTTCTAAGGATTCGTATGTTTATAAATTATTGTACTAGTACATCATTATATTACCTTATTGTGTCGTACTAACGTCTTTACCTATTGTGTAGTTTATATATTCCATTGGGTGCTGTCATTGGACGGTGCGACGATGAGATTTTCACTTCATATATATAGGTGGGCGAGTCATGCAATATGTTTGTGTAAATCATGTATATGGGTTGAATACCTCAGTTGTGGAAAAATACTTACATTTTGGATTGTATATTTGTAAATGTTATTGTGATTAGTTATGGATTTTTATGTATGACATATACTTATACATTGTATTATAATTTCATGTTTATTAATTGTGAAAAGTGTGGTGACATTGTATGTTTGTGGATAAATGAAGTTGGGAGGAAATGAATACTGACAGGACCCTTCCCAGACCTTATCTATGCTCTTATCTGGAGGATCCTGTCGGGCACTTCAACGGACTTATCGAAACCGACTTGTCGGATCAAAGAAATCCGAGAAGAGAACCCTAACTTTCTTCAACCGGTTTACTCGTTTAAACTCAAAAATTCAGTTTTCTTTTAAACTAGTTAGGAGTGATAAAATTTTTCTCGATTCTATTTCAAATATTTTTATAAAATTTTCGACAGCATAACGGCTGCATTTTTGATAAACCAAAATTTACCTGTCAAGAAATTTACACTTCGACTAAAACCTCAATTCCTCCCAACTTCTTTATTCCCAAACATGAAATAATCATCATCATTTTTCCACAAACATGCAACATCAACACTCAATTCTCAATTCATAAATATGAACTCATGTAAAATATATCTAGATGCATCATATATATAAAATGCATGAATATTTACAAATATACAATTTCAAAATCTGAATATGTGTTTCTCAATTGCATATCCATCTCACACATAAAGTTTGACATCATCACATGTCATAAATCGCCCACCTATATATACACAACGAAATGATGACGTCCCGTCGTCCGCGGTGGCACACAATGAAATATAAATAGCTACAAAATAAACAAACAAGTTAGTGCAACGAAGATATAATATCATATACACTAACATGCCAATTTATCATTTGTTTATGATTTCTTTCAAAACCCCCATGTATATCCTTTAAATATTCTAACCATCACGGGCGATTAAAACTAACGCCAACGTGAAGCTTACTAAGTCATCTCAACCACTACGTTACGGAATTTACTGCATCGCACGTAGGGCGCTAAAGCTTATCACTGAGCAACTACAATGCGGGATTTTTTGCATCGCAATTGTAGTGCTAAAATTCTGGGCAACTACGAGCGGAATTTACTGCATCGCCACGTAGTGCAAAACTATACAAATAGCCAACTACGTGCGGAATTGTCTGCATCGCAACGTAGTGCTTATACTTTCTATGAAACTGAGCAATTACAAACGGAATTTTCTGCATCGTCGTGTAGTGCTAACTTCTCTCTATTCTGAGCGACTATGGACGGAATTTACTGCGTTGTCACGTAACGCTAAATCTCATTATATCTTAAGGAATATACATGAGTTTTAAAACTATATTTATTTAGTGCCAAAAGCACAAACTTACTAGTTTAGAGATCTTGAAAACTTTCTCACTTTAATTTCTTTTTATAACAACTTAGCATCAATTTCTATTTATATATAGGTTCCATAGGACCCTATACACTCAAACTTTAACATGATATTGAAGATCATTTTCTTTTTCTTTTATTACTTAACTATTACATTTCAATTTCTTTTCTTGATAACTTAACATTCATCTCAACTGCGATAGATCCCATAGGAATCTAAACTTTCAACTTAAACTTCAATAATAACAATCACATTCATTTTTCTTTAGTACATAGCTAATATATTCATTTCGACATTAAAAGATTGACATGGAATCTAAACAACTACAAGTGGCGAACCACTTACCTCGAAACCGCGTCACTCCGCATCAAGCGTCTTTACGAGGCTCGTGGATGTCACTCCCATGCTCGTCACCTACACAATATTCCTTATCATTACTAGTGACAAAATTTCAATTCTCAACTATAAGGTCAAGAATCTCAACTAAGACCATTTTTCTCTATATATCCTCCTAACTTGTTTCTACTCAACCGAGACTCTCTAATCCCGATTTTTACGTAAAAGTTTTAGTTTTTGACCCTTAGGGATCACCCCACACGGTCCGTTTAGTTGTTGGAGGCTCGGAACGAAAAATTACATTTTTAATACTCAACTTACAGCCCATAACAGAACAGGTGGTAACACGCTGCTCAGGGCTCCGTTTTCCTTCGTTCTTCTTCCTACGGCTCACTTATCTCACCTTCTAGTCACACGTAAAATTTCGTTGGAAAATACTATCATTTGCTAGGTCAAATTTAAGGAAAACGCCCCTTTTTCGGGTATTTTCTAACACGTTTAGTGTGTGTTTTGTATATTTTCCGTTTCGGATTAGCGACGCTAGTTTTTCTTCTATAGCTAAGTTTCATTTAACTAATAATGATGAACCAAACTCAAATCATGAAATAAAAATTGTATTTGGATAGCCGTTTCACTTCTCAGAGCTCTAACGGCGCTATTTTGTACATAACTTGCACAATTTTTATCGGATTCGATCCGTTCCAAAACCTATGGTTTTCTATGGTTCCTAGGCATCATTTGAGGTGTAGAACATCCCCATATAGGTCAGTTTTGGTCAGGTCTTCTCTAGCTCAAAAATTCCACTCGGGATTGCAAAAATTGTCAAATTAGCTCTATTGACCTCTACATGCCTCTCTATGCTTTTCTATGCTTTTTCATGTCAAATTTTGAGTTCAAAACCATCTAAACTCAAGGCTATCTACTGCTCTTCAAGTCTTTAACACTCACATAAATATAACTTTGTCATCCAAAGCTCTCAAAATTCATTTAAACATTTTGTCAAATGGGTGGAGTGTGAGAAAAACTAATTCCCGATTCTGTTGTGAGCAAGGATATGACAGCCCATATATATAGTTCTAATGCATCATTTACACACAAAAACTCATCATCTAAGGTTCTATATCAATCACTTGGGTTTTGACATCAATTTCAAGTGTCAAACATTCAACAAAATACAAAATTTCTGCACACAGAAAATTCAGCAGCTCAACTGAATGTTTCAACAACAAGAAGAAAGAAATAAGATGATATCTTACTTGCTTCTTGTTTAGAGGGTTTGGAGGGGCTTGAGAGAGGTCTTAGAGGGATTGTTTGAAGCTTGTAAGGGCTGCTCCTTCACTATTTTCTGCTGGTCGTCCAAGTTACTGCAGTTCCTTCGCGTTTCTACCTCTTTCACGCTTGTTTTGTTTCGGTTCTGCTTCCCCTTCAAGACCAGCTCTGTTCTGCTCTTGTTAGGCACGTCCAAGCTGCTGGTTGCTTCATCTTTTCATGCCTTCTCCCTCTCTTCTTTTGGCCTTTCACTCCTGCTCTTGATCTCTTCCTTGATTCTGCTCTGTTTCAAGTCTGGACGCTGCAACAGCGCTGCTGTCTTTGGTTCACGACTTCTTCTATTTTCTCACGACTGAAAGCTGCTGTTTGATGCATGAAAATCGCACGTCTTTAACGCGTGATCAGCTCTGGTTTGGTGTTGCACGGCTGCAGCTATCTATTTCTCTTGGTTTCCAGCAGCTTCTTTCGGTTCCAGCAGTTTCTTCCCACTCTCTCGACTGATGACTTGTGTGTTTGCTGAAAATTTTCAGCCCAAGTGTTATATATATACTAATGGAACTCTTCTTAATCGCATCCTTGCCCCAACTCTTTTTAATTTCACTTAAACCTTTGATTTCTTTCTTGTCATACACAGCTGCCCCTCTTCTTTGTTTTTAACTTTTCGGGCAGCTTTAATTCTTCTTTCTTTTTGTGTTTCTTCTTCAATTTGGCTTCTAAATATTTTGTGTATATATCTCATTAATGATTTATGGAATCTCAAGCTTGTCCTTTGATTTATTTTTAATTATCAACCACTTCTTTAACTAAATTAAATTTAATGATTAACTAACCATTCTAAATAACACATTCTAGATTTGCACTTACTATTATTGTTTTCTTTAGCTTGTCTCTTCTTTGCGGATGTGTCATTTTACTTTCTTTGATCTTTTTCTTTGCTAAATTTATTACGATGTTCTTCTAGAATGAGCACTCACAAAATCGATGAATCGATTTTGATTAATACAATCTTGATTTTATTGCAATGCTACTTAAATTTTTTATAGTTGACGAATTTCGTCGTCAATCTTAAATTAATAAATCTCTAATACCATGAGGTTCCATTAATCTAATGTAAAGATTTATTTTACCTCTCTAATCCATCTTTTAATACTAGAAGGTTATAGATCAAGACTAGGGGTTTACAAATACATAGTCGAAGTGTGTTTGTTTGCAGGTAAAAATTTTGAAAACCTTCAAAATGCAGCCGTTATGTTGCTGAAATTTTTACAAAATCGTTTTAAAATGAAATTGCAAAAAATTTTAACCACCCAACTTATTTTCAATAGTAAAAAATACAAGTGAAGTAAGAAAATAGGAAAAGAATAAGGGGTTCGCTCCACAGATTTCTCCATTTCGACAAGTTGGATTAAGAGTAAGTCTGTTTGAGTGCCCAGCGAGACCCTTCAGATAAGAGATCAAAGAGAGTTTGGGTTGGGTCCTGTCAAGTCTAGGCTCCCTGACTCTGTCGACGGCTCTCAGACCACATAGGTTTCTGATCACTTTTGACTACCTTGCTTGATCCCCCTTGATGGCTACCTATCCAGCTCCGCTTCTACTCAAACTTCTTAAATTTAGGAGTAGATTCTACACTCCTCTCAACTCGGGTGGCTGCCTTTACTAACTGTCCATATCAAGTGCGCACGGATGATGTCACATATGTCCTGACTCGTGGATGCAAACCTGCTATGAATCAATTGATCTTTTGTTCTTCATTTTCTGCGATGTAGGGAACCAGGCAAACTAATTCTGAAAATTTCTTTTCATACTCTTCTAGCGAGGAGTTCCCCTGCTCTAATATGAAAAATTCTTCTATCTTTGCATCCTTGTAACTTTTAAGGAAGAACTTGTCCGTGAAGTCCTTCTTGAAATCTACCCAGGAAACTCCATCTGGGTGTACTCTTTGATGTGCCTTCCACCAATCTTTAGCACGGTCTTTAAGCAGGAAGGCGAAATAAGAAACCATCTGTTCTTCTGTGCAATCCATCACCTGAAATATGTCTTCATTTGTCTCAAGCCAGGATAGTGCACGTTCTGGTTCCTCTTTTCTATCATAAGGCATGGCGCTTAACTTACAGGTGCGCTCTATAGATACCCTTGTCTCACGTGGCTGATGAAGTGCCGCTGCTACTGCCTGCGCCACCTACTCTACATTTACTTGTGCTGGCTCAGGTCTCGCAGGTTGCGAAGGCTTTGGGTGAGAAGGACTAGCTGGCACATTTACTGATTCTTCCACCTGTTCTTCCTTGAGTGCGGGTGCCTCTGCAGCTGCCCTCCTCGTCCTCGAACGAGTACGACGCTGCATGTTTCTGTTCTATTTCAAATATTCATGAAAACTTATAAACGCATGAGTTAGAATACTAACAATACATGAAAACAATTCGGGAAATCATGCAATACTCAAACTTATATCTATGTAACTCATCTGCATAACTTATCTGTATAACTCATATCTCATGCAATCTAAAAGAAAATCTCATGCATAAAACAACTTCGAAGCATTTCTAACTCTATCTCAACACTTTATAAAATCGGTCTTTGATACCACTCTGACGTGACCTAAACCAGATTCCCCCTAGGCTAGTATCTGGTAGGCCTCACCTGGCAACCCAACAGACTTTTTTGAAACCCTCTTAATAAACTAAAAGAAATCCGTGGAGCGAACCCTAAACTTTCCCGTTTAAGTTCTGCTTCAAATCTCATTTAATCTCATGGATTGAAAACGGGTTGGGTTGATTTAAATTTAGCTTCAATTTGTCAATTTGGAAATGGAACTAAAATCATGAAAATGACCATTTTTTTTTTCTTTCAAAATTTGAAAACATTTTAACGAAAAACCGACAGCATAACCGCTGCATTTTCAAGGTTACCAAATTTTCCTGTAAAGAAATTATACTCCCAAAATTTTTCTCAACCACAACCCAACTTCTTTTCACAAACATGCATCTCAATATTCATTTCATCATATTTGCAAACACCATAAACGATAACATCATATTTACAAATGATTTACTTTACAAAATATACTAATACAAGTTTCACATGGTGTTTCAAGATTCAAAACAATGTATATACTAACAAATGCAAGTTAAACTATAGGATGCATTCTTCGAACGTACGCCCACCTATATTGATAAAGAAATTTACTTGCTTTTGTCGTTCATGCGTGTACTTGAAAATGGTTTATACAATACAATACAAAATGAATGAAATCTCAAGAAATTTAAAACAATTTAATGATTGATAATTAAATGGTCATAAACTGGTTTCGTTATGCATGAAAACCCTATAATCCGTTTCTTTCTAAAAGCAGCATGCATACCTTTAACTGCTATGTCACGTGGCGATTTTTAACTGACACCAACCGTGACACTACTGAGACTATTTAACAATTACATGCAGAATTTTCTGTATCGCAATTCGTAGTGCGAGGTTATCTATAAAACTTAGTGACTACGTGCGAAATTTTCTGCATCGCAAACCGTAGCACAAAATACTATATCTAATATTGGGAACTATATTGCGGAATTTTCTGCATCGCATATGGTAGCCCAAGAAAATCTATGATTATAAGGGTTTCCGCATGGCCTTTGAAAACATCTTTTCTACTAAGTGTTATAAGCACAGGATAGCTTTTCTTTTTGAAACTTTTGACTAGAGCTTTGAAGCTCAACTTTCTTAAAACTTTCTTTTCTTTCAAAATTACTTTAACCCACATTAAATCATTTATAAACATTTCAATAACCAATAAAATTACATTGTAACACAATTATTCATTGTGTGAGTTAGAAGCACTCACCTCAGATCCAAGCGTGCTAATAAGCTCTAGTGGGCCTCTCTCGCTCCACTTGCTTGTGCTTAACCTACACATCATATTCTCATTTAAAATCCACTAAATTGAATTACTAGGAGCTACAATTAAAACTTTCAACTCAACTAACTCTATTAACAACCCTTTAGACTACAACTTTCCCATATAAGTTCTAACTCAACCAAAGCTTTAAAATTCTGATTTTGCAAAAGTTTAACTTATATACCCCTAGGGACATTCCCACGCAATCCATATAATTTTCTGAGGCTCGAAACAAAAAGTCAAAATTTTTCGACCCCTTTGACTGAATACTGTTCATAGCCTAATCCGTGGGCTTTTTCGCTTCTGTTTTCACTTGTATAATCTCCGTATCTCCCATTTAGGTCACTCGTAAAACAGTTTTGAAAAATTTCAATTATAGAGGGGTGAAACCTATGAAATACCCCTATTTTTCACTACTTTTTCATGTCAAAATTTGTCCTTTTCATATTCTCAACTCAATTCTCTTTCATTTAGGATTCTTAGATTCACATATACTCAATTAGGATCATACATGACATAAAAATGCAAAGAGGAAGTGGCATTGCATGGTAACCATCAATGTCCTTCATCTAGCCCCAAAACAATTCATTGTTTCCATTCACTTCCTTTTTCAATTCTAACACTTCTATGTGATATTCTAGCCTCTCCCATGCATGAATTCAAGCTTAATTTCATCAAAACTCAATGGGATCGCACAACCCTCTTGGTGGCCATGAACTACACACTCACACACCACAATGGTTTCTTTCAATTTTCAAGATTTTTACATTATATTTCTCTTAGGCATTGCATCAAACACCTTATCTATACTCAATTCACTTAACCCCAAGCCTATATAAATTTCAAGAGTTTCTCCTACACAAACCCTAACTCAATTTCTTGCATGGGTTTTCTTATATCAAGTCTCTCTTTTCATTTATTCGAGTTCTACACTTGATCCCTATGAAAACCCCCATCCAATTCACCATAAACAACAAACCCAATCACTAACATCCCATACATCTCAACTATCATCATTTCTAAGCAAAAATGATGAAAACTTACCTTAAACTTGTTTAACTCTTGATCTTCTAGCTTGATCCTACCCAATTTCTTGATTTGGAGCCTCAAATTTGCTTAGGGTTGCTTTGGTCTTCACTTCCCCTCTTGTTCTCCCATGGCCGAACTTCACTCTCTCCCTCTCTATCTATTTTGCTTCAATTTCTACTAAGTATTGAACCAACACTCACATATATAGGCCCTTATATGACAAATTACCATTTTGCCCTTTTTTCAATAATTGATTTGTTATTTGGTTTATTTAATTTCTACAATTCCACTAACAATTTTAATATCACTTATAAGGGTTGTATTTATGAGATTTAATATTCTCACCCTCTAAATTAGTTACTACCACTAAGAAATATGAATTTACAAAAAAGGGCATACACTACTTGTGCAATCGCACAGGTATAGGAACTTTGGGGTTATGATTCCCCCATTGACATCTGGTAGATCTATACTATCGTATATATGCAAAGGGTGACACACTGACTCAAACCCCTCAAGTTAGTAACTTTCCCAACCAATTTACCATACATACATATAGTACTACGGCCGGGTATAATTAAGGATTAGGGTAAACCAAAGATATTTACAATCCTCTCAATATGCTTAAAACTTTTCTCTTAAACTCGGCTTGAAAGCATTGATTTTAGCTCGTAAACATTCGTTTCTTTAGTATATGACTTATAGTCAATATACTTTCTTTCTAACGCAAAAGCCTAAAACTTTCGAAATTTCTTAGCATGTTTTTCCTATGCATGTATTTCATTCAAACTTTCTACTTTGCTTTACTTATAAAATAAATACATTTATAACATACATTTAAGAAACTATTCATGCATTATAATAAAAACAATAACATGCTAAGAGCTAGATCAATTAAGCATGATAAATTGGATACTAACATGATATTTCAATTATAAATATTCAATTGATAAAACTCATAAAAACTTTATAAAACTCCACACTCACAACTTGCTACCCAATAGTAAGCCACTCATCCATGCCTTTCTTTAACTCATTGCTTTACCTACACTTTTATACAAGCACGATTTCCATTTAGAACTTACACACGCATTAACGTATAAACTTCTAATTATGCAAGAATATCGAAATACCCTTTTTTCGAGTCGTACCAACCTCAATTATTCGCACACAATATCCATTTGAATTTCTTAACACCAAAGCATGTAAAACACTTCAATTTAAGCTAAATTCCACGCTAACACATTAAACATATTTTTGCATCATCTTAGCCTATGTTGGCTGAATATTCACCCAATTTTACACCATCAAGCTCATTCAATTTTTTTCATTGCAATTACACTCAAACACACATAATATGGTGTAAATTCAATTTAAATTCATCCAACATCACATTTGTGAAATTACGAAAAGTTTCGTCGTGAAATGACTATTTGATATCCAATACATTTCATTTCCATTTTAGGTTAATTCCATCATCAAACTAACTATTAAAATCATTCAAAAATAATTATCCATCACTCTACACTCCTTAGGGCCGAACCTAGCATGAAAATATATCCTAGTTTTGTTTCTCATTTTAATACCAAATTTCAATATTTAAACACATATTCATGTATGAAGATTATGCAAATCAATCAAACTTAAATTAAACCATTTCAAACCCTCCTTGGCTGAAACCAACATGCATGCATAACACCTACATTTCTTCAAGTTTCACACTTGTATTCACATCAAAATCACACCATTTTTCATAGCAAAGCAACCAAACAAAATTTGAACCTCCAAAATATACCTTTGGCCATGAACCACACACAAATCCAACATCAACTTCTTTCAATTTTCACACCAATACTCACATGCAACATAACATCCATCATTTTGAGGTTTTAACCCTTAAACCCTAAACATCAAATCACAAAGAACCCATCAACAATCATAAATCCAGCCATTCACAAAAAAAAAAAAAAAAAAAAAAATCATGAAAACTTATCCCTTGAAACCAACTTAGAATGGATGAATTGCATGCAACCTTAATGGATTTGAAAATCTCTAAAAAATGTTCTCAAAACATCAAAAATGGTTGCTGCACTCAAGTCTCTCTGTTGGCAGTACGCACACCTCACATGGCCAAATACTTCTCCTTTTCTTACAAATGAATTGTTTGTTTTGATTTGTTTGACCAAAATGCATTCCTTCTTCTTTCATTCATTTCATTTATATACCCTTTATAAAACCCAAAACTTCTGAAATAGTATTTTCGGATGAATAGTATTTTCATATGAATAATATTTTCGAGTGAATAACGATTTCTAAGAAACGAAAATTTCCTCAAGTTTCGTGAGATAAAATTTTTTTCGATGAATAGTGATTTCGGATGGAAAGTGTCCGTATGAATAGCAATTTTTGAAAAATAGATCTCTTAGATTAAAAGTTTTGATATTAATATTAGAGTTATTAGAAAGTGAAACTGATTAAAAATAAGTTCATTCGCGTAAGTTTTAAGCAATCCGAAAGAAATTGATGAAAATGCCCTTTTTCAGAGAATACTAGGAATTGATGATTTTACGACCATTAGATTTTTTTTTTTAAAGTATGGAATTGAAAGTTAAGACATCCAATTATAGTACTGCATGATCAATTTGATGATAGGATGACTGTGAAATATTTTTGAAATTTATTGGAGTGTAAATGAGAATTAATTATAATAAAGAGCAAAATGGACATTTCATTTAAGTATACATGGATTTGGTGTGAGTGACCACATGAAATGAAGTTGAACAAGAAACACAATCCATATCATAAGATATTAACCAATAGAAGAATTACACATCAAAATTAAATTAAGAAATTATGAATATTAGTTGTCATGCATTAAAGTTGACTAATTAGTTTTAATGCTCAAGTTACCAAATTGCCCATCATCTAGTTAATTGAATGTGAGATATAATTAAGGGTATTGTGATAATTATACTTAGAGGATTTGATGGTCATTTGATGAATTGATGAAGGGCATTTTTGTCAAGTAAAAAGTGGACTATATAGAGTGAATGGATGATCATTTTTCCACCATTTTGGACGGCAAACAAGAGAGGAATTTGAGGTGTGCAAGGCAATAGCATTCGGCAGCAAAAGTGAGGAGAAATCAAAGAGTTTTGAACCATTTTTCATGCCAAATTCATCAAATAAGGTGTTAGGAAGAAGATTGAGCAAAAAGGTGGAGAAAAATAGGTAAGTAAGTTGAGTTTTTATGAGATTTTCATGGGTTTTTCATAATGAAATATTAAGTGATGTGTTTATGAAAATTTTAGTGTTATTAGAGGGTGATTATCTCGTATTTAAGCTTGGAAGTGAAAGAGAACACAAAGGAAGCAAGGAGCTGGGATGAGCTGGGGGGTGAGCTCGCAGCTTGAGCTAGATTGACAATATTATAGTCCGTATCAGCATGAGAGAAATTATAAGTTATAGAAATGATAGAAATTACTTAAGATGGAAGTGTTCTACTAGCTGAATGAATATTTTTTTAATTTGTGATTGAGTTAGGTGAGGAGGCGAGCTGAAAAGGTCACCGAAGCAATACGTGCAAGTGAATTTGGGAAGCAAGCAGTGAGTGTGCAAATGTTTTATTAACTGATTTTTAGCTTATTATGCAAATTTTTATAGCTTCTCATTACGTGTTTTAGTTTATAAACACTTCTATATTCTAGCTTGGAAATAAATGGCTTATTTACAACATGATGTGCAATTATTTTAGTACTTTTCATGTTTATAATATTGAAAGAGAATTGGATTTGAATTATAGAAAGAGCAAAAAGATTTTTAGATAACTAGTGGACGGCCCAAGTTATAGATAGACGGACCTTCTAGCTTTAGACCTGATCGGTATACCCTATAGTGTATGGCAAGTGTTGGGAGGGTTAGTCCTACTAACATCGGGGGGATCGAGTCTATCGTATTAATCATGTCGCTCTCTACACTTGTGTGGTATTATCTCGTTATACAGTGTGTGATGGTAGTTCCACCACGTAGTAGCGAGATGTCTTTGTAACATTGTCACGGTGTGCAATATTAGCTTTTATGCCACGTGACCCCCCACACTGAGCGGAACCGGTCCACCCACTCATGTGGTTGTAGCTTCCATTGAATTCCCCATTAGTGCGTTTGAAAAAGAAAAAGCATACCATTAAAAGCCGATTTTATAAAGAAAATGTTTTAGAATTTGTTTTAGAAAAAGCTTTTGAAATGTTAAAGAAAATTTTTATATAAAATCCAAGATTTTAGAAATAAATTGTTTTTAAAGGAAAATGTTTTCAAAAAAACAAAAAAAAAAAAAAGAAAAAAAATGTTTTTGAGAGATATTTTATAAAACTTAGTTTAAATGAAAACTCACACTCACTAGACTTTATAGCATACAACCTTTTTGGTTTTATGTTTCAAAAACCTCCTAGGTGCAGAAGTGAAAGACCAGGGTACCAGTTCGCGACGCATTCAGACTAGGTGGGCCAGACTTCTGATGATGCTATATAGTTATTATGTGAACATCATGAGTTGAATTTTTATCATAAGTTATGCATTCTTTTAATTTGAATGAACCTTGCAGAACTTATTATGATACGAAGATGCATGCATGTTTAAGACTCTTGAATATTTATGTTAACATTTATAGTTACAATTTGCTTGGAAAGAAAATTTAAAAGCGATTTTAAAATAGAGAAATTTTCATAGTTATGGGTTCACTCCACGATATCATTTTGAGCCTTGTTAATTGGACTTCAGAAGAGTTTCGTGGGGTGCTCGGCAGGATCGTAGGGTTCATTAGAGAAATTTGGGTCGGGTCCTATCAGTTTGGTATCAGAGCTTGAGTTTTAGAAAATTTTGAATAAAAGATTTTTCGAATGATCATTTTTAACTATTTTTTTTTTTTAAATCGCTTAAGGTTTTGAGATTATGATTTTAACATCCATTGCATGTATTTTATAATTGGATTTCACATAATCATGCGTCGTTGAGGTCGCCCATCTACTAGAAAAGCAGCTGCTTTGGTACTTATACTAAAGGGAGGACACATTGATGAGTCTGTTAATGTGTTTGTAGATCAAACCCAAGCAGGACCTTTACGACCTGCAAAGCCAGCGGTTGGGAATATGTATACAGAACAGTTGGCTTAAGTTTTGGTAGCAGCATTTCATAAGCCGTGAGAATCAAGGGTTTTCATCATATGCACTCAGAAATTGGGCACTAAGCCTTATTATGAAACCAGTTATCCAGAATGCACTTTGTCATGGTTAGAGACTAATGAAGAGATTTTTCAAGTTATGGGTTGCTCAGAAGACCAGATGGTAGCGTTCTCTGCTTTCTTACTGAAGGACAAAGCTAAAGATTAGTGTAAAGTCATTTAGAGCGAAATGTAGCTGGAGTGTCTTGGGCGCTATTCAAGCAAGAATTCATGGACAAGTTTTACCCAATGAGCTACCATGATGCAAGGATTGAAGAATTCTTTAAGCTGGAACAGGGCAATTCATCAGTAGCAGACTACGAGAAGAGATTTTCAGAGCTAGTTCGAGTGGTGCCTTTTATTGTGGACAACCAAGAGCAAAAGGCCAAGAGATTCGTAGCAAGCATGAATCTGAAGATCCGATCCTACGTAGCTTCAACAGCTCATATTCAGCATAGAAAGTTGGTGGAGGCAGCTGTCAAAGTGGGTAGAAGTATTGAAGCTATACCAAGGCCAAAGATGATAACGCAGAAGTGCGGATGGTTAGGCAACTTCTTTGGAGGATCTAGCAAATTCACTAGGAGTGGAGAGTCATCCACCGGATCAGATAGCCGAAGGTCGAGCCAGGGGACTCAGTCTAGTCAGGGCTCCATAAAACAATCACTAAGGTCTAGAAGCAATGATGACAGCTGGAAGAGCTGGCCTATGTGCAAAAGCCGTAGAAGGACTGAAGCGACCCAAATCAGATTTCTTCTAGGCTAGTATCTGGTAGGCCTCGTTTGGCACCCCAACGAACCTCTTTTAAACTCTCTTAGGTGGCTAAAAGAAATTCGCGGAGCGAACCCTGAACTTACTCGTTTAAACTTTGCTTCGAATCTCATTTAATCTCATTGTTTGGAAACTGATTGTGTTGATTATATTTTAGATTCAATTTGTTGATTTGGAAATTGAACTAAAACCATAAAAGTGACCATTTTTATTTTCGAAATCTGAAAGCATTTTAATGAAAAATCTAACAGCATAACGACTGCAATTATAAGGTTTCCAAATTTTCCTGCAAAGAAATTACACTCCTAAATCTTTTCAACCACAACCCAACTTCTTTTACCAATATATATCTCAATAATCATTCCATCATTTTCGCAAAACCATAAGTGATAACCAAAACTTTCATATTATAGAAATATTTATAAGCGATTTACATTACAAGACATATTAATACAAGTTTCCACCTGGGTGTTTCAAGATGCAAAATGATGTTAAACAAAGCACAATGCAAACTATGTAATGCATTCTTCAAGTATACGCCCACCTATATTGACGAAGAAATTTGTTTGCTTCAATAGTCTGCGTGAGTACCTGAAGATGGTTTATACAATACAACACGAAAAGAATGAAATCTCAAGCAATTAAAGCAATTTAGCGATTGTTAATTAAACAATTATAAACTTATTTAGTTATGCATGAAATACCACATAACTCATTTGACAAGACCCAACCCAAACTCTCTCTAATATCTTATCTAGAGGGTCCCGTCGGGAACTCCAATGGACTGCTCGAAATCTGACTTGTCGGAATGGAAAGATTCGCGGAGCGAACCCCTTTTTCGTTCCTAATTTTCTTAACTTACTTTAATTGGATTCTTTACTTTTGTAAATAATTTGGGCGGAAAATTTTTTTCGCAATTTCATTTTAAAATGATTTTATAAAAATTTCGGTAGCATGACAGTTGCATTTTGAAGGTTTCCAAAATATTTACCTGTAAGAAAACACACTTCGACTATGTATTCATTTCCTCCCAACTTTATTTATCCACAAACATGCATTTTCATCACAATTTCCACAACATTATGCATGAACTCATACTAGACTATATATACAGATACATCATATATGAAAATGTATAAATATTTACAATCATACAATCCAAAATGCAAAAATGTCATGATTGTAGTATAATACAAATGTTTTCCCATGTGCATGATTTACACAATTATATTTTGTGACTCGCCCCACCTATAAATATACAATGTAAAACTCATCCTTACACTGTCCAACGACAGCACCCAGTGAAACATATAAACTACACAACAAGTAAACAAGTTAGCGCCACAAAACAGTGTAATCTAATAAGCATTAATGTAATAACATATAAACTTATTTAACCTTAGAAACTTCAAAATTTTAAAGTTTTCTTTTTAAAAACCTCATATATACCCTTAAGTGCTCTAACCATTGTGGGCGATTTTAACTAACGCCAACGTGAAGCTACTGAGGTATCTCAACCACTACGATACGGAATTTACTGCATCGCAACATAGGGTGATAAATCTCATATCTGAGCAACTACAATGTAGAATCTTCTGCATCGCAATTGTAGTGCTATAACTCTGGGCGACTACGAGCGGAATGTACTTCATCGCCACGTAGTGCCAAACTATGAAATAACCAACTAAGTGCGGAATTGTCTGCGTCGCAACGTAGTGCTATAATTTTAAAGAAACTGAACAACTACGGACGGAATTTTCTACGTCGTCACGTAGTGCTAATTTCTCTATAGATTGAATGACAACAGACGAAATTTTATGCGTCGTCACGTAGCGCTAAATCTTATATAATCTTAGGCATGTACATGGGTCTTTAAAACTAAATACACCAAGTGCATAAGCACAAAACTAATTATTTTTGAAAATTTAAAAACTCTTTTGGTTCAATTACTTGATAAAAAACTTTATATTAGTTTCAATCACTTTATGGATTCCATAAGGAACCCACATGCTCACAATTTGAACTTTAGAGTTAGAAAAATCTTTTTGTTTTCATTTAACCATTATATACAAAGTCAATATAGAAATGGAGATAAATGTAAGTGGTAGAACACTTACCTCAAATCCACGCAAATCCGAGTTAAGCGTCTCGACGAGTCTCTCGCACCTCGCTCGCTCGCTCATCACCTACATGTCAATTTCTTATTATCACTTGTGAAAATTTCATTACTCAAACTTTAAAATAGCATTTCCAACACAACTTTCTCTAGTAACTACTCTTTGCACTATAACTTTTGAACTTGTTTCTAACTCAACCGAGATTCTCTAATTCTGATTTCTTTATAAAATTTTCAGTTATACATCTCTAGGGACACCCCCACGCAGTCCGTATAATTTTCAGAGGCTCAGAACAAAAAGTCAAAAATTTACGTCTCTTTTAACACCCCGAAACAGAATGTAACACACGGCTTTATTCGGGGCTCCATTTTCTTTCGTTCGTTTTTCTACGATCCTCTTATCTCACATTCTGGTCACCCATAAAATTTCATCGAAAAATTTTATCGTTTGCTATGTCAAATCTAAGAAAAGCGTAATTTTTTGGGCACTTTTTTATGCACGTTTTCTCATCGGATAAGCGACGATGATTTTTCTTTCGTATCTAAGGTTCTTTTATCTAATTATGATCAAATAATTTCATTTGATGCAATAAAAATTGTATTTACATAGATATTTGCCTTACGACTCTCTAACCATACTATTTTGACCATAACTTGCGCAATTTTTATTGGAATCGTTCCCTTTCAAAACTTATGGTTTTTTATGACTCCTAGGTATGATTTGAGGTCTAGAACAACCCCAAATAAGTCAAACTTGTGCAGATCACCTCTGTCTCATTGTTTGAGTCGGGTTCTCTAAATTACCTAAAACTACTCCTTTGTTAATCCTATTACTTCTATATGCTCTCCTAACCTTAATTATGCTCAAATTTGAGTTCAAAATAATCAAAACTCATAGGTTTTTTACTGCCCTTCATGGCCATGACACACACACATACACATCAAAGTGTTAAGCTCTTCACTTTTATAAGTTAATTTCTCTCAAACCTTTTATCAAACAACTAGTCTACAATCTTTTTAACACATTATGGATTTAAATCTCACTTTAAAGTTTGATTATTATAAACCCTAACCTATCATTCACACATAATAACATATCATTTAAACTTTTATATCACCTAGTTAGGGTTCTACACTTGTTTAAAGTGTAGAGCACCTATCATAATTCACTAAAACCACATAGATGTCATCATACCCAAACAACCCCAACTAACATCAAAATAGAGAAAGAGAGTGGTATCTCACCTTATTTCTTGCTTAAGATTGGTGAGATTAGGTTGAAAGATACTCTAGAGAGGTAATTTGAGGTTGGAGAGGTTGAATGGAAATTTTCTTCTTCCACTTCCTTGCTTTGCCGCCACCCTTACTCTCTTCCTTTCATGGTTCTATTTTTCTTTCATGGTTGGTCTGTCTTTGCTTTTAATCTCATGGTAGCTTCTTGTTTTTTTTTCATCTATTATTGCTCTAAGTGTTAGCTATATATATAAAGGGTTTTATTGAAAAGTAACCTTTTTTTTATAACCTAATTGAGAAATGACTTTTTTTTTTAAGAGCAGTGGACATTGCCTTTTTTAGGACGAAAATGCCCTTGACCACCCTTTTTTCTGTGTTGGTCCCATCTCTCTCTACCAACTAGTTCATTCTCTATCCATTCCCAACCTTTTCGTTACATTCTTTGTGTAAGTGAAAACTAACCGCCGTCCGACCACCACCGACGACCGACCAGGCAAAGCCGACCGACTGAACGTGGCTCTCTTTCTGTGTCATGTTTTTGTGTTATTTTCTGTCAAAGAAACTGTGTAGGAATCCCATAAAACTGTGCGACCTTATCATCATTGCATATGACAGATTTTCGACCTCCACCCACGACTGACTAGGCGAACTAGACCCACCCATCGTGGTTCTCTCTGTCTGTAAGGTTAGTCTCTGTTTTGTATTTTGAGTGGTTTGGGTTCAAATCGAGTGGTTGATGTGAAAAATCTCAGTTTGATCTGGCATTGTTTAACTGGGTTAGTTTCATCGGTTTGAAATGTAAGATGCACTTTTCAGATGTGGATTCTGGTTTTCTTCTAAAGATTCATGCCTGATCTACTTATATATTTAGTTGAGGCTTTCTTTTTATCATTCCTGTGAAGGAAGAAGGGAGGGGGGGTGATGTGCACGCAGTGGGGTGTTGGTGTTGGGGATTGATGGTGGTGGGGTTGGGGGCACATGATGTTGGGTTGTGTGACTCAAGGATGGCTTGTTGAATTTCTATTAAGAGAATATTGGGAAGGTGGAGTGTAATTGGTGGATTTGAGATTAGTTTGGACAAGGCTGCTGTATAAACTAGTGATAGCACCATTTCAAAATGGGATGTGTACAACTTTTATGGATTTGCAAGATTTGACGAAGATAGGAGATAGATAAAAGATTTCCCAGAAGGGTCAAATCCCATATCTACTGATTTGAGGGTGACGTTTGTTTATTTTTTTTCTTTGTATAGTCATATAACAACTTTGGCAAAAGACAGAGCTTATGCTCATATTAATCTCAATGAAATGACTATTCATCAGGTACTGCTGTACTACGTATTTTCAATGACTAGAGTAGTATCAGGGCATCATCATCCATTGAAATGCTAAAATTTTCTTTTGTTAATTAATTGGCAATGTCATACTTTTCGGAGCCAAATAATGATATTCTGTAGCAATTTTAAGATTTTCGCTGTATGTTAGATCTTGAATTTTGCTTAGGATGCTTATTCTCTTGACTAACTTCAGTTTCAATTTCATGGGTTGGAAAAGATAGTAGATTTGCTTTCTTCTAACTTATTTAATACAAACATAAACATTATACATATTCAAGATAACATATGGGAAAATTCTGTGAAATGAAGCATTTTTTTGCCGTCCAATAGAGCCTATACCTACAATATTGAGCACAATATGTGTATATGATAGTAAAGGATATAGTTGACTGGTTCTCTTACCCATGCTTGTGAAATGTGTACATGATGGTTGTTTTTGTCTTTTCATTTCCATCTATTCAATGTTGTATTGATGTATTTTTGGTAAATTTGTTGGTTGTAATTAGTTTATGAGCTATTCATTTATTTTGTTTATTTTACTATTATATGGTTTGAATTTGGGCATGTAATTGTTTTGAATATATTTGTCATAATTTGCAAGTTTTACTTATACCCTTTTAGTGGTTTATGCATTTACTTTTATAGAATAAAGATGTTGTAATGATGTAAAGTATGAATGTGTTATACAGTGATGAAATTTGTAGGAGGAGTTAGAAATATGTGCAATGTTTTCAACGTTATTGTTTTTGTTGTATTTGACGGTGCATCCTTGACTGCATTGGTCTTAGAATCAATACGAATGTTTGAGGTTATTTGTTAAATCACGGAATTACAGCTTTTTGAAGTACATTCATGCAGATGGTTTGCAATCTTGATTTTTGTAACCGATTTATTCATGTTCTTGTAATATTACTTTGTTTAGGTTTTAGAAGGCTATTGTCGATGATGGGAAGCAAAGGTCGAATCCCACCTTCTCATCTGAGGTGCTTGCTTCTTGGTCCTAGTATAATTCATCTTTAACCATTTGTTCTGGAATACGTCCAATGTCAGGTCTGTTTCTTGCTTTTGATATGTTGCCGCCTTCTGAAGTTATGGAACAGAAAATTATTGTACAACATGTGGAGATGAAGAAGCTTGCAACGGAGAACCAGAGGCTTGCTGCTACCCATGACACCTTAAGACAAGAACTTGCTGCGACTCAGCATGAGTTGCAGATATTGCATGCTCAGCTAGGAGCTATGAAGTCTGAGAGAGAGCAATAGATGGGGAATTTAACAGATAAGAGAGGAAGCAGAGGCTTGGTGACATTTTTCTTGCTTTTGTTTTCTTTTAACAAATAAAAATCAATAAGCAGTGAGCTATGTAATGCCATAGCATTAGATGTGATCCGAAATAGAAAAAGCAACTTCAAAGACTTGCTCTGTCAAGTCCCATGATAGATTCCACTGGTACTTATCCAATGTAGAGGTGCAGTTCAGCTCTAGGAGGTTACTAATATGGCAAAAGTCTAAGGTATTTATTGTGTTGAAGTTGTAATGCCTACCATTATGTGCTATATCTTTGTTTTCATTTATACCGTTCATTTTTCTAGATTTCTTTCTTTATGATGGATTCTCCAAGAGTCAATAGTTATGCTAGTGGAGAATTTGAGATTGAAAAGGCCCTTGTTCATGAGGTCGAGATCAGGCGGAAGGAATTGTTGTCGGTATTTGATCATTTTCATAGCATCAAATCAAGTTGGAATAACAAGTGATCAGCAGTTCATTTTTGTTTCCTACTAGGATTTTGTATCTACTACTAATACTTTCATGAGATGTTGGTATCTCTTCCTAGAAGAGTATCTGGTAAGATTGATTGGAGCTTGTAGTGTTGTTTGTTGACATTGTTTGCTAACTTATTGTAAAATTATACTGGAAATTGTTTGTTCCCGGTAGTTGTTTAGAGATTGATATATTTAAATGGAACCAGCATATGGATCATGATATAGAATTGTAAGAAATGAATTTTATGTAATTTAAAAACTATCTCATGCTTGCTTCAGTTTAAAAATGTGACAAATTCTAGACATACTTTTAGATTTTCAGATTTATGTAATGGTTTCTTGCTACATGCATCCCAATGTGTGACATAATTATCAATTAAGGTAATGCCATTGCTTGTAGGCGTATTTCATCTTCTTCTTGCACCTTCCAATCTGTCCTAATTTGACGGATGTTATTTCGATTACTTGTTAAGTTTGATGAAGCTTGAGATAATTGTAGTGTGTACTGAGATATTAAGAAAGGATTTTAATAAATTGTATTCAGGGAAGACATTTTCTGGAGATAGAAAGTGAAATTCTAGTGGTCTAAGTTTGAGGTTTACACTCTGGATTTCTCTATAGGGTGTTATTGTAACAGAAACATCAAGCCTGGAAGAAGGGAGGGTATTGGGACTGAGAAGACGAAAACATAAGTAGTTTTGTAACTGAAACAGACCCAGATAGCTCAATAAATTTCCTAGTCAGTTACACCCACTTAACTTATAATTACAACAGCTCACAATACATAACCATCGTGTCTGTATTCTTTTTTATTATTTTTTTCTTTCTTGAATGATTTTCTTCTTAGTTAATGGGGTAGCCTTCCAGTGCTTGAAGAGGCAGTCTGTGGTTTTAAGTGAGTCAGTGGTTTTTTCGTTTGTCTGAAGATCATTATTGTCTCTCTGTTTTTTTTTTCCTTTCCTCTTTAATGGTGCATGTGGAGGGTAATCCGAGGAGCTCTTCAATTTCTCACGTTGGAACAGGTGGGAAGAACGTTTGATTTTCTTTTAAAATGTATCTCTGTTTGTTTCCAGAGAAAGTTTTTTTTGGGAGTTTTGGATATTGCGAGTTGTGAGGAAATGGGAAAGATGATGCTTTGCTTGGATGTTGAGAAAAGGGAGGAAAATGAGAGAAAATGTGAAATTTTGTGTCGTTTTATCTATTGTTGTACAACTCAGTTGAGTGGAGCAGTTGGTTCTTGACACAGTTTCAAGTGAAGTGCTCTTTGGCGGTGATATTGTAACAAATCTGTGATTTTATGGTCATCGATTATTTTCTTTTTAACATGAATATTTATAGTTTCTTCTCTTGCTTTATTTTATTATTATTATTATTATTTTGGATTTTTAAGTTTGAATTTGTGATTATCAGGTACAAGCTGTGACGATCTATACAGGGAGCTATGAAAGGCATGTTCAGAGCCATTGGTGGAGGTTCCTCGATTTGGAGAGAGAGTTTTCTATTTCCCTCAGGGTCACGTGGAACAAGTATGCATTTTTTATTTCTACAATTTTTGTTTTTCATTTTATTTGTTGTTATTTATTTATTTTCATGGTACATCGATTCCAATTAATTTTTATGATTTTTTATCTTCGTCTTGAGTTCTGCAGTTGGAAGCATCTACTAATCAGGAACTGCAACATCAAAAACCTCTATTTAGTCTAAGCTTCTAAGATACTTTGTCGTGTTGTCAACATTATGTTACTGGTATCATGTTTCTGATCTCAAATTTCATCATTATTATTATTATTATTGCTATTATTGTCTGTGTTTGTTATTCTTTTGTAAACTAGTTGATTATACAGATTTTGCTTTAATTGGTTCTCGTTTGCATTCAATTGTAGGCTGAACCAGAGTCGGACGAGGTTTATGCCCAGATCACTTTGCACCTAGAACAAGAGGTGAGCTAATATGTTCCATTTTTGTGTCCTCCTTATCGTGTTTTTCAGTTTGGTTGAGAAAAAATTGATCTTTAGAGCCCAAATACTAATATATTTTGGTTTTAGAGTAGCAAATAGAATACTTTGGTTCAGAAAAGAGAATGGATTTCACATTTATTTTTGCTTTTGTTATAATCAGTTCTATTTGTAACTAGATTGCAAATAATTTTTTGTTGTTTTACATGTTTATGAATATATTATAGCAAAGTGAACCTACAAATCCAGACCAAAGCCCACCTGAGTCTCCAAAGCAAACAGTACATTCATTTTGTAAGATTTTAACAGCTTCAGATACAAGTACTCATGGCGGATTCTCCGTTCTTCGCAAGCATGCCACTGAATGCCTGCCTCCATTGGTAATATCCATCACTACATCATTGTGCTTTGAAATTTATATACAGTCAGTTTATTGGAATGTACTGATTTTTGTTTCGATTAGGACATGAACCAAGCAACCCTAACTCAAGAACTGATTGCCAAAGACCTTCATAGGTGTGAATGGCGGTTCAAACATATATTTAGAGGTAAACATTTCTTGGAATTGCAAATTGTTTTGTCATTTTGTTATGTTAGTTATTCAGTTAGCGATTGTTAATCTCTTGTTTTGGGTTATTTATCACCTGTTTTGGTTGTTCAAATTTATGTAATCAGGCCAACCACGGAGGCATTTGCTGATAACTGGGTGGAGTACATTTGTTACTTCTAAAAGATTGGTTGCAGGAGATGCTTTTGTGTTTCTAAGGTAGTTGAATCGAAATTATTTGACTTGTAATAATGCTCAGATTGAGGTGCAATGTTATGGTAACTGAGCTTTATCGACGATGATATGTCCTCTAGGGGTGAGAATGGTGAATTAAGAGTTGGGGTTCGGCGACTTGCTCGTTAGCAGAGCTCGATGCCTTCATATGTGATATCCACCCAGAGCATGCATTTAGGAGTCCTTACGACTGCTTCCAATGCTGTTATGACTGTCTGAGTGTATGTGCTCACATATTTCTTAAATGATTGTCTAATCATCTCTTCTATGCTTTGCTTTTATAATTTAATTTATCTTGTGTCGTTTTGGTTGTTACTATAGAGGTCTTGCTAGGGAAAAGTGTTCTCATTCCTTAGCTTCTAAACCTTATCAAGCTGAAGTGAAGATCACACAATAGATTATTATTTGACATTCAAAGCCAACATCACTTAGCTCTATTGAGAGTTCTGAAGGGGGTATCCTTGAATGTATCTAGTAGGGCTCAAAGCATCGACTTATGATTACTTGATCAATTTGCTTCCCACTAGCGCAACTTGGAATCACTTATCCACTACAACATGAGGCTCTATTTATTCATTCATATTTTCTTGCTGATGCTCAAATTCATTTGTACTTTGGACTTGAAATTTCTTAATAATTTGGTTTAAGAACCTTGTAAAGAATCTAAGTTGTAGGATTGCTAACATCAAAGGTTAAGTATGATCAAGTTCAAAGGGATGGTTTTCTGATTAATTATTATTATTATTATTTTTTATAATGTGAACTAAGAAATGACCTCCTTAGTTTGTTTAAATGAGTATGTTTATGGCATGTTACAGTGGTGCAATTGTATCCTTTATTCTTGTATTGAATAGATCTTGTTTGAATTGAAGTTTTCATCCTTTTTGGTTGTATTACTGTTTGAAAAAGTGAAGAACCTTTATTATATAATTTACTATTGTTGTTGTTTTAGAAGCTCATGATTCATGGATGGTAAATAATAACTATATAAAGAACAATTATTAACTTGTTGGATAAAAGTTTCCATATCAACAAGTACAGAAAATCTCAATAGAATCAAAGTAAATAAATAAGCTAAATGTCAACCTTAAGATAATCTCCATATCAACTGAATTAATGAGCACTCCATCATCTTCACTGTTGACATCATTGGTTTTCAAATCTTTCCAATTAATTTAAGAGGTGCATTGAATTAGTTGTTGCAACCTGGGTACTCTCAATTGAAAGGGTTTTAATATTATCCAAGAATTATTAGAAGTACAAAAAAGCATACTCAATTTCAAACCTAGGAACATAATTTCCAACCTTAGTGCTGGGAATCCTAACCCAGAGACGGGAACCTTCCCAAACTCAGGGATAGGATTCCCAACCTTCAGGTTGGGATTCGTAACTTCCAAGTTGGGAATGGAATTCCAAACTCGGAGAGTGGGAATGAGTTGGGATTTCCCAACCTTGGGGTTGGGACTCCTAACCAGTGGGTTGGGAATCCTAACCCAGAGTGAGGAACCTTCCCAAACTCAAAGATAGGATTCCCAACCACCAGGTTGGGATTCCTAACTTCTGAGTTGGGAATGAGATTCTAAACTCGAAGGGTGGGAATGGGTTGGGGATTCCCAACCTAGAGGTTGGGGATTCCCAACCCAGAGGTTGGGAAGGTTCCTAACCCCTAGGTTGGGATTTCAAACCCGGAGGGTAGGAATCCCAACCTAAGAATTGAGAATCCTAACGTACCTGTTGAGATTCCCAACCCTGAGATTGGGTTATTTTTTGACTTCGAACTGTATCTAAGGTGGATTCCTAACCCGGAAGTTGGGAATCCCAACCTAAAGGTTGGGTCCCAACTTTTAGGTTGGGATTACAAACTGTCGGGTTGGGAATCCACTATAAATATCGTCGGAAGTCAAAAAATAACCCGAAGACAGGGTTAGAAATCTCAATCTACAGGTTGAGAATCCCAACTCTTGGGTTGGGAATCTTAATAAAAAGATTGGGATTCTTAACACAGAAGTTGGGAATCCCAACTTCTGTGTTGGGAATCTCAACCGAAACACAAATTTCAGTACAAAGTCAACATTCTCCATATAGAGGCTCCAAACAGATGCCATCAAACTTAGCAATACTTGTCCATTTTACAAATTCCATCATTCAAATGACATCCATCTCCAAGCATTCAATAAACAAGAAATTCATAATAGTTAAAACTAAAAATCAAAGCTTTCAAACTTCACAATCCTCAAGATGTCAAACCGGTCCTTTCCAAAATTCAAGCAGGCAGTCTGGACAAGCTTGAAATCATTAAAATCAACATCACCACTACCATTCTCTTCATCGAAAACATCATCACCACCATCATACCCCAATTCTCTCACCATTTTGTCATCTTTCATTCTATGATCAAAATAATTCTGCTCCATCAATCTCTTCATCAACTCAGTCCACCACGGCCACAGATATGCCACCTCTACCTCTTTCCTCTTCCCCACTACCTCCATTCTATCCGAAACCCTTTCTGGGTTTTCTTCTACACTGAAATCCCAATCTGGGTTCTCCTCTGTTTTTGAAATAGTCCCTACCTCCATTACTTCGTTCGTCAATTAGGCTCCCTTCCATTTGCGTGCCTTCCCAGAAAAGCCATTTAGTGGCTTGTGTCAACGAGGGCGATGCGGATGGAGACAATTATGACAAGGGGGAGGAAGAAATGGAGGAGCTAGACAATAAGAAGGACTACGATATGGAGTACGAGGTGGTGGGTAGTAGTGGTGGTCGAGATAAAGACGAAGATACAAGCATGGTGGACAGTAAAGAGCTTTGTGTACACCAAGGGGTGGGAGTCGAAGATGGTAGTGGATTACTGGATTGATGAAGACGAGTTCCACAAGATGCAGCTTTTAGGCATTTTCATTAAGGGCATTTTTGTCCATCCATGGTCTTTTTTTGTAAGGAGAGAATAGAAAGGTTAGTTTTCAAGTGGGTTGTCCAAATGAGTCATTTTCTCAATTTTCTCATATATGAATAACATCTCTCAAAATGACTTCTATGTCCCTTTGACTAGTTGACCATTACTAATTTCTTAGTTTAATCTAATTAGTAGTTGATTACTAATTCTAAATAATAAATCCTCTAGTTTTTATTTTTGGACTTAACATACTATCACTTATAATTTGTCTCTTATTTATAAAAGGACTATTTTACCCTTCCTTGATATTTTCTTGTTAAAATAGTAATCATATAGTTCTATAACGATCATTTACTCTTCATTGTTCTTGGTTATCTTATTGTTGACTAGACTTATTATTCTAACTCCATACTCTAGCTTCTAACAATAGGACGTTTAGAGTTTGAGACTGAGGGTTTACATTTTATTCCTAAAAGCACCATGCGTACCCCTAACTGCTATGTCATGTGGTGATTTTCAACTGACACCAACCGTGACGCTACTGAGACTCCTCGACAACTACGTGCAGAATTTTATGCATCGCAAATCGTAGTACGAGGTTACCTATAAATCTTAACGACTACGTGCGGAATTTTCAAAATGACTTTGAACCCATATCAAAATCATTCATAAACTTTTTAATGACCAATAAAATTACATATTCAACACAAATACTCATAGTGTGAGTTAGTGGCACTCACCTTGAATCCAAGCTTGCCAAGGAACTCTAATGGGCCTCTCTCGCTCCACTTGCTTGTGCTTTACTTACACATCATATTCTCATTCAAAATACGCTAAAATGAACTACTCAAAGCTACAATTAAAGCTTTCAACATAACTAAATCTATTGAAAATCTTTTAGACTACAACTTTCCCATCTAGGTTCTAACTTAACCAAAGCTTTAAAATTTCGATTTCTTTCCATGAACCTCATTTATTATCACCTAGGAACATCCTCATACACTCAAAAAAATTTTCTGAAGCTCGGAACGAAAAATCCCATTTTCAGATCCCCTTCGACCGAACCTAGTGTGGGGAGCAATCCCTAATTTTTCTTTCTTCCATTTTCACTCTAATCATCTCCCTATCTCTCATTTAGGTTAGCCTCGAAATGAATTCGAAAAGAAACGGTCGCCGAGTGGAGGTTCCTAGCCAAAAACCCCTATTTTTCACTATTTTTTCGTGTCGAAATTTATCCTTTTTACATTTTCAACTCAATTCTTTTTCCATTAGGGTTCTTAGACTCATATATACTCAATTAGGAAGTGGCATTGCATGGTGACCATCAAAGCCCTTCATCTAGCTAAAACAACACATTACCTCATTTCATTTCCTTTTTCAATTCTAACACTTCTGTGTGATATTCTAGCTTCTCACATGCATGAATTCAAACTCAATGGAATCATACATCCCTCTTGATGGCCATGAACTATACACTCATACACAACACATTGCTTCTTTCAATTTTCAAGATTTTTACATTGTCATTCTCTTAGATATTTCATCAAACATCTTGAATGCAACCAATTTACTTAAAACAACTTTAGATCAATTTATAGAGTTTTACTCTCATAAACCCCAACTTTAAATTTCCTATGTAATTCCACCAAAACCAAACGTCCTTTTAGTGTTTTAGGGTTCTAGTTTTAGTTTAGATCAAAACCCCCCATCAAATATTCAACAAAAGAATTCAATCCAATATCAATCCATCACATAACCTATCTATCATCACTTTAAAGCAAATTCATGGAAACTTACCGAAAACTTGATTAAACCTTGATCTTCTAGCTTAATCCTATTCAAAATCTTGATTTGAGGCTTAGAATAGCTTGGAATGGCTTGGGCTTTCGCTTCTCCTTCTTACTTCTCTTTGCCATCCCTCACTCTCTCCTTCTCTATCTATTTTGCTTCTAACTTTTCTAAGTGTTAAGAGCTCAACACACACATATATAGGGCTCTTATATGGATAGCTGATCGTTTTGCCTTTCATTAACATTTAACTTGCTATTTGGTTTAACCAATTCCTAAAATCTCTACTAACATTTTAATATCACTTATAAAGGTCATATTTATGAAATTTAGTAGTCTTACCCTATAAGTTAATTACTACTACTAAGAAATACAAAAATTACAAAAAAAGGTTTACAAGGACGCATCTGGGCGAATGTTTTAAAGGTAGCACTGAATGCTATAGATGCAGACAGGAAGATCATTTTATGAAGAATTGTCCAAATATAGCTTCAACTGCTAGACTTGAGATTCGAGTTGCAGCACCAAGATAGACTAGTGGAGGCCATGATTAGATTAGAAGGGTTCCCAAGCTAGAGGGACCATTAGTTCCGGTTAGCCTAGTAGAGCATCAGATAGGGGTGTACCATCTCTAGAGGTCAACCGGGTAGACCTCATGCTAAGGTCAGAGTGTTCACAATATCGCAACAAGAGGTCGACGCTACCCCAGAAGTTGTTACATATATTATTTCAGTTTTCAATCGTGATATTTATGTGTTAATAAACCTTAAGGCTACCCATTCGTTCGTATCAAGGAATTTTGCTATGACTATTAGTGTCGGGCCAGAACCTCTAGATTGTAATATGATAGTGTCTACCCTTACAGGAGATTCCCTTTAAGCGAACAGAGTATTCTGAGGAAGTGCGATAGTTCTGGAAGGTAGATAATTCTTGGTGAACCTGATTGTATTGGACTTCCAGGACTTCAACGTTATTTTAAGATTGGATTGGTTGTCCATGCATCACACTTGAGATAGATCCGATAGAGAGATTGGCTCAGGTTATTCAGGGCTTGAGATCGCATGCTCCGAAGGCTAACATAGAAAGGGCACGGAAACTAAGTGCTGATGCTTTTAATGGATCTAGAGGCCTTGAGGTAGCAACGGATTGGTTAGATAACACTAAGAGGGTGCTAGAACAGATGGAGTGTACCGACCCACAAAAATCATCCATTGCCTCTTTTCTCCTGAGAGCATCTGCTAGAGATTGGTGAGATTCAGTAAAAAGAAGAGCAACTGTTCTGATTACTTGGCAAAAGTTTAAAAAAGACTTCAATGAAAAGTTCTACCTTAGGGCGTACAAGGACGCCAAGATTAAAGAATTTTATCGCTTAGTGCAAAGAGATATGATTGTAAAAAAATATGAACAGTGGTTCACCGAGCTATCACGAGTGGCACTGTTCATAGTTGATAATGAATTGAATAAGTGCTGTAAGTTTAAATAGGGCCTGAATCCGAAGATCAAGGCGTATGTTATAGCTATGAAGCATAAAGAATACAAACGGCTAGTAGAGGTAGCCTTGAGGATGGAAAGGACAGTGTTGGGTGATAAAGTGCAGTCAGGGACCAAGATGGTATTTAGAGGATTCCAGTAAAGCCCTTAAGACTGGAGGTAAATCTAGATGGACTAGCAATAAACAGTAGAGTCATGGAGCGACATCAAGTCAAGGTTCCGTGAGACCTCTATTAGGATCTCAGGGCAGGAGTTGTGCCTAGAACAGACCAAGGTTATGTAAGAAGTGCGGAAGATTCCACCTAGGAAAGTGTCAAGCGAGTACCACAGGTTGCTATCATTGCGGTTAGTAAGGACACTGCATGAATGATTGCCTGTAGAGAGCAGTTGGGGGTCAGAGGGGGTCGAGAACAACCACCTAGGGACAGATTAGCGGAGATCAACCTGCAAGATAGGAAAGGTCCATAGATGAGAGGACTAGGGACTTCCATTTAGCTTGGCAAAGGTTCTAGCAAAGGCGCCCTATCTACAAGGCAGTTTGGAAGGTCACATACTCAGGCTAAGGTGTTTGTAGTCACACAGTAGGATGCAGAGGCAACACCCGAGGTGGTAACAGGTACGGTGACAGTTTTTGGTATGAATGCATATGCTTTAATAAACCCCCGAGCTACACACTCTTTTATTTCTAAAAGTTTTGCTAGGTAGGCTAATGTGAAGCTAAAACCTTTAGAGTGTGGTATGGTAGTAGCTACTCCCACTAGAGACATATTAGTTACAGAGAGTGTCTACAGAGATTGTGATATAGTGATTAGGGGTAGAGTCTTTCCAATCAGTTTGATTATATTAGACATGAATGATTTTGATATTATTTTGGGCATGGATTGGTTGGCTACGTATCGTGCCACAGTGGATTGTTTCCAGAAGGAGATCAGGTTCAGTATACAAAGGGAGTCAAAGGTAGTATTTCGCGGGGAGCGTTGAATGCTTCCATCTCGTATCTTATCAGCTATGACCACTAGAAAGATGTTAAAGAAGTAGTATGTAGGTTATTTGGCCTATGTTGAAGAAAGAGACTATAAATGAGGCACTTTATGGAAGGAAGTGCAAGACCCCCGTATGTTGGGATGAGTTAGGTAAGAGGAAACTGATAGGTCCTAACCTTATCCAAAGTACTTCGGATAAGGTTTAAGTTATCAAGAACAGGTCCTGCACGATTAAGTCATCCTTTTTGTGAAGGTCCTGTGAAGAAATCATAATATAGAGAGGCCAGCTAGAAGCATGAAGGTCAAATGCGCCATTGATAACTCTACCTTTTCTGATAGATAGGTCTTTTAAAATTTCGAGAACAAAATTTTTATAAGGAGGGGTGAATTGTAAAGCCCAAGATTTTCTTTATTTAGGAAAAATAAATTTTTTTCGATAAATAGTCATTCTGAATGAATAGTATTTTCGAACGAATAGTGATTTTTAGATTCATAAAACCAGAATTTCTTCTCTATAGAAGAAATAAATTTTTTTTCGATAAATAGTATTTTTGTATGAATAGTGATTTTCATAAAGCAGACCACATAAATCAAAAACTTTGAAATTAGTACTAGTGTTAAACGAAACTAAGACGGATCAAAAATGCATCCTTTTGAAGAGTTTGTAAGTTATCCGAAGTTTATTGGATGAAAGTACTCTATTCAATTTTAGTATCGTATATAGTATTTATGGAATAATAAAATGATTTAAAGTACTCGAAGGTATATGTAAGCCTTCATTTGTAATATTAAACTTTCCAACACTAGAAGATAGATTATGGGATGGAAATGCTAAATTCCATAAACAACTCCTTATAGAGGATATTATAGTGTTAGTGGGAGTTACTTGAACCAAGTAATAACATAAAATTTAGAGAAGGACAAAATAGTCATTGTTCTAAATTATAGTTTATGTACAAGTAGGTGTGACTATAATAGACTAGTGTGGGAATTGTAAAAATTATCAAAGTAGTAGGGGACCATGAAAGTTAAATAAAGATGGAGGACAAATTGGTTAGATTTTAAGAAATTGTATGGTATGTAATTAAGTGTCAAACTTTGAGGGTAAACTTATAAGTGAAGCCTATATATACAAGTGATTCCGCCCAACACTTAGTCATTTTTAAAGAGACAAAATAGAGAGAAAGAAGGGAGAGGGACGACAAGGATAAAAAAAAGAGGGGAGGAAGATCAAAAGCCTTCCAAGCCACCTTTGAAGCTTCAAAACCAAATTTTGAGCAAATTCAAGCTAAAATAGCAACACCTAGTCAAGTTTAAGTTTAGTTTTCATGGTTTTCTTTAAGAATTATGTTGGTTGGAAAGATATGATATGGTGATGGATTTGTTTGTTTACTTGAGATGTTATGGATGGTATTGTGATGGAAAACAATAATATAGTCATGGGTAGTTAAAAAGGAAGCTTGAATTACAAAAATTCATGAAAGAGCTAAAGTTAGAATTTATGTAGTAGAAACCCCAACTTGTGATTTAAACTGGTGAAGAGTTAAATAGGTTGTCTATAACTTGTTTGATTAAATGTTTGAAAGAAGTACAGTTTGAAAAATTGAAAAAAATATGTGGATGCTTGTGTGTGTGTCATGGCCAAAGGGAGAGTGTGTGAATACTAATCTCTTTGAGCTCTAAATCATGCATAATTAATGTTAGAAAAGCATATAGAAGAGTTAGAATTGAAAAGGAAACTAGATTGGATTGTTTGTGCATTTCGGCTTGATGAAGGGCATCAGCTTATGCATGTGTTTTGTTGGTGTTTATGATGTATTTAGAGTCCTAAAAACATGCATGAGTGAGTAGGAATTAAGGTAATTAAAATAGATATACATGGGTGCATGGATAGCATACAAACTAGTAAAGAATAAAATGATAGTAGAATGAAAGAATAGACATTTGAAGAGGTTATAGAGACCTGCACTAATTGAGCTTAATTGGGTTTATTTTAGACCTCAAAACATGCATAAATATCATAGCAAACCATAGAAATTTGAAGGGAAAAGTTTGGATAAAAATTGAGTAAGTTATAGCCTAAATAGTGTAAATATGTAGTTGTGAAAGTTGGTTGAAAAGTATGAAGCAATTGGTGGGTCTTGAAGGTCAAATGTGATTATTGGAGTAGTAAAATGATAAATGAATGATGTGGGAAGCTTCGACAAAGAAACGGAAGTGAAAAGCCTATGGATTAGGCTGTGTATACCATTCGGTAACGAAGGGGTTAAAAATGGTGATGTTTTGGTTTACGCTTCCTGCGACCAATTCGAGCATACTGGGATGTCTCTAGGTGAAAATAAATAGAGTTTGTAAAAAGAAATCCAAATCTTAGAGCCTCGGTCGAGTCAGAACCTAGATAGGAAGGTTGTAGGAAAAAGGGTTTTCGATAAAGTACTTTATAAAAACCGTTATTCAATAGTTTAGAATAGCATGATTTAGCAATGTTTTGAGCAAGATTATGTTATGTAGGTGAGGAGCAGGCTACTAGAGCACAGGAGGCTCGTTGACGGATATAGCTCGCTTGACTTGAGGTAAGTGTCCTATCACTTGCAATTTCCTTTATCTATATATTCAATTATGAGTTATGTAGTTCCATTTCTTTTAAAAATGATGAGTTAAACTTTGAAAAATGATCCCTATTTCGGATCTTGAAAAGAGTTTTTGAAATAAAGTTGTTTTGAAAAGATTTGAGTAAAGAATTGTAGCTAAAGATTTGGAAGGAAATCAATTTTTAGGCTAAATGTACCTAATAGAAAAGAGTTTTGAAAAACCATGTATATACCCTTTGTTTATATGAGATTTAGCGCTATGCGGCGATGCAAAAATTTTCGTTCGTAATTGCTCAGTTTTTAAGAGTATCTAGCGCTACGTTGCGATGCAGAAAAATTCGCACGTAGTTGTTATAGGTACTACATGGCCATGCAGAAAATTCTGCTCGCAGTCACCCAGAGTTATAGTTCATACATAGCACTACAATGACGATGCAGAAAATTTCACATTGTAGTTGCTCAGATTTGAGATCATCTCGCACTATGTTAGCGATGCAATAAATTCCGCTCGTAGTGGTCGAGATATCTCAACAGCTTCACAGTTGGTGTCAGTCAGAAATCGCCACGTGATGGTTAGAATACATTAGGGGTATACATGGGGTTTTTAGAAAGAAAGGTTTTCGAAACCAAAGATTTAGTATTTAATTAAGTCTATGAATCGCTATGTAATTATACTTCATATTACCTTATATAATGAACTAATGTCTTTGCTTTCATGTAGTGTGTATATTCTACTAGGTGTCTTAGCAGGTGATTTTGCTTCAAGGAGACCGTCATCGGATAATTTAGGTGGGAAATCCGACGACTACATCGAATAAATAAATATATTTTGTGATTGTAAATGACATAAATAAGTAATTGTATGGTTGGAATACAAATATTCGAATGTTTGTAAACCAATGATATGATATGTACATACATATATTTTAAATACTTGCATATAATTTATATCAATCACCAAATATTTGATAATTGAGATTGCATTATGAAAGTGATAGAAACGTCGGTTTGTGAAATAGATTGAGAATATGCATGGTTGCGAATGAAAAGAAGTTGGGTGGTGATTGAAAATAGTTCGAAGTGTTTCCTTTTTATAAGTAAATTTTGGAAACCTTAAAAATACAACCATTATATTGTCAAAATTTTTGTAAAATCTTATTCAATTAAATACGAAAATTTATACCAACCCAACTATTTTCAAAGAAATGAAAATTGATTTAGTTAAAGTAAAGTAAATGGGTAAAATATCTAAAGGGGTTCACTTCGCGGGTTTCTTGATTGAAAGAAAAGTTACAAAAGGTCCGTTGGAGTGCCCGGCAAGACCCTCCAAATAAAAGCCTAGAGAGATTCTGGTTTGGGTCTTGTCAGTATAATTGATTTTTAGTAGAATTTCCGAATACGACCGGAGATGATTTTAATTGCAAGACAATAAAATAACTTAAAGTGGTCGGATCTGGATGTGTAATTGAATTCTAATAAAATTTTCGGATGTGAAATTAAATTATGATAGAATTTTTGAATGGATCAAAAATAGTTTCGAATACGAAATTGGTATGGAGATTTATTAAAGTTTGGAATATAATTAATTTCAATGAAATTACCAAAAAGGGGTATGATTATATTTAATTGTAAAGGACATGTACAAGAACATTTTTGTAATGCTCTAATCTAACTGGATTTAAGAGATTAATTGAAATTTAATTTATTGTTATTAATTTGATTTAGTTTTAGCTTTAGAAGTATAGAAGTTTGTAGATAAATATCTTATTGAATGATATTTTTAAAAGAAATTAAGAAGATTGGATTAAAAAGGAAAAAGGCCGTAGAGGTAAAAATAAAATTTACATATATGGGCAACAGTCATACGGTAGTATTTTTTTTTTTTTTTTTATATAAGTAATATATAATAATAGTAACAATAATATATAAGTTAGTGGTGGGCCATACCTATTTAAATAAATATAAATGTATAGATATATGTTAGTGGTGGGCCCTGTTCATTTAAATAAATAAATAAATATATATATATATATATTAAAATTGATGGTGGAATTGTTGTTAATGTTGACTATCAGGTGAGAAAGACAAATAAATAAAGTAGAAATAGAGATGAATAGAAATCAAATGCAAATGAGACAAAAAGTAAAGCAAAATGCATATGCCCGATGAAGAAAAAAATTAACAAACAATAAAATAAAATAAAATAAAATAAAAACAAGTGAATGTGACATGAGGTGGCAGAGAAGAGATCAGGAGTGGTGTGCATATATATATATATATATATATATAGTTTCTTAGAAGAAAAACAAACACAGATGCCATTCGGCTAGCAGAAGGAAAGGAAAGAAAAAAAAAAAAAAACAAGAAGAAGAAGGCGAGAAGGAGGAAAGGAAGAAGAACGAAAAAAAAAAACTTTTGGATACCCGAATATTCAGATAAGTAAGTTTATTTTAATAGGATTTGAATTCCAAAAAATTAGTTTATTTTTCTATGAATTATAAATTAAGTTTTGTGTGATTTTAGTGTGGATTTAAGATGATAAGAAAATTAAAGGAGAACTTGTTTTAGATCCAGAAATAAGCAAATGAGTTATGTGAGCGGATAATTTTATTTTTAATTAAATTGATTGAGTTATGGTTACTTATAATTCAAATTTTACTATTTATTTCAAATAAATAGATTGATTGAGTTAATTGATTTTATAGATTATCAATTATGTTTGACGATTGAAATAAAAGTTTATTACGAATTCGTATAAGAAATTCCAGAAAGAATTTTATGTTTTATGAATTGAAAAATACATGTTTTGCCATTTTATAGCATTTATGGTGTTGATAAATTATTTTGAGATTGAAAATGTTATTTCCTTTAGAATATTAGTTTACGGACATTTCATGTATTTGCTTGAAAACGGAATGTTTTATGCATGAAAGATGCGAAATGATGATACTTATACTTTATAAATTTTTATGTGATGTGTTCACATTGTTAAGCTTATGGAATGAAGAAATTTAGTTTGAATTATATAGAAAAGAAAATGTTTTCAAATGCTAATGGTTTACCCCATGTTACATGTTATGGATTCATGGATTATGATTTAGACTTGGTCAGTATACCCCATATGTGTATGACAAGTATTGGGAGGACAAGTCATTAACATCAGGGGGATTGAGTCAGTTAGTCTAGTCTAGTTGTGTCGTCTTCTACACGTATGAGGTATTATTTCACTCGCGTATGCAATGCACGAAAATTCTGCTACGTGTAGTGAGATGCTTCATGTATTTTCATGATGACCGTAGCTAATCGAATTGCTACATGACCATGTTATGATAGCTTCTCTGGGTTCCATTGGTGCGGTTTTAGGGAGAAAAGGAAATATTAGAATCTTATGCAATAATTGAATTATCATTATGTTTTTATGCTTGAAATCAAGTTTTAAAGATTTTCTATAAATTTATTAAAGTTTATGATTTCAATTACGAAAATGTTATGAAGTTGCATAAATGTTTTTAAAAATGTTTTTGGGAGGAACTAAAAAAAAAAAACGACTTTGATAGAAAAATTGTAACACTCATCAACCTCTTTTAGCTCATTATTCTTGTTTTATGTTATAAAAACCTCCCCAGGTGCAGGAACTAATAGTCAGGGTGCGCCTCTCCCTCCTCGGATTAGGTGGGCTGGAAAGGGACAATGTTCTGTGAAGTCACATTTTACATATGTTAATTCGATTGAAAATTTACATATGTACATAATTTTGATTGTAAAGAATTTTATGAACTTTACCACAATTATGGTGATGCGGTGTATTTAAGGGCTTGCTCCACGTGGTCCTTTTGGTGATGCTTGCTACAGTCCAGAAGGGTTCCGTGGGGTACCCGATGAGACTACGGAAGCTTCGAAAGGGAAAATTTGGGATTGACCGTACGTTTGGGGATGAAAGGCCTTGTTGAAGTTCAGCTGAGTACCTAAAGCCTTCTGCAAGCTGAGCCAAAACTTGGAAGTAAACCTAGGGTCGCGATCTGACACAACAGAAACCAGTATACCATAGAGTCTGACTATCTCATTTATGTAGAGCTACGCTAACCTACTTAGGGGGTAATTACTCTTGATTAGCAAGAAATGGGCTGACTTTGTTAATCTATCTACTATCACCCATATGGCATCATGCCCCCTTTGACTGCACGGAAGCCCTGCAACAAAGTCCATGATAATATTCTCCTACTTCCATTCTGGAACATCGAGAGGTTGCAGTAATCCTGTCGATTTCTGGTGCTCTGCTTTGACTTGCTAACAGATGAAGCATCGAAATACGAACTTTGTGATCTCCCTCTTCATTCCCTTCCACCAATAATGTTCCTTCAGGGTGTGGTACATCTTCGTGCTGCCCGGTTGTATAGCATATGCTGAAGAGTGAGCTTTTTCCATGATCTCTCTTTTTAGATTGTTAATGTCCAGCACGCATAAACGTTGTCCCATCATCATCATACTATCTTCTCTTATCGTAAAATCTGCTTGGCGCCCTTCCTTAATTTCTTTCCTAAGCTTTACCAATTGGGGATCTTGCCATTACTATTCCCTATCTGCTCTACTAAAATGGGGTGAACATAGAAAGTAGCTAATAATGCCCCTGAGCATGCCATGCCTAACCAGACTCTCAGCAACCTCAATTCCACTAGAAGTGGAAGATATATTGTCCTTAAATAAGCTAGGGAACTCGCCAGGTCACCTGCTTAAAGCATCTGCCATTACATTGGCTTTTTTCATAATCCTTAATCAACTCTAACCACCTCCTCTACCTCATAGTTAGTTCTTTTTGAGTAAATAGATACTGTAAGCTCTTATAATCTATAAAGATTTGACATGGAACGCCATAGAGGTAATGCCTCCAAATTTGCAATGCAAATACTACTACTGCGAGCTCCAAATCATGGGTAAGGTATTTCTGCTCGTGCTTCTTTAGCTGTCTGGAAGCATATGCTACAACTCTACCATTTTGCATTAGAACACGCCCTAGACCCTGTCTTGAGACATCACTGAAAATTGTAAATCCATCTTCCCCTGTTGGTAAAGTTAACATTGGAGTTGATGTCAATCTTCTTTTCAGGTTATTGAAACTCTGCTGGCAGACGTTTGACCACTCAAACCTTTCCTCTTTTCTGATCAATTGGGTCAGTGGGATTGCTAACCTGGAAAATCACTCTACAAATTTTCTATAGTAACCTGCCAGTTCGAAGAAATTTCAAACCTTGGTAACATTTGTAGGCAGTCTCTAACTTACTATCGCTTCTATCATCTGGGGATCCACACTAATTCTTTCATCTGATACTACATGACCTAGGAAAGCAATACTATTTAGTCAGAATTGGCACTTACTAAACTTCACATGCAGTTAATGCTCTCATAGGGTCTGCAATACTATCTAGAGGTGTTCCGTATGCTCCTCATAACTGCTTGAATACACCCAGATATCATCGATGAATACTATAACGAACTTATCCAAATACAGCCTGAAGATCATGTTCATCAGGTCCATAAAAGCTGCTAGGACATTAGTCAATCTGAATGGCATGACTAGAAACTTCTAATACTCATATCTGGTCCCGAAGACAGTCTTCGGAACGTCCTTTTCGCGAATCTTTAGTTGATGATAACTTGACCTCAGATCAATTGGGTCAGTGGGATTGCTAACCTGGAAAATCCCTCTACAAATTTCTTGTAGTAACCTACCAATTCGAGGAAATTTCGAACCTCGGTAATATTTGTAGGCAGTCTTCAACTCACTATCTCTTCTATCATTTGGGAATCCACACTAATTATTTTAGCTGATATTACATGACCTAGGAAAGCAATACTATTTAGTCAGAATTGGCACTTACTAAACTTCGCATACAGTTGATGCTCTTGTCTGCAATACGATCTAGAGGTGTTCCACATGCTCCTCATAACTGCTTGAATACACCTAGATATCATCGATGAATACTATAACGAACTTATCCAAATACAGCCTGAAGATCCTGTTCATCAGGTCCATAAAAGCTGCTGGGACATTAGTCAATCCGAATGGCATGACTAGAAACTCGTAATGCCCATATCTGGTCCTGAAAGCAGTCTTTGGAATGTCCTTTTCGCGAATCTTTAGTTGACGATAACCTGACCTCAGATCAATCTTTGAATATACTCTGGATCCCTGTAGCTGATTGAATAAGTTATCAATCTTTGGGAGTGGATATTGATTCTATCTCGTCACCTTATTTAGCTGTCTATAATCGATGCATAATCTCAAGCTCTTATCTTTCTTTTTGACAAACAACACTGGAGCTCCTCGAGGCGAATGACTGGGTCGAACGAATCCCTTATCCAACAATTCTTCCATCTGAACTTTCAACTCTCTCAACTCTGCTGGAGCCATTCTGTACGGTGTGATGGAGATTGGCTCAGTTCTCTGAATCAAATCTATCTTAATTCCATTTCTCGATTTGGAGGTAGACCCGGAAGGTCTTCCGGGAACACATCTGAAAAGTCTCTAGACCATTAGGATATCTTCCAATCTTACTCCATCGTACTTGTCTTCTATTCCATAGGCTAAGTATCCTTGACATGACTTCTTAAACATCTTGCTAGCCTCCATTGCTGATATCATGCTAGAAGGAAGCGATTTGCGTATTCCACGAAAAATAACATCCGGCTCCCTGACTCTAGGAAATTGAACTTCTTTTTAGAAATAATCCACCCAGGCATGCGGCATGGACAACTAATCCATTTCTAATATGATATCGAAGTCATGGATGTCCAATACAATTAGATTCCCTGGAAACTCTCTACCCTCAATAACCGTTATACTCCCTCGGAATACTCTCTTCGCTTGAAGGGAATCCTCCGTAGGGATGGACACTACTATGCTACAATCTGGGGGTTCTGGTTCAATACAACTTATCTTAGCAAACCTTCTAAACATGAAAGAATGGGTAACTTCAGGGTCTACTAATGCATATGCATCACGGTTGAAAACTGAGATAATACCTATCACAACTTCAAAGGTAGCGTCTGCCTCCTACTGGGTCACCGCAAACACTTTGGCTTGAGTGCGGTCTACCTAGCTAGCCCCTAGATAGCACACTCCTACATGCTACTCCATTAGACTGGCTGGAACTGGTGGTCTTCCTAACTTGGGAGCCCCTCTGAACTTGTCCCCGACCTCCACTAGTCTGTCCTGGTGCTGTGGCTCGAATCTCAGGTTTGGCGGCTGAAGCTATGTTAAGACAATCCTTTATAAAATGGCATTCCTATCCACATCTACAACATCTGATGCTACCTCTGAAACATTCGCCCGGATGCATCCTTCCGCAATTCTTGCACACGAGTCAGTTCATCCAATTCTCATTACTGCTTCCGGAGCCTACTGATTGCTTTATGGAGCCCTGACTGGATTGTGTCCCTTGATTTGATCTACGGCTTCTAGATCCAACAAATGATTCCCTACTTCTAGTGAACTTGCTTGGTCCTCTTGAGAAATTGCCTGTCCAACTGCTTTTCTAAGTCATCTTTTTAGGCCTTGGTATAGCTTCAATACTTCTTTCCACTCTAACTGCTACCTCCACTAACTCTCCGTACTGCGTATGGATGGCTGAAGCTACATAAGCTTTAATCTTCAGATTCAGGCCTATTGCGAATCTCTTGGCCTTCTGTTCTTCGTCGTTTGCTATGAATAGAACTACACGAACCAGCTCTAAAAATCTTCTTTCGTAGTCGGACACTAACGAATTACCCTATTCTAGCTTGAAGAATTCTTCAATCCTCAAATCCTGGTAGCTCATTGGATAGAATTTATCCATGAACTCTTGCTTGAATAGCGTCCAGGACACTCCTGCTATGTTTCGCCTCTGGATAGCCTTCCACCAATCTTTAGCTCGGTCCTTCAGTAGAAAGGTGGAGAATGCTACCATTTGGTCCTCTGAGCAACCTATAACTTGGAAAATTTCCTTATTAGTCTCTAGCCACGATAATGCGCGTTCTGGATTGCAAGTCCCATTGTAAGGCTTGGTGCCCAATTTTCGAACACGTTCAATAGAAACCCCTGACTCTCGCGGGTGATGAAATGTCGTTGCCAAAACTTGAGCCAGCTACTCTACATTCATATTGCTCATTACTGGCCATGCAGGTTGCGAAGGCTCTGCTTGATTTTGATCTACTAGCACATTGATAGAATCGTCAATGTGTCCCTCCCCTGGTGCGGGTACCTGAGCAGCTGCTCTCCTAGTAGATGGGCGACCTCGACGATGCATGATTCTATGAAATTCAATCATAAAATGCATGAAATGGATGTTAAAATCATAATCTCAAAACTTTAGGCAGTTTTTGAAAAATTTCAACTGAAAATGAATGTTCAAAAAATCTTTTACTTGAAGTCTTCTAAACTCTAGCTCTGATACCAAGCTGACAAAACCCAATTTGGATTCCCTTTAGTGAACCTAACGGTCCTACCGAGCACCCCACAAGACCTATCTAATGTCTAACTAATAAGATTCAAAAGGATATCGTGGAGCGAACCTGTAACTATAAATACCTTGCTAAATATATAAATCATATATTATAAAATCTCGCATTCAATTTCAAAAACCAATTCTCAAATCATAATAATAATATCTCAAACATTCAACATGCATCATTAGAACATAAAAAGTTCTACAAACTTTATTTAAAACAAAGTGTGCATAACACATGATAAATGTTCAGGCTTAATGTTTACAAAAGTAAGCATGTGGCATCGTTAAACGTCGAGCCCACCTAGTCTGAACACGGCGAACTGATACCTTGATTCTTCGTTGCTGCACCTGGGAGGTTTTTGTACATAAAACCAAAAAATATTGTAAGCTATAAAACCTAGTAAGTGTGTGAGAGTTTGTTTAAATTATATTTTATAAAATGCCTCCTAAAAACATTTTTGAAAACATTTTTTCCTTAAAAGCAATTTATTTTTGAATCTTGGATTTTATAAGATGTTCTTTTAATATTTAAAAAAAAAATTCTAAAATAATTTCTAAAACTTTTTTTTTTCTAAAACTTGCCTTTAAAATGGTAAACTTAAACTTCTTTCTTAAAACTGTACTAATGGGGAACCTAAGAGATACTATAACCACATGAACGGGTAGACCAGCTCCGCTTAGTGTGGGGGGTCACATGGCGTAAAAGCTAGTGTCACACACCATACAAAGCTACAAAGACATCCCGCTATTGCATGACGAAACTACCATCGCACACCGCATAGTGAGATAATACCTCATAAGTGTAGAGGGCGACACGATAGATATAACAGACTTAATCCCCTTGATGTTAGTGGGACTAACCCTCCCAACACTTGCCATCCACTGCGGGGTATACCGACTGGGTCTAATGCTAGAAGGTCTGTCTATCTATAAACTTGGGTCGTTCACTAGTATTTGAAAAATCTTTTTGTTCTTTCTATAATTCTAATCATATTCTCTTTTATGCTAAAAATATAAAAAGTGCTAGAACATTTGCATACCATGTTACAAATAAGCTATTTACTTGCATGCTAAAAAGATAAATCATTGATAAGCTAAAACGAGTAATATAAATCTATAAAGATTTTCAAGATAAACTAAAAAGTATTCAAAATATTTTCACACTCACTGCTTGCTTCTGACTTTACTTGCACGCATTGCTTCAACGACTTCCTCTCAGCTCGTCATGTCACCTATACTTGACACAAATTGACAATCTTCTTTTCAACTTGCAGAACGCCTTCAATCCTAAATTTAACTCTATCATCTCCAACTTATAAATTACACGAGCTGCTACGGATTGTAATACTGCCAGTCCAGCTTGAGCTACAAGCTCACACCTCAACTCGCCCAGCTCATCCCTTTTAGCGAGCTCTCATTTCGACCAGCTCAACCTGAATTGCGGGCATTCATCTCAGTGCGCTTGCTCAACTCGCTATCTCAACGAGTTGCCACCTCTTTCTAGCTTAGCCCGATCCATGGGCCTCACATAAGTCACACAACTTTAGTCTAGCTGACGGGACCCTTCCCTGATCCTTTATTTAAACCCAAGAAAGATCCCATAGCACCCCGATAGAATTTCAACGAACCCTAATTTTAGCTCGACAAAATCCCGTCTAAGCACCGAGACTTAGTTTAAACTTGTTTTTGAAACATTTCTTAAGTGGCAAGGGTAAAGATTTTTCGTTTTTCTGATGAAAATCCGACACTATGCCGGTTGTTTATTGAACTATGTCATCCTGCAAATTCAAGTACAATTTAAAAACACTTCTATAGCACTTAATCTCAACTACCAAGGGCATCCGGCCCTCATCCCAAAATCAACTCCAACATGAAAAACCATAATCATGAAAATTGATTGAAAAATTAAAACTTTCTTATAAAAACATCTTTGTGAAGACACGCATCCAAAAACTTGTATTTACATTTACAGTTTACATCATGCTTTGATACAAAATATGCACATGACAAAAATATAAGCTATACAATGTGATAAAAGTCCTCCATCAGTCAATCCGCGCGTCTGTCTGAGCCTCGTCTGCTGGATGATTCACTCCTGTACCTGAGGGAGAATTTTTAAGAAACACATTGAAAATAAACCGTGAGAAAAACTCAGTGAGAATAACAACTTAATAAAATTAAGGAAAAACAGTTATATACTTTTCTAAAATATTTTATTGAAGACTCGTTCGAAAACTGTTTTCCAAGCTCGTTCTATATCTTTTTCTTAAACTTTCTCATTTTCTTGTCTTAATGGTAACCAAGGAAACTACTCCTGTTGTGATAGCATAAACTCTCCCTCTTACCACTAGGAATTAAGAAATCTGTCTTGTGTAGTCGCCGATGCATAAACTCTGGGCACGCGTTACCCTCTCGCAATCAGTCGGATCTACATTACCCTTATACGTGTAGAAGGTGACTTAACTGACTCTCTCTCTTATAAGTCGTCCAATAACGAGACCCAAACTAGATTCTCTCTATACTTTTATCTTGGGGATCTCGCCGGACACTCCATCAAATCTCTCTTAACCCTACTCGCTGGGTAGAGTAGATTCGCGGAGCGAATCCCTTAATCTTGCCAATTTACTTTCTTTTTACTTAAATGGAAAATTCTTTTTCACTGAAAATAGTTGGGTTGGTATAAATTTTTCAATTTCAAATTAAAATGAATTTGAAGAAAATTCGGCAGCATGACAACTGTATTTTTGACAATCCCAAAATTTTTCCTGTAAGATAAACACACTTTGTACTATTTCAAATCACCATCCAACTTCTTTTGGCCACAAACATGCATTTTCTTATTCAAATTCATAACATACACTTTTCACAAATATGAAATTTCCGTAACATACACTTTATAAACACTTTGGATACTACACATACGCAACAATATATATTATATATACATAGATATATCAAGTAATAGATATGTATCATGTGCAAATGTTTCAACTATATGCACATAGCAAAATACGAATTTACAAATTTCTGAATGTCCATGAGTCAAACAAGCAATCATCTAGTCATGTTAATTACAAGAACAAAAATATGTTTGGTGTTTAAGCAATACATCTGCGCAACACCCACCTAATATATCTGACGAGATTTCCTGAATGCAAAAACACTTGTACAGGCACCTAATACGATATATAAGCTGCACAAGGATAAATATGTTAGTTCAATATATGAAAATAATATCAAGATGTAACTGTAAGAGAATTCATAACTTCGCCCGAATATCAAAAATTCTTTCGATCTTTTAAAACCTTTCTTTCTGAAAACTCCATGTATACCCCTAGTATACTCAAATCATCACGTGGCAATTTACGACTAATGCCAAATGTGAAGCTACCGAGATATTTCGACCACTATGATGCGGAATTGACTGCATCGCAAACGTAGTGTGAAACGAACTCAAATCTGAGCATTTACAATATGGAATTTTCTGCATCGCGATTGTAGTACTATAACTCTAAGCGACTATGAGCGGAATTTACTATATCGCAACGCAGCGCTAGAATCTCTTTATATCTTAGCGTCTACGTACGAAATTTTCTACATCGTACATGTAGCGCTAGATATTCTGAAAAATGAGCAACTACAGACGGAATTTTCTGCATCACCGCGTAATGTTAAATCTCATCTAAGTTGAAGATATATACATGGTTTTCAAAACTCTTTTCCTCTAAGTGCGTTGCGCACAAGTCGATTTTTTTTCGAAACTATTAATTAAAATTCTTTACTTATTTCTTTTCGAAAACCTTGTTATTTTCAAATCCTTCATTTTAAATCCATCATAAGGATAATTTTACAACACTTTAACTCATAGTTTTGAAAATTGTTAATTACGCAACAACTTATGATTCAAATACAATTTGAAATAACGTAAATGATAGAACACTTATCTCACCAAGCGAGCTATGCTCATCAATGAGCCTCCCATGCTCCGCTGGCCTGTGTGTCACCTGCACGACATATTTTTACTTAAAATAGGTCACAATGTACTACATAATCACACACATTGTTTTTAACATTAAAAACCCCTTATAATATCCTTTTTGACTACACTTTTCTTTTCTAAGTTCTAACTCAACCAAGACTTTTTAATTATGATTTCTTCGTAAAATTTTAACTTTTATGCCCCTCGGAACATCCCCACATAGTCCGTATAATTTTCAGAGGTCTGGAACAAAAAGTCAAAATTTTCAAACCTCCTAAAATAGAATACTGTCCATAGCCCATTCTGCGGGCTGTTTCGCTTCCGTTTTCACTTGGATCATCACCTTATCTCTCACTTAGGTCTTCCGTAAAATTGTTTCAAAAATTCTAAGTATCGAGGGGTGAAACCTATAAAGAACATATATTTTTCGACATTTTTTTATGCACATTTTTGCATCACACATGCAATTATCTCATTTCTTTCGTGTCTAAGATTTTTTTACTTAATTATGATCGAATACATTCATTTCATGCATCAAAGAATGAGTTTTCATTCTCAACTCATCTTTATGACTACATAGGTATACTATTTAAACCATAACTTCCTCAATTTTTATCCAAATCTTTCCCTTCAAATTTCTATGGTTTGCTAGAACATTTATGCATATTTTGAGGTCTAAAACAACCCCAATTAAACTCAAATAGTGCAGGTCTCTATACCCCTTTCAAGTACCTATTTTCTCATTATACTATTATTTTAATCTTTACTAGATTGTATGCTATTATGCACCCATAAGTATCCATATTAATTATCTTGATTTCTACTCATTCATGCATGCTTTTAGGACTCTAAATATGCCATAAACATCAACAAAACACATGCATGACCTCTTGCCCTTTATCAAGTCAAAAAATATCAACAATGCAATCTAGTTTCCCTCTTTAATTTTAACACTCCCATATGATTTTTTAACATTAAAAATGCATATCTTATAGCTCAAAGGGATCAAAACACAATAGCATCACACACCCCTCTTATGGTCGTGACACATACCATGCACTCACATATCATTCTTTTCAATTTTTCATGTTACACTTCTTTCAATGATTTCATCAAATAAGTTATAGACAACTTATTTTGTTTAAATCCTACTTAAATTTCTACTTAGGGTTTCTCCTATATAAATTCTATAAATTCATGCATCATCTCTTGCAATCTAGACTTCCTTTTTACTTATTATAGTTCTACTATTGATTTAGATAAAAACCCACATCAATTTACATATCAAAACTAACCCAACCAACTAACACACTCATAAATCCAACTATTATCATTTTTAAACAAAGTCATGGAGAGAGTTTACCTTAGTTTTGCTTAGGGTTGGTTATTCTAGCTTGTTTTGCCTTGGAAGGTTGGTTTGGAAGCTTCAAAACTAGTCTGGAGAGCTTTGGTCTTCTTCCCTTTTTCTTCTCCCCTTTTGTCGTCCACCACCCCTTTGCTCTCTCTATGTTATGTTTGATTTTTGGCTAAGTGTTGTGACTATCACCACCACACTTTTATTTATATGGCTTTTAATGACATTAATTACCATCTTACCCTTAGTCATCTAATTTACTAATAAAAGTCAATTGGTTTTTAAGTAATTAGTCAAATTTTCATATAACTTAATTGTTAAATTCACTTAATCAAAGTTTTACAACTTTGCCATCTAGTCATATCTCTTATTCATGAAATGACCGTTTCACCTCAACTTTTCCAACTTTTAAAGCATCTATTCGTATTTTAACATTATTTGAAGGGTGGCGTTGACTACTTTACCCTTTTTATTCAATAACTTAGCTTCTAACGCTATGAAACGTAAAATTGGAGATAGGGGGTTACAATTTCTCTCCTCCTTATAAAAATTTCGTCCTCGAAATTTTAAACCACATACTTGTTTCAAATAACTGCGGGGTACTGAGAGCGTATTTGCTCTTCAGATTCCCATGTAGCTTCTTCTGACCCATGGTTCCGCCACAATACCTTTACTAACGGAATCACCTTACGGCGCAACACTTGATCCCTACGATCTATGATCTCTATTGGTTGCTCTTTGTAAGTCAAGTTCTCCTTCAGTTGCATTGGTTGTTCTTTCAAGATATGAGAAGGGTCGACTACATAGTTGCGAAGCATTAAGACATGGAATACATCGTGAATGTTTGCTAATTCTTGTGGCAGCTTCAACCGATAAGCTACTTCACCCACTCTTGCCATAATCTCGTATAGCCCAATGTACCGTGGACTCAACTTTCCACGTTTTTCGAACCTTAAAATACCTTTCCATGGCGATATCCGCAGAAATACTTTATCACCCACTTCAAACTCTAAATCTCTTCTTCGATTGTCTGCATAGCTTTTCTACCTATCGCTTGCAATCTTCAACCGTTCTCTAATCACATTTATCTTCTCGGTTGTAGCTTGGACAATTTCTAAGCCAACCAACCTTCTTTCGCGTACTTTATCAAAACAAACTAGGGTTCTACATTTTCTATCATACAATGCTTCGTATGGTGCCATGCCGATGCTAGACTGGTAACTGTTGTTGTAGACAAACTCTATCAAGGGTAGGTGATTATCCCAACTCCCTTTCAATTATATCACACAAGCTCTCAACATGTGTTCAAGAGTTTGGATGGTTCTTTTCGATTAGCCATTTGTCTGTGGGTGAAAAGTCGTACTAAAATTCAATCTGGTGCCCAGTGCTTCTTGTAACTTCGACCAGAACCGAGAGGTGAATCTTGGATCCCTATCTGACATTATGGACACCGGTGTGCCATGCAATCTCAGGATCTCATCCACATATAACTGAGCTAACTTCTCCAGGGAATATGTAATCTTTATGGCTAGAAAATGAGCGGACTTTGTTAATCTGTCAACTATTACCCAAATGGCATCATGTCAGCTCTGAGTTCGTGGAAGTCCAACCACGAAATCCATAGTAATCCTTTCCTACTTCCATTCCGGAATAGACAGAGACTGTAATAAACCTGCTGGTTTTTGGTGTTTTTCCTTGATCTGCTGGCAGGTTATACACTTAGATATGAACTCTACTATCTCTCTCTTCATTCCTTTCCACCAATAGTGGTCTTTCAGAGTCCAATACATCTTGATACTCCCTGGATGCATTGCATAGGCTGATGAATGGGCTTCTTCCATGATCTCTCTCTTCAAATCTTTTACGTCTGGCATGCATAGTCACTGCCCTAACATCAGTGTCCCATCACTTCTCAACGTGAAGCTACTTGGTTGCCCCGCCTCTATTTTACTCCTTATCTTCATTAAGTAGGGATCTTGGGTTTGCAACTCTCTTACTCGATCAACCAACATTGGACAGACATGAAAAACGACTAATAAGGCACCTGAATCTGTCGTCTCTAATCTGACCCTCATCGATCTTAACTCTACTAACATGGGCAGGTACTCTGCTCTTAGCTGGGCTAGAGTTGGTAGACTTTCTGCTCAACGCGTCTGCTACTACATTAGCTTTGCCTGGATGGTACTCGATGGTGTAGTCATAATCTTTAATGAGTTCAACCCATCTTCTTTGCCTTATGTTCAGCTCTTTCTGATTGAATAGATATTGCAAACTCTTGTGGTCGGTCAAGATTTTGTAGGGTACTCCATATAAGTAGTGTCTACATATACGTAAAGCAAACACTACTACAGCTAACTCCAAGTCATGTGTTGGATAGTTGATCTCATGCTTTTTTAATTGTCTCGAAGCATATGCTATCACTTGATCATGTTGCATCAACACACAACCAAATCCCTGTCTAAAAGCATTACAGTATACCGTAAACCCATCACTTCTTGATGGTAGTGTAAGCACGGGTGCCAAAGTCAACCTCTTCTTCAATTCATCGAAACTGCTCTGGCACGCACTGTAGACCCTTGCTGGTCTGTCCTTGCACTGTGGACTTGGCCTTTGCTGGGCTCGATGCGACCACACTAGGATAGTCTCTCATGAAGTGACCCTCCTAGCCACATCTGAAATATCCGGTCCTACCCTGAAGGAACTCGTCGAGGTGTGATCGACCACATCTGCTGCACACGGGTCAGCTCTTCCAACTCTATTGGCTCTTGGACCCTCCTGACGACTAGACTGAGCTCTGACTAGTTTGAGGCCTTTGACTCTGTCGCCGACTCTTTGGCCAAGCAGGCTTCGGATTACTTTTGGTCACTTTACTAGGTCCTTTCTGCTAGCTACCCGTCAGCTACGTTTTTGCTCAAACTTCTTAGGCGGAGGAGTGGATTCAACACTTTTCTCGACTCTGATGGCGGCCTCCACTAATTGTCCATATTGAGTGTGTATCGCTGATGTCACGTATGCCCTGATCCTCGGATGTAACCCGGCTATGAATCAGTTTATCTTCTGTTCTTTATTTTCTGATATGTAGGGAATCAGGTGGACTAGCTCGGAGAACTTCCTCTTATACTCTGTCACTATAGAGCTCTCCTGCTCTAAATGAAAAAACTCCTCTATCTTCGCATCTTTATAACTTTTGGGGAAAAACTTGTTGGTGAATTCCTTCTTGAAACTGCCCATGACACCGCAGTTGGATGCGCTCTCTGGTGAGCCTTCCACCAATCTTTTGCTCGATCCTTCAGGAGGAAAGCAAAAAATGTCACCATCTGCTCCTTGCTGTAACCCATAACCCGATATATTTCCTCATTAGTCTCTAACCAAGATAGTGCTCGCTCGGGCTCTCCGGTACCATCATACGACTTGGCGCCTAGCTTGCAGGCGCGCTCTATAGATATGCCTGTCTCCCGCGACTGCTGGAGTGCCGTTGCCAGCATTTGTGCCATTTGCTCCATATGTCCTAGAGTAGGCTCTAATTTGGATGACTTTGATAGCTCTGGGTGTGAGGAACTGGCTGGCACATTGACGGACTCGTCAACATGCTCTCCCTCTGGTGTGGGTGCCTCTACGGTTGCCCTCCTCATCCTAGGACAAGTACATCGCTACATGACTCTAATTGTATCAAATAGGCACGAAAAATCAAAATACAGGTATTAAAATAATGACTCAGCATGAATTAGCTTAATAATTTCATGCAGTAATTAAACTTAAATCTCGTGATATCACACTTAGCTTATGCAATCTAGGAAAGCATATCATATACATTTTCTTAATAGCCTCAACGTATATAATAGTCTCATGCATGACTCATGCATAAACTGATGCATAACGAACTCATCTTAATGCACACAATAGCATCAAACTTTCTTTAAACTTAATCTCAAATCTTTCGAAAACCGAGCTCTGATACCAACTTGACGAGACTCGAACCAGATTCTCTCTATACTCTTATTTAAAGGATCTCGTTGGGCACTCCATCAAATCTCTTTTAGCCCTACTTGTTGGGTGGAGGAAATTCACGGAGCAAACCCCTTAATCTTGCCCGTTTACTTTCTTTACTTAAATGGAAAACTTGTTTTCATTGAAAATAGTTGGGTAGGTATAAATTTTTCGATTTCAAATTAAAATGAATTTTAAGAAAATTCGGCAGCACGACAACTATATTTTTTACAATCCCAAAATTTTTCTTGTAAAAGAAACACACTTCATACTTTGTTCTAAATCCATCGTAAAGAACATTTTACAACGCTCTAACTCATAGTTTTGAAAGTTGTTAATTACGCAACAACTTATGATTCAAATACAATTTGAAATAACGTAAGTGATAGAACATTTACCTCACCAAGTGAGCTATGCTCGTCAATGAGCCTTCCGTGCTTTGCTGGCCTATGCGTCACCTGCACGACATATTCTTACTTAAAATAGACCACAATGTGCTACATAATCACACACATTGCTTTTAATATTAAAAGCCCCTTACAATGTCATGTTTTAGTACACTTTCCTTTTCTAAGTTTTAACTCAACTAAAGCTTTCTAATTACGATTTCTTCATAAAAGTTTAACTTTTATGCCTCTAGGAACATCCTCATGCAGTCCGTATAATTTTTAGAGGTTCGAAACGAAAAGTCAAAATTTTTGGACCCCCTAAATAGAATACTGTTCACAGCCCATTCTGCGGGTTGTTTTACTTCCGTTTTCACTTGGATCATCTCCTTATCTCTCACTTAGGTCTCCCGTAAAATGGTTTCGAAAAATTCTAAGTATCAAGGGGTGAAACCTATGAAAAACATCTATTTTTCGATACTTTTTGTAGCACATTTTTGCATCACACATGCAATGATGTCATTTCTTTCGTATCTAAGGTTCTTTTACTTAATTATGATCGAATATATTCGTTTCATGCATCAAAGAATGAATTTTCACTCTCAACTCATTTTTATGACTACGTAGGTACACTATTTAAGCCATAACTTCTTCAATTTTTATCCAAACCTTTCCCTTCAAATTTCTATGGTTTGCTAGGACATTTATGCATGTTTTGAGGTCTAAAACAACCCCAATTAAACTCAAATAGTGCAAGTCTCTATACCCTTCTCAAGTACCTATTTTCTCATTCTACTATTATTTTAATCTTCACAAGATTGTATGCTATTATGCACTCATAAGTATCCACATTAATTACCTTGATTCCTATTCATTCATGTATGTTTTTAGAACTCTAAATATGTCATAACCATCAACAAAACACATGCATGATCTCTTGCCCTTCATCAAGTCAAAAAGCATAAACAATGCAATCTAGTTTCCCTCTTTAATTTCAACACTCCCATATGATTTTCTAATATTAAATATGCATATCTTAGAGCTCAAAGGGATCAAAACATAATAGTATCACACACCCCTCTTATGATCGTGACACACACCATGCAATCACATATCATTCTTTTCAATTTTTCATGTTACACTTCTTTCAATCATTTCATCAAACAAGTTATAGACAATTTATTTTATTTAAATCCTACTTAAATTTCTACTTAGGGTTTCTCCCATATAAATTCTATTAATTCAAGCATCATCTCTTGCAATCTAGACTTCCTTTTCACTTATTATAGTTCTACTATTGATTTAGATAAAAACCCACATCAATTTACATATCAAAACTAACCCAACCAACTAATACACTCATAAATCCAACTATTATCATTTCTAAACAAAGTCATGGAGATTTTACCTTAGTTTTGCTTAGGGTTGGTTATTCTAGCTGGTTTTGCCTTGGAAGGTTGGTTTGGAAGCTTCAAAACTAGTTTGGAGAGCTTTGGTCTTCTTCTCCTTTTCTTCACTCCTTTTTCAATCCATCACCCCTTTGCTTTCTCTATGTTATGTTTGATTTTTGGCTAAGTGTTAGTGACTATCACCACCACACTTTTATTTATGCGGCTTTTAATGACATTAATTATCATCTTGCCCTTAGTCATCTAATTTACTAATAAAAGTCAATTGGTTTTTAAGTAATTAGTCAAATTTTCATATAACTTAATTGTTAAATTCACTTAATCAAAGTTTTACAACTTTGTCATCTAGTCATATCTCTTATTCACGAAATGACCATTTCGCCCTTTTTCAACTTTTCTTACTTTTAAAGCATCTATTCGTATTTTAACATTATTCGAAGGGTGACGTTGACTACTTTATCCTTTTTATTTGGTAACTTAGCTTCTAACGCTATGAAACGTAAAATTGAACATAGGGGGTTACATCTAGTCTCTACTCTCGGTTAGTGACTCTCTCACATCTATCGTACACGCATAGGGTACTCAATTGAGCACTTAACTGGGGCTAGGATAAGCCATAATCGTACTAAAATACTTTTTTTATTATTCTATAATAAACTCGTTCTTAAGGCATAAAACCTAAAATCTTTTATTCTAATATATTCTCGGTATAAAAATATACTCAACTCAAAACTCGCATGGTAGAATTTTAGTACAACTTCAATAAACTACTTATTTACATAATAAATAAATTCATATGAACAATAAATATTATACATTCATTCATATATGCATAAGAAATAAAACTTAAATAAAATAACACTTGAATAGCTAGCATTGTACTCACAAAACGCCCTTCGATAGATGACGATTTTCTTCCGGAAGCCTCCGAAACTTTCCACCTTCACCCTCAAACATCAAATACTCATTTAGAATCACTAAACTCAATAATACAAAGTTATAAATAACTTTTAAGACCATGAACTCTATAAAAGCTTTTTTACGCCTAAACTTTCTCAACTAAGTTTTAGCTTATCCAAGACTTTTGAATTCTGATTTCTTTTTACGAATACTATTTATTATCACCTAGGAACACCCCGGTATGCTCGAAATAATTTTCTGAAGCTTGGAACGAAAAATCCCCGTTTTTGACCCCTTTTGACCGAATGCTACCTAGGGAGAAATCCCTAGGTTTTCTTCATTCCATTTTTGCTTCAATTGTCTCCCTAAATCTTATTTAGGTCAGTCATGAAGCGAATTCGAAAAGAAACAACTGCCGAGTGGGTGTTTCTAGCCAAAAACTACCTTTTTTCAACACTTTTGCACATTTTTACCTCAATCATGCAATAAGCTCATTTCCTTCATATAAAATATTCTATCATTCAAACATAATCAAACATATTCATTTCATGCATCAAAAGAATGCTTTTACATGAAATTCATTAATGCCCTTCAACTAAGCTAAAAACATTCAACTTGACCCTACACTTTTGATTACTCACTTCTATCACTTCTATATGATCTCTTAGCCTCCAAAATACTTAAATTTAAGCTCAAAACATGAAATCAAAAATAAGGTCACATAGCCCTAACTTGGCAGTGAATAGGGTCATATAACCCTAACTTGGCCGTGAATCACCCCTCACAAACATCTTCATTCTACTTTTAATTTCCATCACAATAATCACACCAAAACCATCACCAAACAACCTAATTTCAATCCATAAACTCAAATTAAAATTTGAAGCAAGGTAGGGAATGAGTTTCTAAGTTATCCAAGTTGAATCAATACAAGGAAACTCATCTATTTAGACCTCAATCTCACTTCAAACTTGCACAAATAGCTTTGGTTGATGACAAGATGAAATTTGGTGATGAAATACTTGAAGAGATTTGCTTGAGATCCCCTCTCTTCCTTGGCCGACACACTCACACTCTCCTTCTTAGTTTTTCAATGTGAAAATGAATGGGAAATTGCAAGAGGGCAAGCTATTTATAGATAAAATCCACTCTCTTTTAATTACAACTTAGCCCCTTAAACTTTGCTTAATTCTATTTTGACACCTAACTAGATAAAATCAATTCTAATTGGTTCACTTGTCACTTTAAAACCCACTTATTCAATCCACCAATCAAAAGATTCCAAATGGCTCACTAAGCATCATAAATTCTATCACACTCAGCTAATTCTCATTGGATGAACTTTTATAATTTTTTAACTTTGATTTTGAGCTCATCTCACCCTATACTCTCCCATATCATTCTCTAATACCCTTGGATCCTCTAATCTACATCTCACTCGCAATGCAAAATAAATTTAACTTTAAAGACTACTACTAGAGTGATACTAGTAAACAGTAATTATAATCGAGGGTTTACACTACCTCGAACTGGTGCGACGGAGAGCAATTGGCATTGCCCAGCTCGCGTCTTTGCGAGCTCGCTCCTTAGTTGACTAGCATTGACTAAGGCTGCTAGCATCATCCAGCTCACACCTAGAGAGCTTTTGCCCAGACTCACACAAACTTATTTCTAACACTCTCTTTTCCAGCTTTTTACATTCTTACACAATCATTAACACACCCCGACCTCACTTCATATTCGTATATACCAATCCATAACATTTTAACAGCTTTATCACTCAAATCCAGGTCGCAACACCACAATAGGTTGTGTGACAACACTTAAACATCATAACTCACAATTAAATTACTTCAGATAGACATTAATTCCCAGCTACATTACTTATCAACTTCTTTCTCAATCTCTTGCCTTACTTTCCTGCTTGATTGCTGCTTAATTCTCCAAATCTATATAAAAAAAATCTTATTAAATGCTTGTAGACTAAGATATAGATAGGATTTGGTCCTCGTGGAACAACCTTATCTATCCTCGCATGGTTATAGATAATGTCAGGTCCTCGTGGTATAATCCTATCAATCCCCACATAGTTATGGATAGGGTTTGGTCCTCGTAGTACAACCTTATCCATCCCTGCGTAGTTATGGATTAGGTCTAGTCCTCATGGTACATTCTTATCTATCCCTGCATAGTTATGGATAGGGTCTGGTCCTTGTGGTATGACCTTTTTTTATCTCCGCATCGTTATCGCTAGGGTCTGATCCTTATGGTATGTTCTTATCCGTCCCCATATAGTTATGGATAGGGTCTGGTCCTCGTGGTATAACCTTATTTGTCCTTGTGTAGTTATGGACAAGGTCAGGTCCTCGTGGTATGCTCTTATCTATCCACGCGTAGTTATGGATAGGGTCTGGTCCTCGTGGTACTACCTTATCTAACCCCGTATAGTTATAGATAGGGTTTGGCCTTTGTGGTACAATTTTATCAATCCATGCATAGTTATGGATAAGGTCCAATCCTCGTGGTACAACTTTATTTATCCTAAGTTTACTTTATAGGACGTAACTGTCTCTATTAGTATTTTGCAAGGCTTGATCGCCATCAAGAGGATGAGCGTGGAGGCTCTTCGACCACAAAGAAAAAATGACGAAGCAAAGCATCAACATTGGTGCAATTGTTGAAGATGATAATTTAGCCATGGATGATGGTGACCCCATAAGGAAAATAATAGTTACTAGCTTCGCTATTTATAAGAGTGCAAGCTCAGAAGAGAAACTGTTATCCTTGTAAGTGTTGGCCAAAGAGAGCATGCGGTTAATTAGTTATTAAAACAGTCCCTAATTGTGAAGGAAGTTTGTTAGAGTTTAATAGTTGAGATTAAGTGCACCAAAATGCATATAAAAACAAGTTTGTTGCATTCAGTTCTCTATGCTTTTTTTTATTAATTTTCTTTTATCTTCTGTTATTTTTCTACTTCCATTGTTGAAGTTAAGCTTCTAAGTCTCTATTTCTCAGGTGTTTTATCAAATACCTTTAGCATTTCATCAAAGAGTAGTTTGTGGTTTGATTCATATAAGAACTGAGAAAACACTTCTGTTGCTTATACTGTATGCTCAACAAAAACGTACAATATTTGATTTATGTGTTTTTATGTTTCTTACATTATTTCTCACTATTTTCTATCATCTACAACTACGAAGCTTTTTTCTTGACAGCCATATAAAGTTGATATGAAGTCAACTTTTGATTATTAGCTAATTTTTTTCTTTAAAAAAAAAATGTCAGATATTGGTTAGCTTACTAGATATTAAATTGAAAATATGGTTAGCCACGCACAGAAATACATGAAACATTAAAATTGTATTGCACGTGGGATTTTTTTTTTTTTTTGACCAAATCATTTAATGTAATGTTTTTAACTTTTGTCTCAAATTAGTAGTATCCATATGCGGTGGCATATTAGATGAATAGTCTACGGCATCATTGAAATATATATATATATAAATATATATGTATTTATTCACACAATCTGGTCCAGGGCCTTATAAAAATTTTTGGTTGAGGGGGACCAAAACAAAAATAACTATTTAAATTCATGGAAGACATTTACTTATGTGAAAAAATTGACTTTTCGAAAAAGTAAAGGCAATATCGATTAGTTTATTGCAAACAAGACTCTTTTAAATCTTAAAGATTATTTATGTAATTGAAAAAACACTAAATTTTTCTATTATTTTTCTTCCAAACGTTCAACGAGTTACAAGAAAGTCACATTCCACCTTGTTCCTTAATAAGATAAAAAATAACTATTTTAAATTGAACAATTTTTCTCAAAATATATATAAAAGACTTATTAATTTATAAGCTCAAACTTGACAAGTTTAGATGCAATAGTATAATTGAATATTCAAAATCATTGTTTAAAAACTCGACGATTTTCGTCGAGTTATCGTGACAGGACTCTTCCCAGACCTTATCTAGACTCTTGTCTGGAGGATCCTGTCGGACACTTCAACGGACTCATTGAACCCGACTCGTCGGATTGAAGACATCCGAGAAGTGAACCTTAACTTTGTTACACTGGTTTACTCGTTTAAAACTTAGTGATTTGGTTTTTCTTTAACTGGTTGGGAGTGATAAAATTTTTCGCGATTATATTTCAAATACTTTTTAAAAATTTCCTGCAGCATAACGACTGCATTTTGATAAAACCAAAATTTTCCTGTAAAGAAAATCACACTTCAACTATGATCTCAATTCCTCCCAACTTCTTTATTCACAACCAAGCATTATCATCACAATTGAACATGAACTCAAATTCAAAATATGCATATATACACCATAGATATCAAATGCATGAATAATTACAACTTTACAATCTCCAATATTAGTATGTTTCAAAATGTAATACATTAAATATATATACATAAATGTACACCAATGTCTCGCACAATACGCCCACCTATATGTATATATGCAAAATAAAAGATCGTCGTATCGCCCGTAGTAGTTCTTCAACAAAATGCAAATAGGCTACAAAATTAACAAACTTGTTAGTGCAACGGAGAAATGTAATATTACATACACTAATATAACAATTTACCATTTATTCGAGTTTTATGATTTCTTTCAAAACCCCCATGTGTATCCTTTAAACATTCTAACCATCACGGGCGATTATAACTAACGCCAACGTGAAGCTTACTGAGGTATCTCAACCACTACGTTACGGAATTTACTGCATCGTACGTAGGGCACTAATTCTCATAACTGAGCAACTACAATGCGGGATTTTCTGCATCGCAAATGTAGTGCTAAAACTCTAGGCGACTACGAGCAGAATTTACTGCATCGCACGTAGCGCTAACTATCAAATAACCAACTACGTGCGGAATTGTTTGCATCGCAACGTAGCGCTATACTATCAAGTAACCAACTACGTGCGGAATTATCTACATCACAACGTAGCGCTATACTATCAAATAACCAACTACGTGCAGAATTGTCTGCATCGCAACGTAGCGCTATATTTTTCTATAATCTGAGCGACTACGGACGGAATTCTTTGCGTCGTCACGTAACGCTAAATTTCATAAACTTTTAAGGCATATACATGAGTTTTATATTCAACTCTTCAAGTGCAAAAGCACAAAACTTTCTAATTTTAAAACTTCTAAAAACTCTTCTCATTTCACTTTCTTTAAGGCAACTTAGTATCAATTTCAAATACTATATAGGTTCAGGAACCTATACACTCAAACTTTAACCTTAATATTGAAAATCATAATCATTCTCATTTATTTCTTACATACCATATGCATTACAAACAATCATGAATTAACATAGAATTTAAGTATTCATAAGTGACGAACCACTTACCTTGAGGTCGCGTCACTCCGCGTCAAGCGTTTCGACGAGGCTTGTGGACGTCGCTCATGCGCTCGTCACTTAGTTCTTAGTTTAAAGTGTTGAGAGGAGTCTTAGAAGGAGGTTGGGAGAGCTTGGAAGGGAGCTTGAGTAGTCGTTCTTCTCTTTTCTTTCCTGGCCGACCAGCCCCTACAGTTTTTGCTCGCGTTTTTGCTCGCATCCCTCACGACCAGCAGTTGCTGGTGCTTTTTCTTCTTCGTGCCTCTTCTTCTCTTCCTCTCACGCTTGGACAGCGAGCTGCAGTCACGACCAGCAGCTTCCCCTTCGCGCGCGAGCTGTTCTACTCTGGTTCCAACGAGCTGCGCGAATCTGCTTCTGGTGTTGCGCAACCAGCCCTTGGTTCTGCTTCAGGTACTGCCGCTACTGCTGCTCTTTCATTTCATGGCCTTCTATTCTCTTCTTCCAGCTCTTCTCTTCTGGTTTCTTCTCTCACAGCTGGTGTTATCACTTCTCTCTCTCTGTCGTGAATGTTCTCGGCTGATGACTGATTTCTTTGTGTTTTGCTGAAAAAATTTCAACTTAAGTGTTGTATATATACTAATCAACTTCTCTTAATTGCATCATGACAGGACCCTTCCGAGACCTTATTTAGACTCTTATTTGGAGGATCATGTCGGGCACTTCAACGGACTCATTGAACCCGACTTGTCGAATCGAAGAAATCCGAAAAGCGAACCCTAACTTTTTTCTCCGGTTTACTTGTTTAAAACTTAGTGATTTGATTTTTCTTTAACTGGTTGGGAGTGTTAAAATTTTTCTCGATTCTATTTCAAATACTTTTATAAAATTTTCGACAGCATAACAGCTGCATTTTTTATAAAACCAAAATTTACCTATCAAGAAACTTACACTTCGACTAAAATTTCAATGCCTCCCAACTTCTTTATTCCCAAACATGCAATATTCATCATCATTTCCACACAAGTGAGCATAAAATCAAATCCAAAACATGCTTATATGCATCATATATATATAATACATGAATATTTATAATTTACAATCCCAAGATCATTGTGATTCAAAACGTAATAGATTAAATACATATACATAAATGTATCCAAGTGTCTTGTGCAATCGCCCACCTATATATATACAAAGCAAAAAGGCGTCTCTTCTGATGGTGGCACACTATGAAAGTAAGTAAGCTACAAAATAAATAAACAGATTAGTGCAACAAGAATGTATAATCTCATATATGCTGATATAACAATGCACCAATTTATTCAAGTTTTCAGACTTCTTTCAAAACCCTCATGTATATCCTTGACTCATTCTAATCATCACGGGCGATTATAGCAAACGCCAACGTGAAGCTTACTAATGTATCTCAACCACTATATTACAGAATTTACTGCATCGTACGTAGGGCGCTAAATCTTATCACTGAGCAACTACAATGCGGGATTTTCTGCATCGTAAATGTAGTGCTAAAACTCTAGGCAACTACGAGCGAAATTTACTATATCGCTTCGTAGCGCTAACTGTCAACTAACCAACTACGTGCGGAATTTTCTGCATCGCAACGTAGCGCTTATATTTTCTAGGAAACTGAGCAACTACGGACGAAATTTTCTGCATCGTCTCGTAGTGCTAATTTCTCTATACTCTGAGCGACTACGGACGGAATTTTCTGCGTCGTCACGTAGCGCTAACTCTCATAAACTCTTAAGACATATACATGGATTTATAATCAATTTCTTCAAGTGCAAAAGCACAAAACTCAGTAGTTTTACTTCTCCTGAAAACTTTCTCATTTACTCTTTCTATAACAACTTAGTATTAGTTTCTAGTACAATATAGATTCCATAGGAATCTATATGCTTAACTTGAACATTAACATTGAAAATCCTTTTCATTTTTATTTATTACTTAGTTACAATATCCATTACGAATAATCATGAATTGATATACAATTTAAACACTCATAAGTGGCGAACCACTTACCTCGAAGCCGCGTCAAGCGTCTCGATGAATCTCAGGAGCCTCGATGTCTCGCTCTTCACCTACACAATATTTTCTCATCATTATTAATAACAAAACTCAATTCTCAACTATAAGTTAAGATTTCTCAACTATAGTCATTTTTCTCTATATAGCTCCACAACTTGTTTCTACTCAACCGAGACTCTCTAATTCCGATTTTTATGTAAAAGTTTCAGTTTTGGGACCCTAAGGATACCCCGACTCGGTCCGTTTACTTGTACACTCATTTGATATAAAAAAACTCAATCACAACTACCATCCAAACTAACCCAACCATTACACATCTCATTCAACATGTTAACAACCCAACTAGTATCAAAAAGGATGAAAAAGATGATAACTCACCTTTAGATTGCTTAGGGTTTGCTATCCTAACTTGTTTTGCCTTGGAAAGTTGGTTTGAAACCTTGAATTTGACTTGGACTTGTAGAATTTTCCTTCCTCTTTTTCTTCCTAGTTGTCGTGCACCCCTCTCAACTCTCTCTCAATTTCTTTTTGAAATTTTGCTAAGTGTTGGAAGACAACCCTTCTATATATGGGCATGAATTTATATAATTGTCCTTAAAGTTTATTAGTTATTTACATACTATGTCATCATATGAAATTTAACTAACTTGTCTTCCAATTATGCATTAAATGCATATTCTCCTTACTACTTTTATCAATTTGCACAACTCATGCACAAAATTTATTCTATTCACTTTATATATAATAGTTACTTAATTTATCATTGACCAATTTGCCATTCTTTGATATTGATCTCTTTATTTGTATAAAAAGACTATTTTATCATTTATTGGATTTTCTTATTATAAATATTAACCATTTCTATATTCTAACTTCTAATACTAGGGAGTGAAATATCAAAAACAGAGGTTTACAATGCATGATTTGTAATAATTTAAGATTTCATACTTTGCGCTTTTGCATTATATTGAAAATTATGTGTGCATTACGTTTTATTCAAATTCAATGAATTTTCAAATTTTCTTTTGATTGAAATCGTATTTGTGTTGATTGTGAAATTGAAAGAGGGCCTAAGACCTGAAAGTTGAGATTTGTATTATTTTAGAAGTGTACAAGTTTTATATCTCATTTTTACAGGGTTGAATTTTCAGAAAAGCAGCTGTCATGTTGCCAAAATTTTGTAAGCCGTGTTTTGGAAATACTCGTTTAAAAACTAAAAAGTTTCCACTTGTTTCCGTTTATAGAGAATTTTCAAGAGTTTTAAAAAGGTTTTCACAAAAAGTAAAAAGTTTAGTTTCACAAAACTTTTCAGCTGTTGCAGATCCTAACTGAAAGGCCATTGTGAGGTTACCGGGTGGATTGCCCAATAGAGTAAAGAAGAGGGGCCCGTCACACAAAATATTGAAAAATTTACTAGTTAAGAAGAGTCTCCAAAGATTTTTACTGAAACAATTACATAGAATGAAAGTAGAGTGTTTTGTTATAGAAAAGTACATTAGAGTTTTAAGTTTAAAGATATAATGATACTAACAAAATATAATAGGGTTATATTAGACATTTTAATTTTTTAAATTTAAATGAGAGAGATAGAGACGGACTAGAGAGAATTGAGAAAGGAGACAATTAGAGTTTTGACATATTAATGCTTTTTATATAATTTGTATATTTATTAACACTTATTAAATATTATATTATCTATTTTCACTAAAATGTCCTCTCATTTTTTATATATTGTTTTGAATTTCAACCGCCTACATGGCACCTAAATGCCAAACTATCGATCGCCTGACGCCTAGCACCTTTTATAACATTAATTATTATTCATGCATGCTTAATTGATTTGAATTAGTATTAAATTTGAACCTAATCTTAAAATCAACATACTATCAGGTTTCATCTTCACATCGTCTGAACATAGTTAGATCAGAACACTGTTTTATGTTCACATCCATCTAAAGTAGACAACAGTACTTAAATTCTGCATATTGACTTTAATTTAACAAATAGAACTTTTGTGCAATTAATTAAATAGTTCATAGAGAACGCAAATACAAGTAAATTTAGGGTTTTTGGTGCAATTTACTTTTAAATTTAATGGCTCTTTTAAACTTTTAATTTAATAAACCAATGGACGGATAATATATTTTTTCTTTAAAAAAAAAAAGAAAGAAAAAAAAAATACAGGTACCCAAACTTTTTGAAAATAAAAGCAAAAAGTGATAACGGATGGCCGTTTGTGCCAATGACACTTAACCCATAAGAGTTTAATCAATTTAGTTTAGATATTGATGATTTGATTAATATTCAATACTCTTAAACTAAGAGTAATTTTTTTATGTGATATGGATCTTTTTTTCATTTTTAAGAGTTTTAATTTTAAATTATATTTTAAAAATCCTGATTAAAAATAGCAGATAAACTATGTCGAGATGGTGAGATAGGGAAAGATATCTCGAAGATCCGAGGTGGCAAGAAATGGAGATACAACAAGTCCCCACACGGGTTGAGAGCGGGGTGATACTTGGGGTGAGAGCATGTGGATGTCTAACACTCCACGTGTGCGAGCAAGCAGTCCACGCTTGTCCACATGGCATCCAGTGGGAGGCCAACCGAGATCGCACGAAATACGAACCTCTTATCAACAAAATCGCCAAATTAAATCTCACTCACTGATCTTCTTTTACATTTCTTTCTCCTTCTCTCTCCACGTTGCGTGCACTTCAGACGCCATGTCCACTCTTGCTGCTGCCGTTGCTCTTTCTCTTCCCATCTCTCTAACTAGACCCGCCAAGTTTAATACGAAGAAGGTTTTTTTTTTTAATCTTTTCTAGCTTTTCTTGTTTTTCTGGATATTTTAGTTAAATATATTGTCTCTCACCTGCATGCTTATTTGTTTAATTGTTTTAGCTGATTGGTTTGTGTTGGTTTGAAGGGTGTTCGAGCTCGATTTAGGGTGTTTGCTGTTTTTGGAGAGGAAGGCGGGGTGGTTGATAAGAAGAACCCATGGGCCACAATCTTTGATGTGGAGGATCCGAGGTCTAAAGTGCCACAATGTAAAGGCAAATTCCTGGACGTCAACCAAGCCCTTGAAGTTGCTAGATATGATATTCAGTATTGTGATTGGCGGGCTCGACAAGATGTCCTCACCATTATGCTTCTCCATGAAAAGGTCTCACCTATTTCTGGCTTTCCTTCACAAGTATTAATCGGAGTTTTATTGTTATGTTTGACGCTTGATGGGCTTCAGCTTACATATCTTTTTACTTTATATATAAAACTGACACCTCTCAGAATGAGATTTGAAAAAGGAATGTCAGGCTGATCTTATAATTAGAATATAAATTTACTTCCTTTCAGATGACTCTCACTCTCATAGATACTGGTGGCAGGTAGTGGAAGTTCTTAATCCTCTAGCGCGTGATTACAAGTCTATTGGCACTATGAAGAAAGAGCTTGCAGAGTTGCAGGAAGAACTGGCTCAAGCGCATTCACAGGTCTGGAAAGTTAGCGACTTTTACGTGAAGTTCGTTAATCTGAATCTGAAATGCATTGACCTATCTGGACATACATGCATTCATTGAAAAGATAAATGAAACTGTAAAATTTATGGTCTGTCCTATCATAGCTGATTTTCCTATGAACAATAACAGGTTCACATATCTGAAGCAAGGGTTGCCACGGCTTTAGATAAACTAGCTTACATGGAAACGTTGGTTAATGATAGGTTGTTACAAGACAGAACCACCGCGGAGTCTGATCAATCATGCCCTTCTCCTAGTACGTCTATGCAATCTCTGAATAATGTGAAAGAGAAGTCCCCACGGAAAAGCTTGAATGTCTCAGGTCCAGTCCAGGCTTACCGTCCCCACTTGAAGAACTTTTGGTACCCAGTTGCATTCTCCACTGACCTCAAGGATGATACTATGGTGAGTGCTGCAAAACTTTGATTTCCAGTTAATTTAATAATTATGAACTAGAAATGTTATGTGTTCTCTTTTGAAAAGGTGAAAACAATTTGAATAACTAGGGTTCTACTGTTTTTTTCTTTTTTCTTTTATTTTCATTTGGTTGCATTATATTGAGGTGTTTACACTGTGAGCATGGATTCTATGCTAAGTTTTTGTTTTTGTCAAGCCTTTTATCGGAGGAGTTTAATTAAGTTCCATACTCGGTGTTTTCTAGAAAAGAGAGTGGGGGTGATGTGTTGTCTTCTAAAAAAATAGTTGCTCAAGATGTTTAATACAGTGCTTATTGCTTCTCTGTTTCAGATTCCAATTGATTGCTTTGAGGAACCATGGGTTATCTTTCGTGGTAAAGATGGGAAACCTGGCTGTGTTCGAAATACGTGTGCACATAGAGCATGTCCTCTTCATCTTGGTTCTGTAAACGAGGGCCGCATACAATGCCCATACCATGGTCAGTATAAGTTATAGAAATTGGTTATGGTCAATTTTTAACATATATGATGGGCCTTCAGATCAACAGTTCTTGTAATATTGACTGCCAAAGAATGTTGCTGACTTATGGATTATTTGTTTCTCATGAATACAGGATGGGAATATTCAACAGATGGTAAATGTGAGAAAATGCCATCTACACGATTGCTGAATGTGAAAATAAAATCATTGCCATGTTTTGAGCAAGAGGGAATGATATGGATTTGGCCAGGTGATGACCCTCCAACAGCCACCCTTCCTTCCTTACTGCCTCCTCCAGGATTTGAAATCCATGCTGAGGTAATTTTTTGAGGCATTGAAATGCTTCCAGATATTATGAATATATGAATCACATGAATGATGCTTTCAGGATTTTGTGAAATCTTCTCAAGTGTCTTGTGTCTTCGAATGGCAGATTGTGATGGAACTTCCCATTGAACATGGCCTTCTTCTGGATAATCTTTTGGATCTTGCACATGCTCCATTTACTCACACTTCTACTTTTGCCAAGGGATGGAGTGTTCCCAGGTTTGTTCTTGCAAGTTTAAATTTTTACAATTTATTAACCGAAAAAATAAACTGTATGAGAAAAAACCAATCACAATATGCGGTAAAAATATTGGGCATCCTGGAGAAATCATTTCATTTTGGGCTGTATATAGAAATTACATGTCAAGTAGAATAATTCTTTTCAAAAGAATAATAGAACTGACAAAAATTTTGTTGCTTCCCTCCAAGGTAATTTCCCACTATTTCTTTTCTTAATAATTAAGTTCTAGGAGCTGTGCTTCCAAGTGATATGCCAACTAGAAGGAATCATTTTACATCCATTTGGATTTTTAAATCTTCTATATTGTGCCCTATGTTTTGGTTAGTTATTATCTGGAAAATGATATGAGAGTATATTTTGTTTTATCCGAAGAAAATCATCATGAACCTTGCTTTGTGTCATGCTTGGTATGAAATTTTCAGCTTGGTGAAATTTTTGACGCCTGCATCTGGCCTACGAGGATACTGGGACCCTTACCCAATAGATATGGAATTTCAACCACCGTGTATGGTACTGTCAACCATTGGGATCTCAAAGCCTGGAAAATTGGAGGGACAAAACACCAGGCAGTGTGAGACACATCTTCACCAACTTCATGTCTGTTTACCTTCATCAGCCAAAAAAACACGGTTGTTATACAGGATGTCACTTGATTTTGCTCCTATACTGAAGCACATTCCTCTCATGCAATATGTATGGAGGCATTTTGCAGAACAGGTGAAACAGTTGTTCATAGTACACTTCTCCATTTTTTTTTTCCCCATTGGATGGGAATGTGGGTTTGGATTGGGGAATTAGGCTAATGAGATAGAAGCCGTTACTTGCGTGTCTGGGTGATTTCCCACAGCAAGTGTTCCATGGTTTTGAAAGGCATGATATGGGCCGTTTTATGGCAATGCCTCTATGCAATCTTTTAGCTGTTGATGTTTTGAAGCATTTTTAGCATAGCATCATTTGATCACTAATAACGCTCTATGCATAAAACTACATTGTTACTGTGACAAATTGTAAATCTGGAAATGCATTTATAATGGCAGGCGAAATTTTTTACTAATTGATTGATGTGTGATAACACAGGTGTTGAATGAGGATCTAAGGCTAGTTGTCGGGCAGCAAGAGCGAATGATAAATGGGGCGAATGTCTGGAATTTGCCAGTAGGCTATGACAAGTTAGGGGTAAGGTATAGGTTATGGAGAAATGCTGTGGAGAGAGGAGATAAGCAATTACCCTTCAGCAAACCAATGTAAAAATTACTTTCAGACAATGGTTAATTAACTTTATCGGAGGCTCCAATGCACGACTAAACTCTCATTGCTCAACGGCACACTTGCATGCAGATTAGCTGACAAAATTGTGCAGTTTGGATTTAGTGCTCTGGAAAGAAACCCAGGAGATACCCCGGAAACTGTGAATTTTTCTGAGGCAGAAAACAAATGGTCTCGGCATATATCTAGGCCTTTGTGTACAGTGTCATTCTTGATTTTCATCCTCCTGGATTTTGAAGTGAGGGTTCATGATCTCTGTTTGTCATTGCATAACTGTTATCTATTCAATAAAATCCAAGATTGGCAATTACTCTACTCGTCCACGTTCGCTTTTCGGAACTAAAACAGAAACTGATTTTTTTTTACTTTCAAGTAGGGTTTTCAGGGTGGTAAAAGTGACTTAATAATAGAGGGTGTTTATTTTTCTGGATGAAATTTCAGGTTTGACGACTCTTACACTGTTAAACACTTGAAAATTTTTAGCTGATATGATGAGTGATTAACAAAATATTGCCATTTCATTTCTTTTTCACTTTTTTACTGTTGTTTTTTCCTTACTTTTTCTATTAATTTATCTCACCATATCCAGCTTAATTAATTATAAGATAGTTTCACGAAATATTTTTTTTCCTTCAATACAAATTGGTAGTCATATCATATCATGTAATTGGTGCATAATGGTTTTTAACTGACAGAATTCATTTATATATATATATATATATAAAGACAGAATTTAAAAAAAGAAAAAACCCAATTAGGAAATCAGTCTGTGGAACATAAATGACATGTTTATTGATATAATAAAGCATCATTACCACATGTAAACTATACATAAAATAAATAAACAAAAATTGCACTCACAGAGGAGAGCCACAGGAGGGGCAGAAACGGAAATCAGGCTCCACAAGTCGGTCACAGAAACGGCACCTCAACTCATCGGAGGGTGGTGGCAGTGTCTTAGAATAATAAGGAGGAAAAAAGAGATTGCAGTTGTGACAATACATTAGAGGATCTTTGGCCGGCCACTTCCACACTGGAATGAAAAAGAGCTTTAACACTTTATCATATTCAACGAGATCGGCGCTTGAGCCGCAGCTAATGCACCTGCCCGCACCCGATTTCAACACCTGACGCACCTGTTGATTTACTCCTCCCACGAAGAAGAAGAACATGATTTCCCTTTGTATGAGATTTTTTCTTTTTTGCAAGATTAGTATTATCAATAGGAAGAAAGTTAAATATAGAGTTCTGGTCGTCAAGGGGTGTTCACTAAAGGGTTCTGGGTTTTTCTAGTCTATCTTTTTCTTGTGCACTATTTGCAAAACCCCTGAGATCCATGGTTTTAAATATCGGTTTCGAATTTATGGATTTATCGAGGCCAGGTCATTTGAATATCAATTAAATATCGGGTCAATATCATTTTCATCCCTACTTTTTGATAAGATATCAGATTTTTAATTATGTTTTCGAAATACATCTAATATTTTTTAATGTTTCGAAAAAGTGTTAAATTAATTTATTCAATCAATCAATTGACAATTAAACTTAACAAATATCACGGTGGACTAAGATAAAATTGTCATTTCCAATTGTAATTTAGGATGTTGATACATATATGAACCAAGTAAATTGGAAAAATTTTAAAAAGAATCAAATTTCTTTTTTAAAAAAAGAAAAATTTTAAAAAGAATAAACAATTAAGGAATAAATAATTAGTAAAAATAAAATATAATTAAAAATTTTTTAAAAAATCCTTCAAAACCTTGAACATGTGGTTTTAACACAATTAAGAAAAATTATCAGTATAATAAAATATTAAAGAATAAACAATTAATAAAATTTAAAACTAATAGGCCAAAAAGAAAGAAAGAAAGCAGATTGTTCAAAATAATCTAATTGTAGACTTTTAGGTGTGAAAACCCATATGATTATCTAGGTATCATCATGTGGCTTCAAATGCTTAGAAGTCTAGAACTAGATCATTTTGAACGGTTTTTTTATTTTTTATTTTATTTTTTTTGAAGGGTAAAAATTATTTTAGTCCGTAAATTTTGAGAAAGAGAGAAATTTTTAATTATGTTTCGAAAAATGATAAAATTAACCCTAACTTTTCAAAAAAGTGTCAAATTAATCTCTTCTATTAGTTAACTGACAATCAAATCAAATGGAAAATAATAAAAGGACTCTTTTATCCCTTATCTTATTTACAACACATACAATAACCGTTTTACTCTTAATAACACTAAAAATTATAATTATTTAAAAATTAATAAAATAAAATTTAAAACTAAACTCTAAAATAAATTAATTTAAAAATTAAAACTAATTAACCCTCACAGCTTCATCGTCAATCCAATCACCACATCAGTCTTCCTCTTTATTCAAACAACACCAACACCATCTAATTTAATCTCTCATCTATCACAATTTCAATAAAAAGTCATCTGAAAATCAAGATAATATCAAAAAAAATCACAAATTGAAAAAAAAAAAAATCTTTGAAATATTCAAAAAACTAAAATTAAAGTACCATGAACATAAATATAAAAAATTAAAAAAAAAAAAAAAAAAAAAAGTTGTCTTCAACCTCAAGTTCGTCTTCAACCAAATCCTTACCACCACCACAGTAAGGATCCCTAAATCGTCACCATCTTTGAGATCTTCACCATCACTGATGGGACTCGACCTAAATTCCCCCTTTCAGAACTCAAGCAATCCCGCTTGGTGCCCCACGAAATCCTTCTGGGTTTTAGCTAGCATCACCAAAAGGATGACGTGGAGCGAACCCTTAAAGATTAAACCTTTCTAAACATAAGAATTATAAATTCTTTAAAATTTTCATTTTTCTATAATCAAGGTTTTTCAAAAATTTGATAGTATAACAGTTGTTTTTCAATATTTCCCATTATTTCAAATTACCTGTAAACAATTCAAAAACACTTCTAAAGTTCATACAACATTCTCCACTTCCAAATCTGGACCTCAAGTCCATTTCAGTCAAACCTAGCCACAAAGAAACTATTTCTACAAAACCATTTCAAATTTGGAAAAGATATTTTCATATACACAATCAAAAGTCTTTATACATAATATCAATAGTTCGTTTACTTTTATACAAAACACCACTACAAAGTGCCAGATTTACAAACTTGCTTACAAACAAAATGTGAACATATACATGTTCTTATCTTACCCAAAATATGTGCAAAAATAATTTTATAGAATCAGTGATCAAATCTATACCACCTAGCCTAAAGTTGGAGAACAGGCATCCTAATCACTCATCCCTATACTTGGGAGGGTTTTTCATAAACACAATGGAAAAATATGAGCTAAAGGAACTTAGTGAGTAGTTAATAATCGTTCACTGATGAAACTCATTCTTTCATAAAAATACCTCCCAAAAATATTTTTACATTTGTAAAATTTTACTAAAACTGTAAATCCTACTCATTTTGTAAGTAACTTCACAAAATTCATATTTACGCATAAAAACATAAAAGTGTCACATGTATGATGCTAAAAGCATAAACGGCATATCATGCTAAAATTTATCATTAACTTTCAATAATTATAAAAAGATAATATCTTTCTAAATCTTCGTATCTAGTAATATAATTTCTTTCTTTAAAACGACACCAAATGGAAACCCAAGGAAGCTTATATCACATGTCGACTAACCCGTACCATGTGATTTCATGTGTCAACTAGCCTAGCACCATACAATGTGATGTCACCTGTCAACTAACTTAGCGTCGTATAACATGACTCTCCAAGACCTCTTACCACCACATAACGAAATTTTTTATCGCATAAGTGAAGTAAGATACTATCCTATGTGTGTAGACGGTGACACGATAGACTCGACTCAATCCTCTCGATGGTAGTAACGCACCCTCCCAATACTTACCATACATGATAAAGTACTTCGGATGGGTCTTTAATCTTTCTGTAATCTTTTCTATAAAATTGGGTAATTCAATGGCCTTTGGAAACATTTTTATTATACTTTAAATACTAGAACATAAAACATATTGTTTAAAAAAAAAAAAAAATACTAAAAGCATTCTCTTTACTAGGCGCATAAAAATGCTCATAACTATACCCTTAACAAGCTTTAAACCTTGTATTCTAGAAACTTGAAAACATATTGGTTTTTAAAGAAATACTAAAGACATTTCTCTTACTAGACGCTTAAAATATACATTACTAAAATCTTTAATGAGATCTTGGTATTCATTTCAAACATGTTTTCACAAAAATCTACTTATAATAACATAATAGGTAATTAATTAAAACTTAATAAAACTTTCCACTCACAATTTACTTTTCCAACCATTTGAATCGATTTCTTAATGCTCCTCCCTTGTTTCCACCTCCCTTACAATTCATATAACAAAATGAAATCTGTCACAACTCATCCATTTGAAAACCAACACAAATTCACCTAAATTGCATTCAATTAGTATGCCTTTCATCATGGACAATTTCCCTACTTTACATAAGTGCTTTATTCTTTTGATTTTCCATGTATTAATCATCTTAATTTCATCTCAAATTCGTCCAAATACAGCTACATGACAAAAACTTAAATTGCTCCATACTTTTCCATGCTTGGCCAAATGTGCATAACCATTCTATCCAAACTTTTTCTTTTCATTTCTTTCACCCAAACTTGCTTGAATATATACATATTATCATGAAAATGCATCAAAATGAATAAATCACATCTTGTACACCCAAATCATGCTATGGTCGAATTTCACACATCTAAATACCTAACTTATTTCTTTCAATTTCTTGATACAAATCATCTTAGAATCATACAAAACCTTAAACAAACACATCAAAACAATAAAATCATCATATATTCATCAAACCCTAACTTGACCTAAACTAATATCATGGCATCACATGTCATTCATCCACTTTCATGGCCACCAATCACACTAAAATTACTCAAATATTCATATTATGCTCAATTATTAACTCAATTGAAATTTCTTTGAAAATTTACAAAAACCCTAGAACCTTTATCTTACTTCCTATGCTTGTTTGATGACTTCCTTTGGTTTACTTTCACTTCCACACTTGAAAACAAATGGATCTACCTCTAAACATGTCAAAAATTTCATAAACCCATCAAGTTATCATCCATCCCAAAGAAAATCATCAAAACATCATGAAATCAAACAACTTACTACTTGAAATTAGCTTGTAAGGGAGGGGTCTTACTCCAAAACTTGCAAGCAACCTTATTTGGCTTGAAAATCACTCAAAAATCACCTCAGTAAGTCAAGTGCAACAAGTTGTCTTCTCTCTTCCACCTTGGTCGAACACTTCCTGCAGTATTTTTCTTTTTGCTAAATGCTTCTCTTCTTCTTCTCTTTTTGAGTTCAACTTTATATAGTCTCTTCTTTCATTGACTAAAATGCCCATGAACAACCCTCAAAATGGCTATCATGTCCCTAGTCACATTTGGAAGCATTTGATTGGTCAATAGCAATTAAATCATTAACCAATTTAAACATTATCATACTTTCTATTTCATGATAACTCATTTAATCTTTTTTATACTTTCTATGTGGCCTTCTCTTATTGATCCATTTTGGTTCACATGGATTGTGCTTTTCTAGGTTTCATTCCATGTAATACTCATATGGAATCCATGTGTCCTTGAATTTAAAAAAAAAAAAAAAAAATCTACTTTACTCTCTAATAAATTAACTTTTCATTCATGTTTAAATAAATTCCGAAAATATTCCATTGTCATTTAATCATCCAATTAATCATGTAATACTCTAATTGGATAGCTTATCTTTCAATTTCATGATTTAAAAAAATTCCAAATAGGTGTAGAACCATCAACACTCATTATTCTCTAAAAGGGTATTATTGTCCAATAACTTTAGATTATTTAAAACATATTCAAATGAACTCATTTTCAATTTGTTTCAATTTCTATTGACTTTAATACTTATTTCGAGACTTTTAATTCATGAGATCCACTTTCCGAAAATCACTCTTCACGCAAGACTACTTTTTCAAAAACACTATTCGTTGAAAAATAAAATAACTAATTTTCATAAAAATGATGAAAAGTTTTGGATCTTACAACCACAGTGAGAACCAAAACTTCGCATTGGGTTCATCTTTAACCTTAAGTTGCAAATCTAGTTTCACAAATTGAACTGGCAGATGTTTTAAATACTTCAACATCAACAAGATGCTTTGAACCCACAACACCACCACCTTTATCGTCGGCCAAACTATCACTACCCTACAGATCACCACAATATCGGGTTTCATAACTAATTGAATTGGTAGGCGCCCATTGTTGTGTCCATCGTTGGCTACAATCACCATCACAACCAACCACCACCACAACCCACCATAACATCACTACCTCTCTCGCTGGCCATAGTCACCACCACAACATCACCTAATTGAACCCATATGTTTTGAACCTAATTGAAACCAAAAATCAGGCACTTGGGTCGCACTTAAAAACCTAAAAACCAGACACCTAGGTTGCACCTAAAAACCAAACACCTAAAAACCCAAAAATAAAAGCACCTCGATTTGTTCAAGAACGACACAGACACCTGGGATCATTTAAAGAAGACGAATGAAACCCAGGCAATTGCATTCATCTTCTTCAAACTAGGGGTGGACATAAAAACATGAAATCGACTTGAACAAGCTGATATGATTTAACCCAACCCATGGGTATTTGGGTAAGTTTTGATGTTCATTTTTCAGGATGTTTGGACTCATTATTAAAAAAATTCTATGTTTCACAGATCGGGCCGAGTCTGGGGGTTTAAAACCTACCCGATCCGTGAAACACTACACAAATGGGCATATACGTCATTTTTAGGTGTCATATATAAATCTCCAACCCTAAAGCGACATCACACTTCCCTTTTTGTTCACAATAGCCACTTAGTTTCTGCCTCTCTCACCCATTTTTGCTCACAGCAGCCACTTATTTTCTACCTCTCTCACACATTTTCGCTCACAGCAGCCACCCATTTTTTCTCTCTTCCACACTTCCATTTTCACAGTAGCTACCCATTTTCTCCTTCTCTCACCCATTTTCGCTCATAACAACCATCCATCTTTGCATCATCGAATGTGGTTGTCGTCGTGAACCGAACTAGTAACTCATCTCAATCATCGTTGCTCGCCGCTGCCTCTCTTCTCTTTCATTGTCTCATATCGCCAGCGTCGCCCACGTGTTGCCTTTTCTCTCTCTCACATCACCATCGTCCTCTCTCCTCTCTCTTAAATCATCGTCACTACTATCGCCCCTCCGTTGATTGTTGATTGTTGTAGTCTGGTATGGTAAGTGACTGGTGAAGTCTGATGTGATGAGGAACTGATGAAATTTGTTAATTGTTGAATACTTGGAATTTGGTGTGGTTGATTGTTGAATACTTGAATCTGGTGTTTGTATATATTTTTTTTTTCTATTTGGCTTTTTGTTCAAGACTCATCGAATCTGGGGAAGTTTGTTAAGATGTTTCTTTGTTGCACCCAAATATTTTTTTTTTTTTTTTTTGGGCACTCATGGAGCCTAAAATCGAAGAACCGAGCCGAACTGAACTGAACCAAGCCAAAGGTGTTCGGTTCTGATCAATTTTGCCCCCTTAACGGACCATATTCGGGTCTCCTTATGGAGAACTATGCCCACCTCTACTTCAAACGAACCCAGTCTTGGGTTTGTTTAAATTTTCTTTTCTAATTTTTATTCTTCTGATTTCGAGTTTTTTTAATTTATCAAATTTTTTAGTTTACATTTTTATTATTTCCCCATTAATAGGTTGACACATATATTCTTTTTTTTTTTAATATAAATTTTTTATCTATTAATTAAATTACATAATGTCCATAATGCCTTTAACAATTATAGTCAATATTAATTTGACTATCATTTGACTGATAAAAGAGATTAATTTGATGTTTTTTCAAAAAGTTAGGGTTGATTTTTTCCTTTTCCAAATGATAGTTAAAAATTTTTCTCTTTCACAAAATTTAGGGACCAAAATGATTTTTACTGTTTTTTAAATTATATTAATTTTTTATTCTTTTTTTTTTATTATACTAAAAATTTTTCTTAATTGTTTTAAAACCAAGTGGTTCAAGGCTTTCAAAGATTTGGTTTTTTTTTTTTTTACTTTTAATTAATTTTTAATTTTTTTTATTGTTTATTCATTAATTTTTTTATTATTTTTTAATTTCCTTTCCTTTTAAATTTATTTTCAATTTATTTGATTTGTACACATGTCAACATCCTAGATTGCGATTGGAAATGATAATATTACCCTAGCCCACCGTTAGTTAATTGACATGAGGGACTAATTAAACACGTTTTTGAAACAAATAGGAAAGATAAGATATATTTGGAAAATATAATTAAACATTTGATACTTTCCTAAAACATAGGGTGAAAATGATATTTGCCTTCAATATTTGACCAAAAATTTAGAAAATATGGATACTTACTTTCAAAGTTTAAATTTTTTATTAAAACTTCCAATTAAACTCAAACAACTAATATTGCATCAATTGAATTTCTTTTTATAATAAGTTAGTATATTTATAGGTAATTATGATATAAACGAGTGTATATGTAACACCGTTCACCCGACTCACGTTAGAATGAAAATCGAGTCGAAGGATGTTACTTCACTTAACTTTCTTATTATTTTTATACATATTAATTTACTACTATATATATTTTATTCCGAAAGACTATTTATTATTATATATATACACTAATTTTTTTTTTCTTTTCTCTATAATCCGACAGAGTTTCGTTTGTTTTTCTGAAAATCAAAAATTTCAAAACTTGCAATTTTTTTAAAAAAGCACTTCTAAAATATATTCTTTTTCTCAACTACCGATCAGACCCTCCGTCCGACTCAAGACTACTTCATCACACAAACATTTACAAATATCATGTCTTTACAAAAATCACATTAAATGAAATTGAACACAATTTTAAAAGAAAAGTAATAATTATTTTATAAAACCACTTTACAATACCAAATCTTTCCATGATTTACATCAACTATCATTTACAAAACTTCATATGCACACATATGTATATACATGTTTGCATGTCTATGCATTTAAATATAAATATATATACAATATCAAAAGAATAACAATCGAAATGGGAATTGATGTAACTCGCTGGAAGTGCTGTCAATATCTTCTTTAATCTTTATCTACAATGCTCATTTCAACTACCTATACGTTGTAAATCCAATGCGCTAAGTATTTCTACTTAGTGGGTGTACACTAAATTTAAATTCAACATTTCTCAAAAATACAAGATTGTAAAGCAAGATTTCACAGTTCTCAAGTTTTTATAATAAATTATAAAGAGATCAATTTACTAGTAAACATATACATAAAATGCATAAAAGTCATTTTTCAAATATGCCCTTACAAAACCAAATTTTTACCGTTTCCAAATACTTGTAATAAAACACAATAAAATTTAATGGCTAACAAACACATACAAACATTTGTACGAAAGCAAGATTTCATAATTCTCAAACTTTTACAGATAAATTTACAAGGGAATCAAATTACTATTCAATGCACATATAAAACATAATAATTTTCATTTTCAAGCATATCAACACGATTTTCTTTAATAATGTCCAGTGTCCTTCGTAAACACTGACACGATACCATGGATTGGAGAACGGGTTTCTTCGGCATCAAACACTCAGTGACTATCCACCGAATCGTATTCTCATATAATACATAAATTTGGGGACCAGACACTCGGTGCCTCTAAAGGTCCATGAATCCAGTATCAATGTATATTGGCAAATCGGTGCAATACTATTAATATCATCCTATTGGCATGTCAATTACCAATCCCCATCTACCAATGTTCAGGTTTACTAGGACCCTTATAAATTTCATAGATTACTAAAATTTAACAAATTAACCATTTCCATTTTCAAATAAAATTTTCATTAGAAACATAACGTACAAATTTTCAATCAAGTTTTTCTTCGTTTCATCAAAATATCAAACGTATATCATAAAACATCATTTTACACTCGATTATTCATCAAAATTAATCAATTATCACATTGCCCTTCACCTTACTAGTACACGGTCAAGTAACTAAACTTATTCGTTTCTTTCCGATTCTTTTTCGTTTTCATTCGAAAGTCATTAAAATTATATTCAAACAAACTTTTATTACAATTTATCAAAATAATATCACAAAAACCCTATATCATCTATTCGGCTAACACTCCCTTTTTCACTAACTTTTCAAATTTTTCATCACAAAATGTGTCAAAATCATTCATACTAAAATTCACACATAGTCATGAAATCAATTTGACAAAATTCTAAACAAAATCACATAAATACATAACAACACACTTACTAGTAAAAGTAAAAAAAAAAAAAAAAAAAATTTAAGTGTACACCAACCTTTTAGGCACTTTCTATAACTTATCCATTCTCATAACTCCTTTATTTATTTCTGGATCTAAAACGAACTCCTATTTGATTTTCTCATAATCCTGGATCCACCCTAAAATCATATAAAACTTAATTCATAACTTATAGAAAAATAAACTTTTTTTTTTTTTTTTGAATCCAAATTCTATTAAATTTGACTTACTTATCTGGACAAACTCTTTTTTTTTTTCTCCCAGCTGTTCGGTTTTGCTCTCGTTTTCCTCCCCTTCTAATCAAACTACACCTATATATATATATATATATATATATATATACACACACACAAGAAAAGCCATCGCCTCTTCATTTTTGTTTCATTTTATTTGATTATTTGATTATTATTATTATTATTTTCTTTCATCACCCGGCGCCACTATATAAAAATATATATACAAACATATGGTTGCACCGCCTCATGTCAGCCATTTCTTCTTTCAATTTTGTTTTTATTTTTTATTATTTTATTATTTTTTTCTTCCATTGGTCCCACCACTTACATATATTTTTATTTTAATGGGCATGGCCCACCACTAAAGTATTATTATTATTATTATATTTATTATTATTTTAGAAAAAAAATCTCACCCACTGTATACTTTTTCTTCCAACATTTGTAATTTTTACTTTAACCCTATAACATTTTTCTTTTCAACCCACCTTTTTTTTAAATTTCTTTTAAAAATATCCTCCAACAGGATATTTATCCACAAACTTCTGTACTTCTAAAACTTGAACCAGACCAAATTAATAATATTAAATTAGATTTCAATTAATATCTTGGATCTAGTTAGATTGGGATGTTACAAAAATACCTTTGTACATGTCTTTTATAATTAAATATAATCGTGTCCTTTTTAACCTCCCATTTTTGATTTTTTTTTCTTCAATTCAATCACCTACAAGTCACAATTTAAACCCCAAAATCTATCACACAATCTTTTAAATTCATATTCAATTTATAATTCTCTGATGTCACATGTCACATTTCCATGGTTGCTTGCCTCATATGTCTATTCATTCTTGTCTCTTTTGATTTGACTTTTTTGAAACGCCCGAATTCAGCTTTTCTGAGACTTTTTCAAAATCCTTTCAAAATTTATCAGGGTCTATATTTAAACTTTCTACATACTTCTAGTAACCTTGGTTATTCTTAAAAGTCATTTCATGCCCCTTTTTGACTCTCTATAAATTCACTAAATCGTCTCTGATGATTTCCGGATTGATTCCATTTCAATCCGAATATCCTTTGAAAGTGTCGTTTGAGTTTCTAAAATACTCCTTGAGTATTTTAATACTCATTTTGACAAATCTCTAAATTTTTAAAATTTTTCAAAAATCCTTCCGAATTTTTGATCGAATCCGAAAACGGCTCCATTTTACCTCAAATTGACTCATTTTTTATTTGTTTCCATTTCCGTTAATCCTAATATAATTCTCAAAACTTTTAATATCGGAGATCCGTTTTTTGAAAATTACTATTTATACGGATACTTTCCATCCGAAAATATTATTCATTCCAAAAAAACTATTTATCCGGATATATTTTTGTTTCTCTTAAATAGAGAAAATTCGGGGTGTTACAGTATATACACTATAACAATTATAAATATGTAATTATAATCTAATTATAATATATATTTGAAACTATAAAAATATATGCTTTTAGTATTAAATATTTTGTAAAAAATATTTTATCTTAGATTTTCTATATATAAAGAAATACAAATATTTACTTCTTTAATAGATAGTACATGCTTACCAATCTAGTAGAAGTAGAAGTTAATATCAAAATAATTCATCATTAGTTCAAAAACATATAGTATATTTTCATATTGATTTGTATAATAATTTTCTCATAAAAAGTCAAAATAACCAGAAATAGCCATTTTAAAAAAGTTATTTTTTTTTACTCATTATTTAAAAAAATTATTTTTAATCCCTCAAACAAATTAATTTTATCATATACCCAAATTACCCATAGTTGCCCTATACCTTTTTACCCATAAACCCTTGACTTTTAAAATTTTACAAAAAATTGAAACGTGAAATTATGAAACAACCCCTATATATAAGATGTAAGAAATCTCGATGGAAAGTCATTTTCATCACTGAGAAAAAGTGAACCCTAACCCGTTTTTTGTGATCCGCATCCAATCGAGACTTGATGAGCCTGTTCGATCTTTTCGGCTAGTTTTCGACCTTGCCAGAGTATCTCTGACCATCGACAAGCTTCTCCATTTATGAAGGTATGCGAACTTTTGGTTTCTATATGAAAGTTGTATTTTTTTTTTTTTTTTTAATTTTGTTTTGCGAGTTTGAGATATTTTTTGAGTTATGGATGTTGGATTATGATGTTAGGTTTAGAATAGATTAGATAGTTGGATTTGATTGGATTTGGGTTGAAAATAGTCGATTCCGATGATAGCAACGTTGTCGGCATCGGTTTAGTTATTCATAGTTTATTGGTTTTTCACTTCAATTTTTCACAATTGTTTTCATTTAGAAGTAAAAAACTGATCTATAATATTGATTGATTTTTAGACGCGGTTAAAAACCGATTTGATTTATCACATCCAAAATACTAATCTTTTATTGTTTTTCTTTCCTACAAATGGATTTTAACTATAAATATTGCTCGCAAACAATTGACAAGAATACGAGTGAAAATACACACATTGGTCAGAAATGACTTAGTAAAATAATCGCAGTTATTAGCAGACAAAGTTTGTATGAACGATTTACAAGAGAGTGCATGTTTGGACATTTTTTGAAGATAAGCAGGAACAATACAACTACTACCTCCGTGATATTATGAATTCTTATTAGAGAGGTAGAGGTCATTGGTGGGCGTTTTTATAAAGCCTAGGAATTTCTCTATTTAGGATAAATAAAATTTTTTTTATGAATAGTAATTTCGTATGAATAATGTTTTCAATGAATAGTATTTCTGAGTGAATAGTGATTTTCAGATTCGTAAAACCCAGGATTTCCTTTTCATAGGAGTAATAAATTTTTTTTTGGTGAATAGTATTTCCACGTGAATAATGTTCATGTGAATAACAATTTTCGAAAAGCGGACCTCGCAAAATCAAAAGTCTTGAAATTAGTGCTAGAGTTAAACGGAATTTAGACAGATTAAAGATGAGCCCATTTGAAGAGATTTTAAGTGATTTGAAGTTTATTGGATGAAAATACGTTATTCGATTTTAGTACTGTATATAGTATTTATAGAGAAATAAAATAAATTAAAGTGCCCAGATGAGAAATTAAATTTCCAGAATAATTTTCTAATAGAACAGAAACGATTAATAAAATTTACGGATAGATTTGGATAAATAAATTAAGTTCCGATAAAATTCCTGGATAGTCTGGTAATGATTAATAAAATTCTCAAAAAAGTTTGGATGGGTAAGTCAAATTCTAATAAAATTTTTGGGTGGACCGAAGATGGTTTGAATGATAATTGAATTCTAATATATTTCCCAGGAAGTCCGAAGATAATTTCATTTACCAGGTAATAGAATAATTTAAAGTCACTGGATCCGGATATGTAATTGAATTCTAATAAAATTTACGGATGTGAAATTGAATTATAATAAAATTTTCAGACGGACCTGAGATGATTCCGAATACGAGAAGGATGTTTTAAAAGATTGGAAAGTATGAATTCATGCAAGTGGAACAAGTGGCGCCAAAAGGAAGGAAGAGGTGAATGAAGGCCATGTGTCAATAAAAGAAGATAAATGTTTGACAAGTGTCAAAGCAATATTTATCATATATATATATATATATAAATGAAAACAAACAAGAAAAGAGCAAGAGAACATATTGCATTCGGTCAAGACACGGAGCTCTCTCTCTTTCTCTCTCACGACCACAACCTCTCTCTCACGATCACAAGTTCTCTCTCTCTCGGTCAAGAAACCAAAACTGAAGACAACTACATGTTGGTGGTTTTGAGCAATTTTAGAGAGATTTTCAAGTTAAACAAGCTTGTATGCAAGATAAAAAGCAAGAAAAGTCATTTCGAACTAAGAAGAAAGTTGTTCTGCCGTGAAGAAAACTGAAGACAGTATGTAGCTCATGGTGGTTTGAGGTGATTTTAGATGGTTTTCAACACATGCAAAGGTGTACACAAGTCTAGGAGTGAAATCCATCCATTTGGAGTTTGCTTGAAGAGGTAAGATTTAATTTTCCATGAACTAAATTGTGTAGATGTTGGATTTATGATTTTCTGTTTGGATTTGAAGTATTGTGACTTAATATGATGGGTATTGAATTACATGTGGCTTTATTGTGAGATTTGAAGGAAAAATTTGTGTTTGATGCATGTAAGGTCACGTTTAAAAGAGAGGTTTTCATAGTTCAAATTAGTTTGATTGTTTTGCCATGAAAAATGATGTGGTTTTGTTGTGTATTTAAGTTTGAAACTTGATGAAATGTTGGTTTTATGTGTAGAAGAAGTGTTCGGCTAAAGTAGAAATTTCATGGTCCAAATTGTGTTCAAGTGGTTTGAGTGATTGTTATGCATAAATATGTAATGAAAGGTTGGATTTTAGTATTGAAATTAAAAGCAAAACATGGTATACCAAGCTGACACTTTTTGCCATGTTGAGATTAAAGTGATAGATATTTGTATTTGGATGTTTTGAATGATTTTCTAGGTTGTGTTGATGATAAAATTATCATGAAATTGAAAAAGAATTTATTGGAATGTCAAATGGTTACTTTGTGTCCAAACTTTGTTTAATTGCGCAAAGTGTGAATTTTATGAATTTAATTTGATTTTACACCCTTATTCATGTGTTTGAGTATAAGTGTGATGGAAAAATTGAATAAGATTGATGGTGTGAAAAGTTGGTCAAGGTTAGGTTCAGACTAGTTAGAATTATTCGAAAATTTTGTTTAATGCGTTAGTGTGGAATTAAGATTCAAATGAGTTGTTTTATAAGTTTAAATGTTAAAAAATTTGAACGGAAAGTAAATGCAAATAATTATCATTGATACAACTTAAAAGGGTGTTTCGAAATCCTTGTATAGCGAAGCATTGTGTGAGTTGATTCGTGTTAATGAAAATGTATTTACGAAAAACGTTAGTTGCGACGTTGCCTAATAATAGATTATGAAAATGTATAGATAACGCGGAGGTGAGGGAACCCAAATTCATAAATTATTGTGAGCTAGAAAAATGTGAGTGTCTCTTTCAAAATGTTTTGATGCGATTGTTTTCTAATTACCATGAATTTTATGTGTTGAATTTATATTCATGCTTTGAATGCTTGAAAGTAAATTTTTATAATAAAGGAGTTTTAGAATGAAAACCGCTTGCATGAATTTTAGAAAGATTATGTGAATTATGGATTTTTTGGATGAAAAGAAACATGTATGGAAATGATTTTATAAGTTTATGGTACGCCTTATATATATCTCAGATAGTTATTTCAGGTCAGAGTACCTTAAACGTGCATGGCAGTGTCAGGGTGTCTATTACTAATAGCGGGAGGAAACCCACGAGAGGGATTGTGTCAATTAGTCCAGTTTAGTGTGTCGCCCATACACGTATAGAGGAATATAACGGCTAACTCCTAATAGCGATACACTACATGAAAACGGGTCTATAGCACATACTATATGGAATTCAGTTTACAGTAATCTAGGGTGTCATATGGTATGTAGACTGACAGGACCCAAACCAGACTCTCTCTAATTTCTTATCTGGAGGGTCCTGTCGGGCATTCCAACGGACTTCTCTTAACCCAACTTGTCGGATTAAAGAGATCCGCGGAGCGAACCCCTTAATCTTGCTTGTTTACTTTATTTACTTAAATAGAAAAACTCGCTTTAATTGAAAATAGTTAGATTGGTGTACATTCTTCGATTTTAAATTAAAATAAATTTTTAAGAAAATTCGACGGCATAATAGCTATATTTTTAACAATCCCAAAATTTTTTCTATAAAAGAAACATAATTCGTACTATTTTAAATCACCATCTAACTTCTTTTGATCACAAACATGCACTTTCTTCATACTTTTTCACAACAATCATGCATGTACTTGATTCATTTTGCAAATCAACATTTCTATTATTTTCATAATGCAATCTAGATTAGCAAACATTTAATGATGGATACGAATCATATGCAAGCATCAAAAATATATGTTTATGCATATCATATCATTAGTTTACAATTATTCGAATATCTACATTCTAACCATACAATCACTTAGTTATATTATTTACAATTACAAAATATATTTGTTCAATTGATGTAATCGTCGAATTTTCCACCTAAAGTGTTTGATGGCGATTCTCTCGAAGCAAAAACCACCTACTAAGGCACCTAGTAGAATATACACACTACACAAAAGCAAAAGTGTTAGTTCATTAAATAAGGAAATATAAGGTACAATTACATAGTGACTCATAAATTTAATTAAATACCAAATCTTTGGTTTAGAAAATCTTTCTTTTTAAAAACTCCATGTATACCCTAATATACTCAAACCATCACATGACGGTTTTAAACTGATGCCAAATGTGAAGCTATTGAGATATTTTGACCACTACGATACGGAATTTACTACATCACAACCGTAGTGTGAAACGATCTCAAATATGAGCATCTATAATGCGGAATTTTCTGTACCGTAATTGTAGTGCTATAACTTTGGGCGACTACAAGCAGAATTTACTGCATCGCAATGTAATACCAAAACTGTAGATCTAAACGGCTACGTGCGGAATTTTTCTGTATCGCAACGTAGTGCTAGATACTCTAAAAAACTAAGCAATTATGGACGAAAATTTTCTGCATCGCCACGTAGCGCTAAATCTCATATAAGCTGAGGGTATATACATGGTTTTCAAAACTCTTTTCCTCTAAGTGCATTGCACACAAGTCGATTTTCCTCTAACTGAGTCACTATGAGCGGAATTTACTGTTTTGCAACATAGTGTCAAACTGTAGATCTAAACGATTACGTGCGGGATTTTTTGTATCGCAACGCAACGCTAGAATCTCTCTATATTTTAGCGTCTATGTACAGAATTTTCTGTATCGTCGCGTAACACTAAATCTTAATTAAACTGAGGGTACACACATGAGCTTTGAAATGGTTTCATTAAGTGCAAAAGCATAAAACCTTTAACTTTTCAAATTCTTAAAAATTTTCTCAATTCAAATATTTTGGAATCAATTTAGTTTTTGATTCATTCCCTTTTTGAATCTCACAAAGAGATCACATACTTAAAACTCAGATTTAGGATATGAAAATCGTTTTTGAATTCGTTTGATTACATAATTCAGAATTTAAATTAGAAATTGAAATAGATGTAAGTGACAAGGCACTTACCTCACCAAGCGAGATATACTCATCAACGAGCCTCCCGTGCTCCGCTAGCCTACTCAACACCTACATTACATATTCTTACTTAAAATAGGTCACAATGTGTTACATAAAATTATACACATTGCTTTTAACATTAAAAACCCCTTACAATACCCTTTTTGACTACATTTTTATTTCTAAGTTCTAACTCAACCGAGACTTTCTAATTACGATTTCTTTGCAAAATTTTAACTTTTATACCCCTAGGAACGTCCCCAAGCAGTCCGTAAAATTTTCAGAGATCCGAAATGAAAAGTCAAAATTTTCTGACCCCCTAAAACAGAATACTGTTCACAGCCCATTCTACGGGCTGTTTTGCTTCTGTTTTCATTTGGATCATCTTCTTATCTCTCACTTAGGTCTCCCATAAAATAGTTTTGAAAAATTTTAAGTATCGATAGGTGAAACCTATGAAAAACACCTATTTTTTGACACTTTTTGATGCACATTTTTGCATCACACAAGCAATGATGTCATTTCTTTCGTATCTAAGGTTCTTTTACTCAATTATGATTGACTACATTCATTTCATGCATCAAAGAATGCATTTACATTCTCAACTCACTTTACGACTACATAGGTGCACTATTTAAGCCATAACTTCCTCAATTTTTATCCAAACCTTTCGCTTCAAATTTCTATGGTTTGCTATGACATTTATGCATATTTTGAGGTATAAAACAACCTCAATTAATCCCATTTCATGTAGGTCTCTATAACCCCTTCAAATGCTTATTCTTTCACTCTATTATCACTTTATCCTTTACTAGTTTGTATGCTATTTATGCACCCATATACATCCATTGTAATAACCTTAATTCCTACTCACTCATGTATGCTTTTAAGACCCTAAATACATCATAAACACCAAAAAAACACATACATAAGCTACTGCCTTTCATCAAGTCGAAATGCACAAACAATCCTATCTAGTTTCCTTTTTCAAATTCAACTTTCCTATATGTTTTTCTAGTAGGAAGTATGCATGTTTTAGAGCTCAAAGAGGTTAAAACACAATAGTATTCACATATTCTCCCTTTGGCCATGACACACACACCTCATACATTGCACTTTTCAACTTTTCATTAAATTACTTTCTTTCACTTTTTCAAGCTTTTCATTGTCAATTCTCTTAGATAATTTATCAAATACTTAATCTACAAGAAATTTTGCTATAAATATACTTTAATCACTACTTAGGGTTTCATCCATATACATTTTAACTAGTATTTCATACATAATTTTTATCAAATCTACTTTCTTTCTTGATAATTCAAGACTATAATATTGATTTACCTAAAGATTTCATCAACAACACAACAAGAAAACAAATCAATCTATCATCACATTATACAACCAAACTACTATCATTCATTTCCTTTATGGTTCTTTCACTTCCTCACTTCAAAACAAGTTGATCTATCTCTAAACATGTCAAACATTTCACAATTCCATCAATTTATCTTCCAAACCCATAACTCATTAAAACCGATGAAAAACAAGTGAATTTACCACTTGAAATTGACTTTTAATGGTTGGATTTTGCTCCTAGGCTTGTATACACCCTTAAGGGACTTGAAAATTACTTGAAAATCATCTCAAAACCTTCAAAATAAGCTGTTATCCTTTGGTGTCCTTTGCTATCTGAGCTCTTTTGCAGTCTTCTTTTTTTTGCTTCAAATTTTCACTAAGTGTTGAAACCAACACTCATATATATAGGCTTCACTTATGAATTTGCCCTCAAAGTTTGATACTTATTTACATGTCATGCCACTTCCTAAAATTTAACTAATTTGTCCTTCAATTTTTGCTTAACTTCCATGGCATCCTTACTACTTTGATAAATTTCACAATTCCCACACTAGTTTATTCTAATCCCACCTACACATACATAGAACCATAATTTAGAACGATGACTATTTTGCCCTTCTCTTAAATTTATTTGACTATTTGGTTCAAATAATTTTCACTAACACTATAATATTCTTTATAAGAAAAGTGTTTATGGAATTTAGTATTTCCATCCTATAACCTATCTTCTAGTACTGGTAAATTTAATATTATGAATTGAGGCTTACATAGACGCCGGTGGTTGGTTTATTCTACAAAGAGAAATTTGTCAGAAAATTGTACTGCCATCACCTTTATAATTTTACAGTAAAGATAAATTAATATAGACTGCTATGTTTTCAGATTTGAAAAGCGTTTCAAAATAGTTTTTCAAAATAAGAATTCGCTTTTCAATATGTTACTAAATTCTAGCCTATTTACACATAAGTTTTATTTATATTAATAGTTTATGCATGCAATTGATTCAGATGAGATTTTCAGAAAATATATATCAGATTTATAGTTTGAAAACAATTACAAAAATGCATTTTAAAATTTTTAGGGAGGTTATTTTAGAAAGCATGGTTTGAATATAAAAACTTGACACTCACTGAACTCGTTTAGTTCACCCTTAATTTTATGTTTTGTAAACAAAACTTCCCAGGGACAGGTGCAGGTGTATCAGTAGTAGGAACTCCAACCCCAACGTACTCAAGCGCTATCGTGTGTTGCTGTGAAACTGTGTTTATACATGTATGATAATTATTTTTGTAAACCTGTGTAATAACTTTGTATATAATCGTATACAATTTTTAGAAAATGTATTTATGCATGACCTATTTATGATTTTCAAGTTGTCTTTTAAATTAAAACATGTTTGTGGTTGTTTGTGAAAAGTGTAAAGAGGACTTGGGGCCCCGAAGTTGAGAATCGAGTTGCTTTTGAAGTGTACAGGTTTTTAATGAAATTTTGTAAGGTGAGATTTTTAGAAAAACAGTTATTGTACTGTCAAAATTTTATAAACTCTGTTTTACAAATATATATTTTAAAATGAAAAAGAAAAATTCCATCCATTTTTGCTAAATAAGAAATTTCTAAAAGCATTTTAAAAAGGCTTAGCTTCACGAGAACATTTCAACCGAAGCAGTTCTTGACTAGAAGACCATCGTGGGCTTGTTGGGCGGGCAACAATTGTATAAGGAACAGGTCTGTTAGTCTTGATAAAATGTAGTTTGAAATCTAGGGGAGAACATATAAATTTGGGAAACATGAGTTCTTATTGGTGATAGGACTTGCTTTTGGGGGCATCAACCGAAAAATCTTCAGTATATTGCAAACTGACCAGAACAGTACCCTATGGTGATTGTTCAATGAAGGGTCACCAAATATGCCTAGCCTAGTCACCTTTCTCGAGACAAAGAGTCATGCTACGCGCCCAAAAGAAGCTCCTAATCAATAAAATATGAAAGTTCTTATCTTATTAGAGTCATTGAGTGAAGAGCTATTTCTTTTGCACGGCACTTATGGATAGGACTTTTTACTCCGTCAAGCATGTTTGGTACATGCAGTTTTGATTATTAATTCTATTCCCAACTATAATCCAATTATCCAAAAGTTTTTATCATCATAAACTAGTTTATACAGGACTTGCCTTCTCTGTGTTGATGCTCACCAAAGCAAGCATGAAAAGATACGTGGGCTTAAATCAATCTAAAAACAGAAAAATAATTAATTATCGACCATATGGTAAATGTTTCATAGTGTTGCATGCAGAGATTCATATTAGTCATGACTCGTTCATGCTGTCAAATTTTATGGAGTTCATTGTAGTTGTTAGAAATTTGGAACCTGGCCTAGTGTCTTAATCAAGAAAAGTTGATTATGTTGGTCGTGTATATTTTTACAACAATGCCCTAATTGTTAACTTGAATGCTTATGATAGGTGATCAAGGGAATTGATAAAGGGATACTGAGCATGAAAGTTGGAGGAAAGCGCCGCCTTTACATTCCTGGATCGGTAATTTTCAAAACCTTGCTTGATGTTCATTGAGAAGAAAATAATCAGAGACAAATTAAAGGCCAGTGCTCGACCTTTATGTGTGATTGAAATTAGAAAATTGGCTCTGACATATAAATGACAGACCCCTAGCAAGTGATTTAGCCATGAAGCCAGGCCAATTCCTATCGTTCTGAAATCACTTTGGATGCTCACTTGCTCTCTAATTACAAGTAGTTTGTATAAAATTGAATCAACATCTAATAGTACATGTTATAAATAACAAATCAGCACATGATAGAAGTAAAATTTAATCTTTGTTTTATGGCATTTGTATGATACATATCTTTGAATTGCCTCAATATTTAAGATGTGCATTTGTAACCATAGACCTGTGAGTAAATTTAATAGAGCTTCCTGAAAAAGTATAAATTTAACGGAGTTTAAATTGAAAATCAATGATTTAATATCACAACATTAAAATGTCAAAATGTTTCTTGCCAAACCAATTGCAACATTTCTCTTAGTTTGCGTTCATCTGGACGGCCCTGGGCATTTTATTTATTTATTTATTAACTTTATCTAGTCCGTGTTAATTTCTTTACTCTTTTGTTGTTTTAATCGGTCTTCACCATTTTTTTTTATTTTTTTCACTTATGAAGAAATTATGTTACTATGTCTAAGTTACTAAAACTTGGTGTTTACTCTATGGTGCATAGCTGGCATTTCCAAAAGGCCTCATTTCAGCTCCAGGAAGGCCAAGGGTGGCTGCAAATAGCCCAGTAATATTCGACGTTCGTTTGGAATACATACCAGGTCTCGAAGAGGAGGAAGAGTAATAAGAAGAGTATTCACATGCATTCCCATATATAAATTAAGAAACATATGTCTATGTTCCCAACTTCCCCTTTTCACCACTGACAAGCTTCAAAGGAGATGCATATATGAGTACTTTCATCTTATATTTCCATTAATTCTTTTTCTTTTCTTTTGAATGTTGTACAAAAATGATAAGAATAATAATAATAATATAAATAAAATGTACCACTCATTTGAAGGCATTTGTATTTATAAAATGTTGAATTTATTATGCAATCAGTTTGTCTTTCTAGAAATTGCTTGGAAGATGAAGCTTAAGGCTGATTGTCAGATTATACACAAAAAAGGCCTAAGTCCAAGATTGGAACAATGATGGTATTGAATATTGATAATGTTGAATATTCATGAGATTATTAAGTCCGGCAGGTCCATAGTGATTGATAAATAATCAGGTGAATAATGATAATGCAAGTTATATATTTAAAGATTATAACTTAAAATTAATTGATACTTATGCAACCAGTTAAATTAAGTTAAATACACAAGAAGAGAGATTTGTTTTTTCTTTGGATTACTGAATTGGATTGGATGAGAGATATAATATCATAATAATGTGTTTGGTGTGCCGTCCGATTGGATTAAAAGTGAATTTAATAAAATTGGATTAAATTAGTTTTGAATTAAATAAAATTATTAAAAATTACTTGTTATAAACAAAAATAGGTCAGCGTGAAATTAATTTAACATATATTACATCACCAATATCTTTGACAAACTCAGGTAAATCGAAGTCACGACGCCCACCGCGTAGGCTCCAATTGTGGCCCCCATCAGTTCTTTTGGGGACCTAGTTACGGCTCCAATTCCAGCGATTCCAGCAATTCCAATCGGAACCCGACTCAGTACAGCTTTCCCTGCATTATTCAGAACAGCATCCGCGTACAAGACGGCCCAATCCTTGAAGCGGGTTGACCCGATAATATCCAAGGATCGGTCGTCATCAGGGCAGTCGTGGGTGACCTCTTGGAAGGCGGAGTCGACCTGGGCCCGAGAGGGAGGGTAAGGGACCCACTTGACGATGAGCGAGTGATGACGGCCGCGGTGAGAGAGGAGTGAGTGGTGGATGTGATCGGAGGAGATCAAAAGCTGATAGGGGAGGACACCGTCGAAGGCGTGCTGGATCAGAGAGAGGCAGTGAGCAAAGGCCGAGTTGCAGGCAGAGTCGAACTCAGACGAGTTGGCAAGCGACGACTTCACTCGCTTGGAAGCGGACAATTCCATATCAGTTCAGTAGTTCACTCTCTCTCAATCTCTCTTGAAGTTGTCGTGACGAGTGACGGAGTGAGTGACACTGAAATTAAATCTGCTGCACGTGCACTCTTGTCAAATGACTTGCCTACACTATGCTGAACTTTGATACTACCTTGTTTCATAGCACTTGGGGTAATCCCATCCAAGTCCAATTTATGGCATTCACCTGGGGTGCGACTAAAACCCTTCCTTTTCCATTCCTGTTAATAATACAACAAGAAGCTTGATTATAACATGTGGGCTCAGAGATGGAAGCAGAAAGTTGATGTGGAGGTCGAGGGTGTTGTCAAACAGAAGCCATACTGTTTTTAATGGCTAAATCAGAATCCAAACTTGATGACTTTTTTAATGGCAAAGTCTGCAGGCTCCTGAATGCTGACTTGTTGGACACTTTGACTGAGTTGCAAAGACAAAACGAGTTGCACTTGGCTCTCAAGGTATGTGCACTGTACAGCTTGTTATTTGGTTAAGTTATGATGAGATTTTGGATTGTTAATTTACTTGTTATGTTGAATTTGGGTGGCACTTGAATGCGTATTAGAAGAAATAGAGGAACAAAAACTTGTTTACATAAAAAAGATTTCTTTTTTAGAAAATTTAAAGCTTTATGTATATAGTTGAACTATGCTTCAATGATACAACCTTATGACTAGTTATTATTGATCATGGAAAGAAGTAGATGTTGAGATTTTTTATTTTATTTTTTATTTTTTATTTTTTATTTTTTTCTGGTTATTGTAATTCTTTGTGTTCACAATGTGAAACTCCTTTAAATTCTTGAAGAGTTTTTGCTTACTAGTCAACTCAGTGAACAATTGCTGTCTCTAGATTGAAGAAGACATATTTTGAATGATATTGTAGGAAAAAAAAAAGTGTAACTACAAAATCCGAAAACAATGGAAAATAAAGTTCCTCACATACAAAAAGAAGAAGAAAAGTAGAAGCACTTGCTCAATTTTTCTTGGTGATTTTTTGCTCCTCTGGAGTTGGATTTGGTCATTTCTTTCATCTTTTAGTGAAGAAATTATTCCCCCTTTTTAATAATGAAATCAAGGAAGTATGGGTAGCTCCTCAGTTTTGTTAGGAAAGCAATGAGAATTTACGACAGAATGGCATTAAACCAGGAATTCTTTGACATAAATAATGCTTTGCATTCTTCTTGCCTTCGAAAAGGGTTTTGAATTGTCATGATTAATGAATTTTATAAAGTATAAGAAAATGCCAATCACTTCCTAGTTATACCTAATTGATTGGCAACTTTGCCACTGTACAAATTCTGACCCTGGCGATGAGAACTAATACTGGTTACAAGTAGTGTACATTTAAATGCTTCTTTCTTGGAGTGCCCAATTGTTTCAGTTGAAATTACCTTTCTTTCTCCTTTATATTGTATCTGAATCAAGCTCAGGTTTTAGGTCTTCAATTTTGTGCGGAAGGAAGTTTGGTATACACCAGATCTATCCTTATACTGTGACATGATTCTAATGTCGGGAAAGAACAAACAAATTAGAATGGCTGAAGAGCTCTTTTGTGAACTCAAGAAAGAAGGTTTGGAACCAGACACTAGAGCTTATACTACGATAATTGGAACTTATCTGCAAGTGGGTATGACAGAAAAGGCGATGGAGCATTTTTTTTTTTTTTATAATTTTGAACGTAATTGACACCAGTTTTATTATCTTATATATATATATATAAACTTTTTATGATTTTAAATATATATAAACTTTTTATGATTTTAAATTATATAAATTACTTTTAAAAAGATAAAAATGAAATACTAACCTAGGTAACATTTAGTGGTCATTAGGATAATATTTTTGTTGATTCTATTCTATTTTGTTTGATACATATGTTTTTAACATTGATTATCATTATTTTATTCAATATTAGGGATGATTTTCTGTATTAGATTTTTTTAAAAAATAAATATAATAGTAATAATAATAATAATAAATTTCTTCATTTCAAATTGAGATGGCAGTCTCGATTGCCTCGAGACGGTCACCTTGTTTTGCCTCGCCTTTCGCGTTTTAAAACCTTGGGAATTTATTTGAAAGACTAAGTAGACTGAAGGATGGGGCGACGGCCCATAGAACATGCTTATTTGAATGCAAAGAAGATTTTGATTCATGTTTGACTAGGAAAGGAAGCAAAGAAATTTCGCTAAAGAAATTTTTGAGCTATTTTATTTAGGCCTTAACAATTCCCTCTTTTAATTTGAAAAAGGAAAAGTAACTAAAAAAGAAATATGAAACAATCTCGGATTTGTAGATTGCATTTTTTTTTTTTCCCGTTTTTTGCATATTGCTTTTATAGGATTAATGAAACAACTAAGTTAGAACAGTATTTTCCTTGCACTCCTGTTGCCTAGTTTGATTTTGTTGGAGAAAGTTGATGTTTCAAAAGAATTATATAAATGTCTTGAGAAGCATTCATTAATGTACAGTACATTTGTGTTGACATTCTAATGTAGCTTGCCGGGAATTTAGCTTATTTTAGTATCTAATTTGATTGTATTTCAGATGTTGTCGCAAAAGAAAGTGGTAGATCTTATTTGAAGACTTCCTGTGAATTAAGGCAAAATGTAGAGCTGATTTTCTATACACAAGCTTTCAAAGGATTCCTATTTCACCAACTCTCATTAGAGCATCTATAGACTTCTGTTGCTGCTAGAGAAATTTTTAGGAGTCTATCGGCATGTTAGACTCATTCTGTGTGTCCGAATTTTGGATACCTGTTCGATAATAGTCAAAGTTAGACTCAAGAAAGGTTTTAGATTACTTGTACAATTAGTTGAATTGTTGCAAGGAAACTTCTTTTCTGCTTTGTTAATACAATTATATAAAAGTTTGACTCAAGAATGATGGAAGCAACTTATTTTTTCTACCCGCCGTGCTATTTCTTGAGGTAGCCCTTTCCAGTAGATGTTATTGTTGTCAAATTGTAGCACATCATGACCTTGTCCATAGATGATTGAAACATATTCCACTAAAATATAGGAACATTGCAATCAGCTTCTCTTTAAGTTTGGTTATGATACAGTAAAAATTTCTGCTTGTTTTGAAATTTGTCAATAGCTTTCCTTTACTGTTCTAAAAAATTTTATTAACTTTACCAAAACCTCCCCATAAGAATTTCTATCTATATTCTAAGCTAGAGGTGGATAAATTCTAACTAAACTATAATAAGATTTTGATCTTTCTATTGTTGATGACTCATTGGCACTAAGTCAAATTACTGTTCAGACCAACTAAAATAAATCTTTGAGATACAATACGGATCTCTATTCTCAGAAGAGGAGAGAAAACTATTCACAAAGACGTAAGAAAAATTGTCTGCACATTAGTGAAATTTTGATAAGTCGAACCCATCGCTTTACTATGGAAACATTTATAAGTGATCAACTCTATGAGAGTGAGACTAGGAACATAATGCCACATTGTTTTGGGTTTGTACTTGTAAAGTGACAAACCAAAATATTACTTGACCTTCTCTCCCTTTCAAGTAATAGAGAGTTTTAGAATTCATCAAAAGATTTTACAAGAATTTTCTTTTTTTCAAAAGAGAAGGCATTTTAGAATACCTCTTACGAGTGACAGAGACTGCAATGGATGGTTGGTACCAGTACTCGAGACATGGTTGTATGGGTGGCATTACTTGGAGCGTAACCACCAAACCATGGCAGCATTATTGCTGGTGTTTTCAATTATATTTTAATAATACAATGATTATCAAATCTTTTAGGCTCGTTCAACTGGTAACTTAAAAAACCATCTACCACCAGCTGACCATAAACCAAGATGCTAAACAATTTAATTACTCTAAACAAACATGAAACAATATAGAATTTTATATAGCATTGGATGTCAAACCAATCACCAAGATAAATGAAAGTTAAAACAGTTTTCAACAATCTCTATTGAAGGTAAAACCATATCATTTGGTATAAAAAAAAAAATGTGAGTTTCCTAGAATCCTTGATCATGTATAATGTAGATTCAATATACAATCAAAAACCACATGAGCCTTTGGTCTTCCTTCCAGCAGCCAAAACATGTACGTATGCAGAATAAATGATTACAACCGAAAACTAAGCCACATTTGCCTAAAAGAAAAACTTTGAATGAAGAGGGCATTACACTTTTTCTCTCAAATTCACTTATGGAAATTCAAATTTGTTATACATAAGAAAACAATTAAATTTTTTTCCCCTCTCCACTACCCCCATCTACACCACCACAACACCACAACAATCCATCCCCCCCACCCCGCCTCCTTCTCAGTCAGCTAAATATACAAAGGAATGCCTGACAATACACAGGCCACAATTGTTACTACAAATAACAACACTTGGCCCCTTCTAAAATTAGACAAAATCATACACTCTGCAAGTAACAAACCACTTCAAGGAAGAATCTAACAGGAAATGAAATGAAAAATGAAAAGCAAAAAAATTGACTTAGGGCCATCAATAAGTGAGAGAATTATTGTTACTAGTTCCTCTTCAACTAGCTAAGTGGCTAGGAGAGCTATTAAACATACTGTGCCACATGTATGCTCTAGAAAGCACCATTTCAAGCTCTTGATGAGCCCAGTTTTGTGTCGGAAGATGTTGAAGGAACATTACCATCTCCTGGAAATCCAGCTTCTGAAGCTTATCTGACCACTAAAAAATGAAATAACAGGTTATGATTAAGGTATATGATGTTTGTCTGTGGAAATAAGAGACAAGTCATCTCATTGAAGTGCATCAAAAGTTCATCAGGACCATACAAAATTAAAAATATGTACAAAGCTAATAATACAGATATTATTTGTACAAAGCTATTGTCAGAATGTTTAATGAATAATATACTTGAGAGTACTAAGAAAAGGTGGTGGGGTGCAAGAGATTGAATGTAATAAATCATGACAAAAAAGAGGATACAGATCCTAGGTGGGTCAAGAGGCCTAGCATCACTAACAGTAAAAGTAGACAAATTTAACCGCAGTCACTCACCAATACAGATATGAATCTGGGCCCTTGTGCATGTGTGACGTGTGTGTGTGTGTTGTACATATATGAATTCTGCACCAGCTCATTCTTATTCAGTGAATAATGGATTCATCCTGAGGCTTCTAAAATTACAGAAACCTCTACTCAAATTCTAGACATAAATGATAGCAATATGATCCTGAATATCCAATAAGTTTATAGATCAAATCAGGAGAAACCATGTACAAGTGAGAGGCTCAAATAAAAGTTGTACCAACAACCATAGTAGCAACTGAACAATTAAGTTCAAAGTAAGTTTCTAGATTAACTCAGGGCAGACCATCGACAAGTAAGAAGCTCAAACAAAACTGTATCAATAACCATAGAAGCAACTGAACAATTAACTTCAATGTCACGCAATGACAAGAGTGTTATAATTAACATACATGTGTTTCTTGCATTATAAGAATACTGTTACAATTTCCATGTTTATTTAATCATTCAAAAGCTGTACCAAAGACAAGCAACTGTCCTTCGAGGAAAAAACTGTAAATTATGTTAGTTTCCACTTTTCTGATTATCAATGAAACAAATAGTATAAGATAAAAAGTAATAAATGTCCAGTACAATTGCGATCATTATCTTATTGGAGCAGTAATTCAATTGCAAGCAACACAAAGAAAATCATACCAGCACAAAGAAAGACAATCTCTCACCGTTAAAAGAAAACTGGCAAATATGTACACAAGGAAATCTGGCAATGCATCTCCTTCCGCAAGATATGTGTCCCACAATCGAGTAACAAGATGAAATGGGATCTAATAAAACAAAACATATCATCAACCTCATTTAATATAAAAAGCACATAGAAATGACAATCATATCGATGTGTCCACTGCTGCAAACTTACAGCAGGCAGAAAGATTAGCGACTTGTGCCTCTTTATTAATGACACAGGAAAAATTCAAATTGGAGGATTTGTGATAATAAGTAACACTAGTTGTGCATCCCGAAAACATACCTCACGTATTAAAAGACAATTAAACCATCGAAAAGCAAACTGAAGAAATTCAAGCCCCTGCTCTTCAATGTGTCTTGAAACAGGTTCTGGTTAAATGACAGACTAGTCAGTAGGGCAGAGCACACTATAGTTGAATAATAAAACAAAACAAACTAACTATATGTGAAAAAAACAACCTAACTAATTTGGGCCATGCATTATATAAGGCAAATGAAGTGACAACAAATGCATTTTTTGAGGCACATGCCATACTGAACACCCATAAAAACACTGGGGACAAAGCCAATAAAACTATTTTGATGGCAAAAAGTGGGGTTTGTTGGCTGGAGTATAAGTCACCCAAAATATCCAGACAAGAAGTTATGTTAGACCACCAACTAAGTCACTATATTAGTAGAAAACATGTGACTTATTTGGCAGACTGTATGTTACTTGAAAAAGTACAAGAAGTTATGGTTCATGAGTAGGAAATACTAGTAAAACAATATAAAAACCAGAAAATAGGTTTACCATCAATCCGTCGAACCAATTCCTTCAGCTTAAACACAAGCCTTTGGATTCCTGGTTGAGCAAATGTGTAATGATCTTGCATACCATCAAGCAGTTTTGATAAGCACCAATAGCAATCAGCCTCTATGTCAGCGATTTTCTCCAGGGATAGAGTAGAGACTGACCAATTATCAACATCCCCTTCTAAATATTCCGACAGAAATACAACAAGAAATGGGGTAACGAGATCATTTATCCCCTGCACATATCCACTTGCTGGATGTCGAATGGCCCTGAAAAACAATTCAAATATAAAATATGAAGAGAAATAATAATAATAATAATAACAAACACTAAAATGATGTATCGAAATACTCTATTGGAGACATTTTTTTCTTGAACATATACCACAACATAACAAGCTTCTTAAATAGCTACGTATTGGAAGAGCAACACCAAGAACTCCATAAATGAAATTAAACTCACAGTACTACACGTCAGCATGTTTCACATTTTGACCTCCATTCAGTCATTCATTTATTATTATAAACTAGAGGGAAGTAAGAGCAACTCTGCACTGAGGAAATGTCCACAGCCCTTCCTTTACATTCAGTTCAAGTATTCTTAAAATAATGTATTTATCTAAATCTGCATAACTTGTTCAAAGTACCACATAAAAACCAGATATTATTAATGATAATAGGATAAGAGTAGTATCTAACCATGTATAAAGAATGCGTTCCAAGGATTTTTGAACTTGCTCTTGCTGAAAGAAGATAACATCAGGTACCATTCTTGGACAATCAACAGCAATCTAAGAGGGAAATAATGATAAATGTCAGGTAACAGGGAGAAAAGATCAATTGATCAAACAATAACATTGACATGAGGTCAGTTCGTGCAGATACTACCTGGTGAAGCATGTTAATCTCATCATCTGAACGTTCAGTGTCTGGAATATCATAAAATTGTGCAACACAGTCAAGATATTCAAGGCGCTTCCTTCGTAGAACTCCCTCCCTTCTATCTGAATTAGGTGGTGCATATCCCTGTTGTCAGTTCATATTTAAATTTCAAGCACCACCAACAAAACTACGATTATAAAAATATTCATATTAAGGAAAGCCAGATCAGGTTAGCCCCAGTATTCAGGTGTTGATAGTTCCTTGAATGCATGCTCTACAAATAGACATCTTTAAGTTTTGACCAATAGAGAATACAGAGCTACCAAAATCACAACGCAAAGAGAATTAAATGACTTGTAACGACACAGACATGCAATCACATGAAACCAACTTCTCATGCCCAATTTGAAAAGAGTAATTAACCAATACTGGACACCTGCTAAAAGTATCTAGTACACTATAATGACAGTAGAGTAGCTTGCTCATCATTGATTGCAGTCTTCTCACCAAAGGCAGCACAGACTGACACATTCTAAGCGAACTGTCTTTCTGTTTAGAATCAATATGTTTATTAGGAATCATCTTCAAAATCCCTTCATAACTTCATTTAAAACATGCTAGAGAGAATAAAGATTTTCAAGGTTTGATCTTAAACAGACTGTAAGGCACAAACCATCATTACATTTTTTATGTGATACCCATATACCTCTCTGACTTTCTTCATTCATTTTTGGATTCTACAAACTTGTTAGTTAGAAGTCTCTTGAGATAGGATGATGTCAGTAGGTGGCCCAAGAGGATTTTAACCCTGACCTCTTGGTTGGAGGGTCCTACCACCTTACCTATGGGGTTAAACAGTTTTCACTAATAGCACCATTGTCACGAATGAAAACAACTTCGAGTACATGACATTAGAAATATACAGAATGTATTTGAGCAGACCTAAGAGGAGAGTATCACCAAACACAATTTCTCTTCAGCAGAAACTGATGTCTAATGGTATTTAAGCAGAATTATTTAACATCCATATTTTTTCTATTATTAGATATCCCAAATTTGATAGCATCAGGCGAACTGAGCTTACCAAGAGAAGTCTCCATACAGTAGGGCGCATATATGGTGGCACACCACTCCAAGCTAACTCATGTAATCTCTCTGCAAGATGTGGGAAAATTGTATTAAATGTGTGAAGCTAATAGTACAAAATTAAAACCAAATGAATTCCAAGTAACTTTATGCAGTTACAAATTTCAAAAGATTGATATGATCACAAAATGAACAAAAAATTGATGATATTAATGAACTTAAAATGCTCTTATTCAGATGTGAACTATAAGAATAATACTACATTACCCAAAGTTTGGCAGAAATGTTATGCTCAAATGATGTGGCAAGTTATTTTGTAGTAACCTTATTGATTATGGTATGATGACTGATGATGTGGTAGATATAAATCAGTTGGCCACATCATTTGGGCCACATTTCTGGCTAATATAGCATTACTCAAATTATAAATGTCTCACCAAGTCTACAAGTTGCATTTGAATCTTAGTTATAGGGAAAAAAAAAAGTGATTTAAAAAATAAGTAAAGATACCAAAATATATATATATATATATATTTATATATCCAACAAGTCAGCTCAAATGGGACTATTTTGGACAGAAACAATCAAAATTCAAGATAATCTTCAGCTTGTTATAAATGCTCTTACAATAACAATTATTAGACTAACACTCAATTTTCTGAATCAACTACTGCTCGTCAAAGATCCTAGGATTTACATTTTCTGATATTCCTGCACAGCATCCAATTTAATGAAGAGAATCTTGAACCTTCTCTTAGATAAACTAAACTTAGAAGTAACAAACTAGAAGTTCATTGTCCCACATCAAACATGGGCAACACGCCTTCTTCATAAGTCATGTTTCTTTCTAACAGCCCACAGGAACAGAAAAACTCATGTCCTAGGAAACTAGTCCACACTCATATAGCATAATCGAATAGAGATCACACATCTCAAAAATTTGACAAACATTAAAAAAGTGTGCACTTGGCGCACCAGATAGGACTGGGACTGAATACTCACAACCCAATCCCAAACTAGTTTTAGGGCCACTTTGGGATTGGGCAATTGCAATCCAAAGAGGGCCCATTTGTCCCACTGCAGTGAGATTATTTATTCCCATAACCCCTAAAGGATTATTTAATTGCACTCTCCACTTCTCTCTCTTGATTTATTAAATCCAAAAACATTTTAAAATACTAGCATTTTATTCAATGTCTCTCACAGAAGATGCTAAACAAGGACCACTTCAACACTTTTGTAACACATAATACTGTACCATAGTTCTTGTGGAACAAAAAAAGTTGTTGACGAAGCCAAAAGGCCCAAAACCCAATCAACACAAACACCATGATAAATAAGAGGCCAATGGACTCTAGAGCTTTTTTCAGTGTGTGTCTGTGACAGTGAGAGAAAGAAAAGAAAAAAAGGCACAATATGAATGGCTACTGAAATAATATTAAACCTTAGTCCAAAGCATCTAAATTTACACAAGCAAATCCATTCACTACACAAATAATTATACATCCATCACCAGAAAATATAAATAAAATGTAAAATCAAGAGACAAATTATATTGGCATGATACCTAATCTGACTGTTGGTACAGAGAGCTCCTTTGTAAATTTCGTAACCCTTGTGGAATCTGTGACTCTAGCAGTCATGGGGGACTTATGAGTTTCTTTGGATGTATTCTCAATATTAGATGTTGATGAGTTTAACTTATTGGCACCTTCATTGTTTTGTTTGCTTGTACTTTGGTCCTTTTCCTGCATTATAAGTAAAATAACTCAATAAGATCTAATTATTAAAAAGCACTGCATCAGGTGAACTTTTAACAAGCGCCCACAGCATCAGATGATACTCAGAATACAATTATTAGAGATAATACCTCCATGGACTTGAGCATGTGGTCTCTATTGCCAGCATCATTCTCAGAGAAGCTCCTTCCAAGAGTTGGGGATTGTATGCTCGGGTCAACTATTGGTTCAGCTCTCCTGCTCAGTAAAACTTTACCAGGAATACTCCGACCTTTGAGTAACCTAGATCCAAAGCAAACAGAACTGGTTTAGAAACTAATCCAAATAATTAGCACCAAATAATGATACTGAACAGATGGTTCGATAAAGATAAAATAGTAGTGTGGCTGCCACGACAGCTATATAGGCATAATATAAGTAAACTAACTAAATAAAAGATAAAACCAATCTACACAAGAAATATAAACATCATCACTTTAATATGAATTGGTACAGATTAAGCCTGAGAAATTACAGAACCATAGATTGTATAGTAGAAGCAACTCATCCGATTATAGGAATCCAGAGAAAACAGAATGCAAGGTGTAATTCGACAAATGCAAGTTCCCTTTTGTGGATGTCAAAGCAACTCTCATCACACTAACTCTCAGCTATCATATGCCAAAAAAAAGCCACACCCAATATAACTAATCATGATATGGTTACAATAGAAAACCGCGCTCGTGTAAAGAAAACAATATGCTAGACACGCATTTTAGATCCAAATGAAATTATTATTAGACTTAAAATGCATTACAAGACACACTCTCTCTCTAACTGATTCTCATCCAAATCAACCAAACCCCACATCAATATTTGAAGATCAAAAGCTCAACTCAACAACCATGGAACCAATTTACACACTAACAGTAAGAATCATAAACCTTTCTGACATAATCACCCAAAAGGGTCCTCAAATCACAGCTCTTTTTTGAGGAAAAAAAATAATAACAATCGATAAATCGAAATTCCCATTAAAAATAAAATAAAATTGTGAGAAATAAGAGAAGGGAAGAGGCAGGCACCCTTGAACATTCTTGAGGGTCTGATTGAATCTGGAATCGAGGGTGGAAACGGAACTGGGGTCGTTACTGGTGTGATGATGTTGTTCTTCTTCGTGATGATTAATGTTGTTGTTGGTGGTTGTGTCCTTCATGCTCACTCTTTCTCGTGCTCTTGCGGAAAAAGCACCACATGCTCATCCTCTCTTTCTTTCTCTTATCAACCTCGATCAACTATGTAATTGTTTGAAATTTCACACACCACTGTTTTTATTTTGCATCAATTTTTGAATTTTTCCATTGGAAGGGATCCAATATTGATCAAGTCTAGGTAAATGTTCATACCAATTTACCCTTATATATATATATATATATGTATATATAGACACACACATGTATACATGAGTTTCGCTTTATGTTTTATATCTTTTTTTTTTTTTTTTCACTCTCATATCGTATTATCTGATGGCCAAACACATTTAGGGATAATTTGTTTTTTTTGGGTTTAAGATTTAATAGTATCGAATTGCATCTATTAAGTTATTTCATTTTTTTTTTAAATAGTCAAACATACTTAGAACTATCAGAAATAACTAAAAAAATTAAGTAAGAATTTTTAATTTTTCACTTAATTACAAATTACTTAATGACATTTAAAAGTTTTTATTCCAAATCTATCATCTCAAAATAACATAATTTTAAATTTATCATAATTTTATATTACTCAAAATTTTTCCTTTTTTTTCCTTCATACTTATAAAAAAATATATTTCAAAAGTGCAATTTAAATACATCTCATCCCAAATTGTCTTGAAATTAAACTAATATATTTTAAGTTACAACTTAAACATTCTTTTTTTTAGTTGTTTTCATAATATGTTAATATATTTAAATATAAATATGACTAATGCTACTATATTTTTTAATCATATTTTAGTTATAAATAAAATATTATTAATATGTATATAAAAATGGTTTAGAATTTATTAAATTATTTATTTTCATATGTTTGTATTAAATTAATTAAGATTACATAACAACAAATAATAAAAAGAATATAAATATTAATTTACTAGTTTTCAGACAATTTTAAATTTAAAAAACAAACAAGTTTAGAATATATTCAGTAAAAGGAAAAAAAACAAATATGTTATTCAGATTTCAGATTTCAGTTACTATTCAATCTTTAATCTTCAGCAACGCTGCTTAACCTCAAAAAAAAAAAAATTAAATAAAACAAACGACCCCTTAGCCGCTTCGAGTACTCATATTCATAAAAAATAGACATTTACCTCATATCCCACTTATATATAGATAAATTACTCATTGAAAAATAGTTTTTTCACTAAATCTCTCTCTTTCTACTATTAGAAAGTAGACTAAAAGTAATATTTTAGGATCGTTTCATAGAGTCTTATTATGATGGTTCCAATTAATATTTATAATATTAAAAAAAATGATTTTATTTTCATTATGTTTTTGGTCATTTTTAATATTTGTCTTTTTGAAGTATTTTATTTGTGATTTTTGTTTTTGGAAGAAGTACAAATATTTCGTACTCCGGTTGTATATTTTTTTTATATACTCTCATATATTATTAAGCTTTAAAATTATTTCAAAAATATGTTTTATTGTACTTTTTTCTTGATTGTTTAAATTTTCTCAACTTTTAATAATGTCATTACTTATGGTTATTTTTTATAGGAAAATTTTCAATTGAATCCCTTATATTTTGACAATTTGTCTTGTTTTCAAGTGTGAATGTATTAATGAAGATGATGATTCGTAAAGTTTTGAAAACTCATCAAATTGATGCATGAATGAAAGTAGTGGTCCCTAAATTTAGAAAACTCATTAAATTAAATGCATCAATAGAGATTTACAAGAAAAATGTTGCTTGCGAGATTCAGTCTTACAATGCCATGCAAATTAAACAAAAACCCCCAAAATCTCGTTGTAATCATGATCGAGATGTGTATTTATTGCACAATGGAGACTTACAACTCAAATGACGACCTCCATCTTTAGTAGAGGTTGGTGATTGAGAGATGGAGTCCATAAATGGATCTCTATTAATGGAGATCCATCCATGGATAAAGAAGATCTTTTTAGTAACACAAAAAAAATCAGAACAAGTAATATCGTACAATATAAAAAATAAATTAAAATTCTAGACTCTCTAGATTACAACCAATTCATAATAGTACAATTTTAAAAGAAAAAGAGTAGAAGTAGAAAAAAAAATGATTGAGACCTGTGTGTAATACAGTATCCTTAAGACAAATTCATTACCCACCATTAGATGTTTAACGTTTGTCTCACAAGATATAATGATACCAAGACATCGGTGAACTAAATTGAGTTAAAAACTTTATTACATTGGATCTAGAGATAATGTTTGTGACAAGACCCAAACCAGATTCCCTCTAGGCTAGTATCTGATAGGCCTCGCCTGGCATCCCAACGGTCTCCTTTTTAACTCTCTTAAGCGGCTAAAAGAAATCCACGGAGCGAACCCTGAACTTGCTCATTTACTTTGCTTCGAATCTCGTTTATTCTCATTATTTGAAAACTAGTTGGGTTGGTTACAATTTATATTCAATTTGTTGATTTGGAAATTTAACTAAAACCATAAAAGTAACCATTTTTGTTTTCAAAATAAAAAAACATTTTTAACGGAAATCCGACAGCATAACGGCTGCAATTATAAGGTTACCAAATTTCCCTGCAAAGAAATTACTCTCTCAAATCTTTTCAACCAAAACCCAACTTCTTCCATAACATATATTTCAATCATTCTATCAATTTTACAAATCCATAATTGGCAATTAAAACTTCCATATCATAGAAATATTTACAATATATTTACATTACAAAACATTTTAGTACAAGTATTTCAAGGTTTCAAAATGATACATGCATTAACACAACATAATACAAGTTATGTAATATATCCTTCACATGTACACCCACCTATATTTTTACGAAGAAGTTTGTTTGTTACAATCGCCCGCGCTAATACCTAAAATTTGTTTATACAATACAATGTGAAAAAATGAAATCTCAAGGCAATTTAAGGAAAATTGACAATTGATTACTAAACCATTATACACTTATTTAGTTATGTACAAAATGCTACAAAATACGTTCCTTTCTAAAAACATCAAACGTTTCCCTAATTGCTATGTCACGTAGCGATTTTCAACTGACACCAACCGTGACGCTACTGAGACTCCTCGACAACTACGAGCGAAATTTTTCTGATTGCTACGTAGTGTGAGGTTATCTATGCGTTCTAGTGGCTACGTGCGAAATTTTCTGCATCGCAAACATAGCACAAAGTACTATATCTAATCTTGGGAACTATATTATAGAATTTTCTGCATCACATATTGTATCCCAAGAAAATCTTCGATTCTGAGGGTTTCCACATGGTCTTTGAAAACATCTTTTCTACTAAGTGCTATAAGTACAAAATGGTTTTTCTTTTTGAAACTTTTGACTAGGGCTTTTAAGTTCAACTTCTTATAAAAGTCACTTTACTTCTGAGATTTCTTTGAACATATATCAAAACTATTCATAAACATTTTTAACAATAATAAAATTACATTTGAAACATAAATGCTCATAGTGTGAGTTAGTAATACTCACCTCGGATCCAAGCGTGCTAATAAGCTCTAGTGGGCCTCTCTCGCTCCACTTGCTTGCGTTTCACCTACACATCATAATCTTACTCAATTTCTACTAAATTGAATTACTCAAAGTTAAAATCAAAGCTTTCAACACAATTAATTCTATTGAAAGCTCTTTAGACTACAATTTTCCCATCTAAGTTCTAACTCAACCAAAGCTTTAAAATTCCAATTTCTTTGCAAAAGTTTAATTTATATACTCTTAGGGATATTCTCATGCAGTCCGTATAATATTTAGAGACCTGGAACAAAAAGTCAAAATTTTTGGACCCCCTTTGACGGAATACTGTTCACAGCCCAATCCGTAGGCTTTTTCGCTTCCATTTTCACTTGTATCATCTCCCTATCTCCCATTTAGGTCACCCGTAAAACGGTTTTGAAAAATTCCAACTATAGAGGGGTGAAACCTATGAAATACCTATATTTTTCACTACTTTTTCATGTTAAAATTTAAGCGGTATTGCATGGTAACTACCAATACCCTTCATCTAGCCTCAAAGCTACACATTGTCTTCATTCATTTCCTTTTTCAATTCTAACATTTCTAGGTGATATTCTAGCTTTTAACATGCATAAATTCAAGCTCAATTTCATCAAAACTCAATGGATTCACATATTACCCCTTGGTGGCCGTGAGTTACACTATCACACACAACACATGCTTTCTTTCAATTTTTAAGATTTTTGTATTGTATTTCTCTTAGGTATTTCATCAAACACCTTATATACACTTAATTCACTTAACCATGACTTAATTCAAAATCTAGGGTTTCTCCTACACAAACCCTAACTACCATTTCTTACATGAGTTTTCTTGATTTGAGTCTCCCTTTTCACTTATTAGAGTTCTATACTTAATCTCTATCAAAACATCCATCAAATGCTCAACAAAAGAATAAATCTAACCATCCATTCATCACACAAGCTTATTAACATGAACTTAGTAAAAGTGAAGATAACTTACTTTGATCTTGCTCAAACCTTGGTTATCTAGCTTGAATGAGGTTGATTTCTTCAATTTGGTATTAAAAACTCTTGGTTCTTCTTCTCCCTTTGGTGGTCGAACTCCCCTCTCTCTTTCTCTCAATTTTTGCTTCTAATTTTTCTAAGTATTGGTAACTAACACTTCTTTATATAGGGCTCTTGTGTGAACAAATGACCATTTTGCCCCTTTTTAATGTCTTACTTACTATTTGGTTTGATTGGGTTTTAAAATCTCTACAAAAATTTTTAATGTGACTTATAAGGGTAATATTTATAAAATTTATTATTCTCACCCCCTCAGTTAATTTCTATTACTAGAGAATGTGAAATTACAAAAAAGGGGCTTACAGTTTGAGAGAAAAAAGGTAAATTTTTTTTTTTAAAGCAAAGAACAGTTAACATGAATAAAAGAAAGATTTTTCATCTTCTCTCTTTTTTTTTTTTTTGGAAAATAGTATCATACATAATATAAGTTGCAATGAATTGAGTTCACCACTTTATGTCAATTTATTGAATACTTCTCTAAACACCATATCAATTGTTTTGTATGAAATTTGGCCCGAATCATCTAAGATCAAAATTTTTAAGTTTTTAATTACTTTTAACTCTTAAGAGAGCCACGTACATTTAGCCCATGCCTAAAAACAACCCTTGGAAGGTGAATTCCAACATGGGAGAGAGTTTGTATGATGAAATTGTTCTTAAAGAATAACTCTAGCAAGGAAAAAGTAATCAATATTTGAACTTAAGTGGCACTATTTTATATAGTTACTTTTTCAATGAGAGTGCTATAGTACTTAAGTTAATTATGTCAATTCGGTATCTCACCAACAAAATGACTATTGTATAATATTCTTTAATTGAAATTATAATATTAAAAATGTAGTGTGGCTTAGTTGGATATGGAAGTAATAAGGAGACACATCTATGAACATGTTTCCCCTATTCATAAGCTAATTATACATGCACCAATTTATTGATCATGCTAAAAAAGGACATGATTTCATACTTCTAATCCTATTTTTTGTGATGAATTCTTGAGTAAATTACATGTGCTTTTAATGTTTTTCTAGTGATTTTTATAGGTGAGATATAACAAGTGTTAGTGAGCAACTTGCGACATTCAAGGCAATTTTTTGGCTTAAATGACCGAGAGGCTCACTATTCTAGATTGCTAGTTATTTCCAGCAATTGCAAGTTGTTATAGGAAAGCCGAGTGCATCATCAAAAGTGGTTGCCAGTTTATCCTTGCGATAATAAGTCACAATATAAAAGGTCGAGTGGGTCACAAGTTTAGGTTGTTAGTTGTTTCTAATGACCATAACCTACCAAAAGAAGATTGAGTGTATTGCGAGAGTAAGTTGTGAGTTACTTCTCATGATCACAACCAGCAATTAAAAAGGGCATTTTTGTGCAAGAGAGAAAAACGAAGCCTTAAACAAGTGGGATTATAAATAGACCACTTTGAGTTGTAAAAATGGAGTTTTTGAGAGTCAGACGATGGAGCCCTAGTGCTCATCCTTCAATTTTGATTCTCACATTTCCTTTACCTCCACTCACCCTCCAAACCTCATCCGTCAACATCTTCTACTAATTTTTCTAAAGGTAAAGCTTTGCAAGAGAGGAGAAGGGGATGCAAATGCTCAAACTAGAAAAAGATAAGGTCCATGGATTTGAACTCGGAGGATGCCCAGGGAGATTTATGGGTTGTATTTTTAACTCTTTATTTTGTATTTGTACTATCTCCATTTTATATAAATATTTGTGTTGGGATGATGATGGATATTAATTGATATTAATAGATTTTATTGTTATTTGCTTGAAGAAAGTTTGTGCATGTTGAGAGTAGGGATTTTATAACTTAATACTTGTATGTAATTGACTACCATATACATTATTTAAGGTTGTGTGTTGAGACCAGAAGGAATGATACACAATGTGCTTGATAAAAAAATACTTGCCCTAGATTTGTGAGAGGAAAATGGGTCACTTATGTGACAGATGAGTCGAACTTAAGTTGCTCGAGTGTAGCCAAATATTCTTATCATCATAAACTAATCCACTTAGATTGTAGATTATTATTATTATTATTATTATTATTGAAAAGCTAGGTAGTAGATTGTCTTAAACTTAATTAACTCTCACTTATTTGATAGCCATCGGGAGATAGGTGTAGGATTATTAGTTAGGTAGTAGATTAGGGTGTGTTTGAATATATTTTTAAAATGATGTTTTTGAAAAGTATTTTCAGAAACAAAAACATGTATGGTAATGTGTTTGGTAGTATTTTTAAAAATTAATTTCAAACAAAAAAATTGATAAAAGTTGTTTGGTATTATTTTGGAAAACTAAAAATAATAAGAGATTTTATTTCAAACAACAATAATATAATAAAAGATTTTTTTTCCTCGCCTCATTGGTCTCTTACTACACACAATCCACTACTCTCTCTCATTTTCAGTTTTTCACACACAGCCCATTGCTCTCTATAACACCCTTCACTCGACTTCCATTGGAATGAAAATCGAATTGAATGATGTTACCTTATTCATTCTTACTTTTATTTTGCATATGAATATTATTTTATTTATTTTTATAAAATTCGGTAGAGTTTCGTCTGTTTTTCTGAAAATCTAATAATTTAAAAACCTACAAAACAGAAGAAAACACTTCTAAAATAAATTCATTTTCTCAACTACCATTTCGGACCTTCCGTCCGACTCAAAATCAACTCCACCACTCAAACATTTACGAATACCATACATTTAATGAAAATCATATCCATAAAAAAAATAATACTAATTAAAATATAAATAACCATTAATTTACAAATCTACTTTTTAAATACAAAACCTTCTCAAAATTTATATAATTGTCCTTTACAAAACTCCATATATATGTATATATGCATACTCTCATGTATATGTACTTTAATATATATATATATATATAATACCAAAAGATAACTACCCAAAGTATGGATGGATGTAACTCGCTGTAAGTGTTACAAATATCTCCCCTTCTGTCTCTATCTACAGTGCCAAATCAACAACGTGCGCGTGGTAAATCTATCGCACTATGTATTTCTACTTAGTGGGTATACACAAAATTTAAATTCACTATTTCACAAAAATACCATATTGTAAAACTGAAATTTTACATTTGTCAAAATTTTCATAATATCACCAAGAAATCAATTTACAAATATTCACACACATAAGATTCTTGAAAGCCATATTTCAAGTATAACTACACATTTACACCTAATATTTTTCAACGCCCTTTGTAAACATTGACACGATATCCTGGATTGGAAATCGGGTTTCCCTGGCATCGAACACTTGGAGCCTACCCGCCGGATCACATTGTATCTACATTTCCAATTTAAAGACCAGATACTCGATACCTCTCAGGATCCAAAGTTATAGTCATGGTATAAACAACTCGGCGCAGTATTGCTAATATTTCCCTATTGACATGCCAATTACCAATCTCCACCTACCGATGTCCAAGTTTATTACGGCCCTTATAAATTTTATTTATTATCAACATTTTCACATATCAACAATTTATGTTTCTAAATTACAATTTCGTTAGGTGTGCACCCAATTACATTTTAGTATACATGACGAGACCCTTCCCGAATCCCTTCTCTGGATCCGAGAAAGACCTTGTAACACCCCGAAAGAATTCCCACAAACCCTATACTCAGTTCGGAGGAACCCCGTGAAGGTACCGAAAAATCATGTAACTGAATATTTTAACTTCTTTTACAAGGTGACAGTGACAAAATTTTTCTCTTTTTACTAAAAATTTCGGCAGTATGTCGTCTGTTTTCTAAACTATGTCACCCTACAAGTTTCAAATAGAGTTTATAAAAACACTTCTATGAAATCAATTTCTCAACTTCCAGAGCCTCCGACTCATTTCTCACAACATACAAACAAGTAAATAAAATCTGAAAATTGAATTTCATAAAACTTTAATAAAACATTTTTAACTAATGCATCTACTATTTCTTTAAAATATTTACAACTATATACATAAATATATATGATCAAAATAACAAAATATATACATGTAGTAGGTGTCATTCTATCCGTCCGCCTGTACGTCCGACTGAACCTCGTCAGCTGGACGATTAGCTCCTGCACCTGTGGGAGAATTTTTAATAAAAACATTTAAAGAAAAATATGAGTATAACTCAGTAAGTGGTATAATTTATATAAACTAAAACTCATTTCTGTATAAAATATTCTCCCAAAATAATTTTTAAAAACTAAAATGCTTTCTAAAATTCTTTTCTAAAACATTTTATGGAATATTTTCTTAAAATCTTTTCTAATGCTCGCCTAAATGGTAACCCAGAGAATATCTACTTCTGACGTGGTAGCATATAAAATCTAGTTAACCACTAGAAGTGAGAATCTACCATGTGTAGTCGCCAAAAGCGGGCCCACACTATAGACCGACTACACTACCCTATACGTGTATATAGATCACTCATGCCTCGCTCACACAAGAGTCGACTAGACTCAAATCTCACTGACTGACTTCCTCTCATCTACCGTATCACGCATAAGACATTTGGTCGGGTATTAAACTGGGGTTAGGGTAAACCATAGACTATTAAATTTTTTTTTTCTTAATGCACTAAAATATTCTAAATCTCAAGGCGGTAAGCCTAAAATCCTTAATTCTAGCACATTCTCATATACATAAATAATAAACTAAAATCTTTATGCTAGAATTATAATATAAATTCAATTAATAAATGAATAACTATTTATAATAAATTCTTTTAACTTTACAATAAACTTTAAGAAAATATAAATTTTAAAAACTCATAGTTCAACTCATAACACGTTTTCAAATAGAATTTGATCCTCCTCCGTATGCCTCCGGAACTCTCCGCTTTTACCCTAAAACATCAAATATCCATTTAGGGTCACTTAACTCATTCAAATAACATTCAAAATCAATAAAAATCTCATTTATTTCTATTAATACCCTTTAACGTCTAAACTTTTGAATCTCAATTTCTATTCAATCGGGGTTTTCGAAATCCGTTTTCTCTATATGAATTCTACTTATTCTTTCCTAAAAATACCTCAGTATACTCAATTTCATCGTCAGAAGCTCGAAACGAAATTCGTTCGATTTTGCTTACTAGTAAAAATCATTTTTCTTTTCAAACGTCCGACAACTTCAATAATCAATCCTCTAGTGTTCTAACACCCAACCATGATTAAATAAACAGTTTCGAACGTTAAACGAACGTATTTCGAATGGTTTCGAAAAATACCCTTCAACTCGTCTGTTTAGTTTCGAAATTGATCCTAAACTTTCGTTTTCGAAATCTAATTTTATAAGATTATTTTTTAACCTCTAAAACATCAATCTAATGCCTTAGAATCGAAAATGAAATCGGATCCCACAAAAACCTCTTTTTGACTGTGACTTCTCTCTCTCTCTCTCACCTATTTTTCTCCCATCAAATCACTCACAAATCACACCAAAATCATCCTCACACCTCCCTTTCATTATCCCTAAACTCTAATTCCAAAAAAAAAAAAAAAACAAAAGATGAGATGGGTTTCATATAAAACATCAATCTTTAAACTGAAATAACTCACAAAATAGGCTATCTCTTCGCTTCAAATTCGTTGGGCTAACTAGAGGAAGTGATAAGGAGCAACTTTCGTGAAGAAACCGCGGTGAAATTCGGACCGGATCCTTCTCTTCCTCCCCCTCTCTCTCGGTGTCACTCTCTCGACTCTCACCCGACTCTCTCTCTTTTTTTCTTTCTTTTTCATGTTCAAAATGTCTCAAATGAGACAAAAACCAACATATATATATATATATTAATACTCAATTACTAAAAAGTCATTCAAGAAAATTTCATTTAATCACATTAAACTTTTAATAATCTCATTAGTGCCCAAATATGGATAATCATAAATTCTATTGGTTCACTTGGCACATTCTAGTCCACTTATTTCTTCAACTAGTCAATAGATGACATGTGGCACATCCATAGCTACTACTTTTCAAAGTCACTTATCTCTTTTCTTATTGGTTAAATTAAAATATCTTTTACTTTATTCCGTGAACTCACCTCGTTTAATTAACACATAAATAACTTCTAATCACTTTGTAATCATACCGGGGTCAACCAAACGATATCTGACTTGCAATACGAAAATATAATAAACCTCAAATAACACTACTGGAGGCATACGATTCGACCGTAACTCAATTCGAAGATTTCTAATACTATAAAATAATAAATCTGGGTGAGGGCTTACAATACACTTTTTCCATTTAATCGAAACATCATACTTAGGCATCACAAGGTACCATTTTACACTCACTTATCTCATCAAAATTTATCAAAAACATTATGCCCTTCACCTCATATGTGTTCGGTCAAGGCATTTAATTTTCCAAATTTCTTTTCGAATTTATCTTTCAACTCATAATTCATTATAATTCAATTCAAATAACATTTAAAATGTTATTGTAGACGAACTCGATTAGTGGCATATCAGTATTTCAACTCCCGCCAAACTCTATTACTCATGATCTTAGCATATCCTCTAAAGTCTGGATAGTGCGTTCAGACTATCCGTCTGTCTGTGGATGGAATGTTGTACTGAAATGTAATCGAGTGCCCAAGGCTCTCTGTAAACTAGGCCAAAATCGAGATGTAAATCTAGGATCCCTATCAGAAACAATAGAAATTGGAGCTCTATGAAGCCTGACAATCTCATCAACATATGATCTGGCTAGTCTATCTAGGGAATAAGTACTACGGATGGGTAGAAAATGAGCTGATTTCGTAAGATGATCAACTATCACCCATATACCATCATACCCACTCCGACTACGTGGAAAACCAACCACAAAATCCATCGTGATGTGCTCTCATTTCCACTCTGGAATGGAGAGTGGTTGAGCTAATCCTGCAGGTAGATGCTCTATTTTAACCTGTTGACAAATCAAACATCTGGATACGTACTCAGCTATCTCCATCTTCATACCTTTCCACCAGAAATGCTCTTTCAAGGTATGGTACCTCTTCGTACTACCAGGAGGCATCGCATAAGCTAAAGAATGGGCCTCATCCAATATCTCTCTCTTAAGATCCGCCAGGTCTGGAACACACAATCTCTGTCCCATCATCAGTGTACCGTCCTCTCTCACTGAGAAGTCTTGGCCTCTACCCAACTCAACTCCCTATCTGATCGGGACCAACTGAGGATCCTATCCCTGAAGCTTTCGGACTTGATCTGAGAGTACCGGTCTAACCTGAAATGTGGCTAGCAGTGCACCTGAATCTGAAGTCATCAACTGAACCCGTAAAGATCTCATCTCCCTCAACAATGGATAATACCCTGCTCTCAAATGTGCCACTGAGCTACTAGGCTATCTACGTAGGGCATCAAACACTACATTGGCTTTTCCTAGATGGTACTCTATAGAGCAATCGTAGTCTTTAATAAGTTCCAACCACCTTCTCTGCCTCATATTCAATTCTTTCTGCATGAGTAAATACTGGAGGCTCTTGTGGTTTGTGAAAATCTGGCAAGAAACCCCATACAAGTAGTGTCTCTAGATCTTCAGTGCGAACACCATTGCTGCTAACTCCAAATCATGAGTTGGATAATTCTGCTCGTGCTTCTTTAATTGTCGGGATGCATATGCTATTACTTTTCCATTCTGCATCCAAACACACCTCAAGCCTTGTCTGGATGCATCACTGTATACCACGAATCCCTCTATCCCAGAAGGAAGTGTAAGAATGGGAGCTGTGGTCAACCGAGCCTTCAATTCATCAAAACTCTGCTGACAGACCTCTAACCACTCAAATTTAACATCCTTTTTTGTGAGTTTCGTCAAAGGAACGACTATTTTGGAAAATCCCTCTATGAATTTCCTGTAATACCCTGCCAATCCCAAGAAACTCCTGACCTCTGTAACTGTGGTTGGCTGCTTCCACTGTAAAATAGCTTTAACTTTCTAGGGGTTGACACTGATCCCATTTACAGATACCACATGCCCGAGAAAAGAGACCCTATCCAACCAAAACTGACACTTATTGAACTTAACGTATAGTTGGCAATCCCTCACGGTTTGCAAAATTGCTCTCAAGTGCTCAGCATGTGCCTCTCTATTGCCCAAATACACTAAAATATCATCAATGAACACTATCACAAACTTATCCAGAAAATCATGAAACACCCTATTCATCAAGTCTATAAATACTACGGGTGCATTGGTTAGCCCGAAAGGCATAACCAAAAACTCATAGTGTCCATATCTCGTCCTGAAGGCAGTCTTGGGAACATCTTCTGCCTTAATCTTCAACTGATGGTATCCGGATCTCAGATCAATATTCGAAAACACACTAGGCCCCTGAAGCTGATCGAACAGATCATTAATGCAAGGAAGTGGATACTAATTCTGTACTGTTACTTTATTCAACTCCCTGTAATCAATGCACAACCGCATACTGCTATATTTTTTCTTCACAAATAACACTGGTGCTCCCCAGGGAGAAACACTTGGTCTGATAAAACCCTTATCCACTAACTCTTCTAACTGCACCTTCAACTCTCTCAACACAGTAGGTGTCATCCTGTAAGGTGCTCTGACTATAGGTGCTGTTCCTGGAATCAAATTAATTTCAAACTCAATCTCCCTATCTGGTGGCAACTCAAGAAGATCATCCAGGAATACATATGGAAACTCCCCAACCACGGGAATATCCTCTAATCTGGCCCTGGTCTCTGTAGTGTCCACCACATAAGCCAAATAACCCATGCACTACTTCCTCAACATCTTCCTAGCTATCATAGTCGATATCATACACGAAGGAAGCATCCTGCGCTCACCCCTGAACACCATAGCTGGCTCTCCTAGAATACTGAATCTGACTTCCTTTCGGAAGCAATCAACTGTGGCACGATGAGTAGCTAACCAATCCATCCCCAGTATCACATCAAAATCATGAACATCCAACAATATGAGACTAACTGGGAATGATCTGTCCTCAATCACAACCTGACCACCTCTGTATACCCTCTCAGCCACCAATGCATCTCCAGTAGAAGTAGCAACTATCATCCCACTCTCTAAGGGCTCTAAAGACAACTCTATCATACTAGCGAAGTTTTCAGAGATGAAAGAATGTGTGGCCCCCGAGTTTACCAAAGCATGAGCATTTGATCTGGAAATCGAAACAGTATCTGTAACCACCTTTAGAGTAGCCTTTGCCTCCTGCTGGGTAACAGCAAACACCCTCGCCTGTACTGGAGGTCTCCCTAGCTGTCCTCTGGCTGAGGTACCTCGACCCATACCTCTACCTGACTGTGTAGGAGTCCCTGCTCCTCTCCCCTGTGGACCTCCCCTACCTCTCGACTGCCCTGTACTCGACTGTGCCTGAGTCACTGGTCTCGACTCACTAGTCTTTGTTACAGTCCTCTGTAGGCAATCCCTTTTCAGATGTCCCTCCTGACCACAAAAGTAGCACCCAGTCCTGCCAAAGTAACACTCTCCCCGATGATGTCTATCGCAAATAGCACATTGAGGAATACTACTCTGGCCACTGCCTCTACCCTGAGAACCTGATGGCTGCCTCACTGATCCTTGACTGAAGGTGGCTCCCTAACTCTGCTGTCTGCCTGAAAACCCTCCAGATCTGCCTCCTATCTTGGGGGTCTTACTAGGTCCCCCTATCTGCCATCCCTGACTTTGGCCCCTCTTCTGCTGCTGTGCTCTCTCTACCTAAACTGATCTCTCCACTCTCAAAGCTGCCTCTACTAGTCTCCTATAATCCTTATAATCTGTAGTAGCTACACATGTCTTGATTCTGGTGTTCAGGCCTTGAAGAAACTTGTGACACTTATTTGCTTCATCCTCTACCACAAACGGTGCCACTCAAGATAGCTCTGTAAATTTCTTCTCGTACTTCTCTACCGTCATATTACCCTAAATCAGACGGTAGAACTTATCAATCTTTGCATCCCTGTAAGCCCTAGGATAAAACTTCTCATTGAAATATTCCTTAAATTAGACCCATGTCAGTGGCTTCGTAACTCTCCTCCTGACTGAATCCCACCAATCTCTCGCGGAGGCTCGCAGGAGAAATGAAGCAATCGAAACCCTCTGGGGATCTACGCACTCCATCTGATTAAGGACCCTCTCTGTGCTCTCTAACCACTCTAATGCTACATTTGGGCCCCCTGATCCGTCAAAACCCTCAGCGCCTAACTTCTAGCCCTCTCTACAGTGGCGCCTGGTGCGCGAGGTCTCATCCCCTGAATAATCTGGGCCAATCTCTCAATAGGATCAACTGCTGGCCTTGCCACTGCTGGCTCCTGCGGTATCTCTGGCTGAGGCTCATTAACTGACTCATGAATGGGCTCCTCAGCCTCCGGTGTAGGAGTAGGAACAGATGTAGAAAGAGTCTCAGCGACGGCTCTGCGTGTGCGGGGACGACCAACTCGACGCATAGCTCTACTACAATTAAAAATAATGAATGTCATGCAATGTTTAAAAATTTTGATGTACTAAAATATATAAATAACTTTTGTGGATGCTTAACTTTTTCAAAAATTTTCTAAATCATTTTAACCAAAAGCTTTGATACCAAATTGACGGGACCCTTCCCGAATCCCTCCTCTGGACCCGAGAAAGATCCTGTAGAACCCCAAAAGAATTCCCACGAACCCTATACTCAGTTTGGAGGAACCCCGTCAGGGCACCAGAAAATCATTTAGCTAGATATTTTAACTTCTTTTACAAGGTGATAGTGATCAAAATTTTTCGCTTTTTACTAAAAATTTCAGTAGCATGCTATCTGTTTTCTAAATTATACCACCCTACAAGTTTCAAATACAGTTTATAAAAATACTTCTATGAAATCAATTTCTCAACTTCCAGAGCCTCTGGTTCATTTCTCACAACACAACTACAAATAAGTAAATAAAATCTGAAAACTGAATTTCATAAAACTTTAATAAAATATTTTTAACTAATACATCCATAATTTCTTTAAAATATTTACAACTATATACATAAACATATACATCATCAAAATAACAAAATATATATGTAGTAGGTGTCGTTCTATCCGTCCACCTGCACGTCTGACTGAACCTCGTCGGTTGGATGACTAGTTCCTACACTCGTGAGAGAATTTTAAGAAAAACATTTAAAGAAAAATATGAGTATAACTCAGTAAGTACTGGGGTTAGGGTAAATCACAGGCTATTAAAATTTCTTTTTCTTAATACACTAAAATATTCTAAATCTCAAGACAATAAGTTTAAAATCTTTAATTCTAGCACATTCTCATATACATAAATAATAAACTAAAATATTTATGCTAGAATTATAATATAAATTCAATTAATAAATGAATAACTATTTATAATAAATTCTTTTAACTTTACAATAAACTTTAAAAAAATATAAATTTTAAAAACTCGTAGTTCCACTCATAACACGTCATCGGATAGAATCCGATCATTCTCCGTATGCCTCCAGAACTCTCCGCTTTTACCCTAAAACATCAAATATCCATTTATGGTCATATAACTCATTCAAATAACATTCAAAATCAATAAAATCTCATTTATCTCTATTAATACCCTTTAACATCTAAATTTTCGGATTTCAATTTTATTCAATCAAGGTTTTCGAAATCCATTTTCTCTACATGAATCCTACTTATTCTTTCCTAGAAATACCTTAATATACTCAATTTCATCGTCAGAAGTTAGGAACAAAATTCGTTCGATTTCGCTTAGTAGTAAAAATCATTTTTCGCTTTAAACGTCCAACAAGTTCAACAATCAATCCTCTAGTGTTCTAACACCCAATCATGATTAAATAAACGGTTTCGATCGTTAAATGAACGTGTTTTGAAGGGTTTCAGAAAACGCCCTTCAACTCGTCCGTTTAGCTCCGAAATCGATCCTAAACTTTTTGTTTTCAAAATCTAACTTTATAAGATTATTTTCTAACCTCTAAAACATCCATCTAATGCCTTAGAATCGAAAACGAAATCGGATCCCATAAAAATCCATTTTTGACCGTGACTTCCTCTCTCTCTCTTACCTATTTTTCTTCCATCAAATCACTCATAAATCACACCAAAATCATCCTCACACCTCCCTCTCATCATCCCTAAACTCTAATTCAAAAAAGAAACAAAAGATGAGATGAGTTTCATATAAAACATCAATCTTTAAACTGAAATAACTCACCAAATAGGCGATCTCTTCGCTTCAAATTCATTGGGCTAACTAGAGAAGGTGACAAGGAGCAACTTTTGTGAAGAAACCGCAGCGAAATTCGGACCAGATCCTTCTCTTCCTCTCTCTCTCTCTCGGCGTCGCTCTCTCGACTCTCACCCGACTCTCTCTATTTTCTTTCTTTCTTTTTCACGTTCAAAATGTCTCAAATGAGACAAAAATCAACATATATATATATATACTAATACTCAATTACTAAAAAGTCATTCAAGAAAATTTCATTTAATTATCTCAAACTTTCAATAATCTCACTGATGCCCAAATATGGATAATCACAAATTCTATTAGTCCACTTAGCACATTCTAGTCCACTTATTTCTTCAACTAGTCAATAAATGACATGTGGCACATCCATAGTCACTACTTTTCAAAGTCACTTATCTCTTTTCTTATTGGTTAAATTAAAATATCTTTTACTTTATTCCGTGAGCTCACTTCGCTTGATTAACACATAAATCACTCCTAATCACTTTGTAATCTTACTAGGGTCAACCAAACGACAACCGACTTGTGATACGAAAATATAATAAACCTCAAATAATACTATTGGAGGCATACGATTCGACCGTAACTCAATTCGAAGATTGTTATTACCATAAAATAATAAATCTGGGTGAGGGCTTACAATACACTTTTTCCATTTAATCGAAACATCATACTTAGGCATCACAAGGTACCATTTTACACTCACTTATCTCATTAAAATTTATCAAAAACATCATGCCCTTCACCTCACGTGTGTTTGGTCAAGGCATTTAATTTTTCAAATTTTTTTTCGAATTTATCTTTCAACTCATAATTCATTATAATTCAATTCAAATAACATTTAAAATAACATAAATTATCAAGAAAAATCCCCATTTACCCAATTACCCAATTTCAGCCAACCTCTATTTTTTCATCATCCATCACATTTTCATTCTTGCACACATAACAATAACCCACCAACATCATTCAAGCATCAATATCACCAATTTAATTAATACCTAGGATATTAATAATTCAAGCAAACTAAAACCTAATTTAAATTTTCAAACCATGTGTACATCAACTTTTTGGGCAAGGTTTATGGCTTTTCCACACCTTCAACTTGAGCTTACAACTTCTCATGGTCCTTCTCTTGGTTTCCTTTGGCTAGTTCCACATCTAGGGTTTTCAAGAATGCATGCATTATCATTAAAAATCAAATCCACTAACTTAACTGCAAAAGTAGTTAGATCTACTTATTTATGAATGCATCTATCTCCTGTCTAACCTCAATCCATCACTACATAAAAAACCCACATAATCTTACCTTGGTTTGGCACTTTTCTAATGAAAACCACCTTTGAATCTTGATAGAATTTGATGAATTTAATGCTTTGAATGAGTAGATAAGGGACGAAACTAGATTTAGGGATGATTTGGAGACTTGAAAGGAGAAGAAAATTGAGAGAAAAAGGGGTGGGTAGGTCACGACAAGGAGGAGAAGAAATAAATGGGTTTTCATGCATCTATGACTTTATATACTAACCCTTTTACATGACAAGTTTACCCCTAACTAAACTCATAATTACCTTCATGTCCTTAGTTATAAATGCTAGCTTTTTATTAGTTGAAATTCTAACTCATATCTCCACTAACTAGTTTGACATTATTCTTATTTCATTTTCAACTAAAATTACATCACTTTTTCACTTTTGATTTGGTAATTTCCTATTGGTCCAAAATAAATTCCATGCAGTGCGTTCTACTCGCATTCTTTTCTTGTCCAATCACATTTCTTTACCATTCCAATTCTCTTATTAAATTTCTAATTTAATTCCTACTTATAAAACACCTCCAAAATATTAAATTCCTTAAATAAATAAAAAAATACATCTCATAATATATGTATAAATTCCAATTTAATCCAACTTTTTGTATACTAATTTTCAATCAAAGGACACTAATCATATCGAAGTAAATTTTTGGGACGTTACACACTCTCTCTCTCACCTCCACCACTGGTCTTTCTCTCACCCTACTGCTCTCTCTTTCATTTTTCATAATCGATCTCTCACACCCCACTACTCTCTTACTACTTTTGTTGTCCTCTCTGCGAATTCCAATTTAATTGTATTTTTGTGGTTGAACTAGATCAGCATTGACTCTAGTTAGGTCAGGTTTTTGTGGTTGTTCCGATTTGGTTTTGATTGTTCTGGTTGTCTTCTTTGTCATCTTCTTTTGGCGGTTTTTGTGTTTTTTCTTTTTTCTTTCTTTTTTGATTTTTTTCAACAATCTATTGTTTTTGAAAATGATGGCAAACGAAAAATTTAATCGTTTTCCACTTTCATGTTATCATTTTTGAAAACATGTTTTTTATTTCTAAAAACATGTTTTTGAAAATGATTGTTAAACACATTTCCAATCATTTTTTTTTTTAAATGGAAAATCATTTTAAAAAACAGTTCTAAATGCCACCTTATCTTTTTTTTTTTTTTTTGGAAAATCCAAGATCATTTTAGCCCTAGTGTTCAAGATACCATTTGTCTTGCAATCAGAAACCTTTTCAGCCTTGGTGACAACCAAACTCATGATCACTACCTAGGCCTCTCATCCATAATAGGTAGAGAGAAGAGATTCATATTCAAGTTTATCAAAGACAAAGTTTGGAGGAAGCTTTGTAGCTAGAAAGGCAAGTGGTTCTTAATGGGTAGCAAAAAGGTCCTCCTAAAAGTAGTTATTCAAGGTATTCCAACTTATGCATTTAGACTACCAATAACTTTGTGTCAGGAATTGGGATCCCTCATAGCTCAATTCTAGTGGAGGACTAGTATAAGCATCAGGAAATTAGTTGGGTTCAATAGAAAAAGTTGTGTTAACCGAAAGTAAGAGGTGGGTTAGGATTTAAAGACCCGATTTCTTTCAATCAAACTCTCCTCGCAAAATAGGCATGAAGACTTCTGATTAATTAGGGAACATTGATTTTAGAGTGTTCACGTCCAAGTATTTTAAATCTAATTCATTTTTCGAAGCTACTGCCAACTCAAGCTCCTTTTATTTATAGTGAAGTCTATTATAAGAGAGGGATCTTCTTTTAAGAGGGCTGCGATTAAAAGTTAAGGTGAATCAAACACTAAAGCTGCCATAAACCCTTGGCTCTTACATCTATGTCTGTTTAAACCAATATCTCCCAACTTTCCCCAATAATTGAAAGTTAGCTTTCTAATCTCCTTAGATGGTAGGAAATGAGACATAAACAAGCTTTAAAGTTTATTTGTGAAAAAGGATAGGAAGCTAATAATGTTAATCCTCATTGGCAACACCCGTAAACCAGACTCCATCACATGACATTTCAATGAGAAAGGTAACTACTCAATTAAGAGTGGTTATAGGTTTGCACTAGATTATTTCATGCAGAAGGAGTGCTCTAACTCAAGTGTGATGAAAAAATGGTGGAAGTTATTGTGGAATCTACAAATTCCATCAAATGTTAAAATTTTCACATGGAGATTGACATAGAGCATTAGCTTCACTCTTAAATATTTGTACTAGAAAGATTCCAGTCAATCCAAGCGAGCCTTTCTACTAAGAGGAAGCCAAGTCAATCCATCACATTCTATTATGGTGTGAGACAGCTTCAACAATGATCGGGCTAAATTATGCACGATTTTATATCTTTAGCCTATGCTTTTGTGATGAAAACTCGAGTAAATAGGGGTGTACTAATGTTTTCTAAGTGTATTGTGTAGAATTTGAATGGAGGGACTGAATTATCATTTTTGAGGTAAAAGTGTAATTCTTGAAAGTTGAGGGGCTTTTTTGTAATTTTCTCACAGGCCATAGCTGGCAGGGAAAATTCCAGTAGCCTAAACCTGTAGGTGGTTACTGTGTGCATACGCAGGTCTACTGCCTATGCCCATACGTTACGTCCCCTTATTGCACGAGTAAAGTAACCTGTAAGGGAGTTTAGCGATTTGAAAAGTCAATCATTCAAGCCAATTTTAGAAGTTCATTGGAAGAGATTTGTTGCACCAAAATTAATGGGAACACATCTAATAATTTGGGTAGTAATTGGTACATATTTTAAAAGCTTTTGGTCCCTATTTTGGTAGCAATTCAATTGCATGGAAGAGGATCTTTTATTTAAGGAAATTTAAGTTAAAGTTTTGATGATTTTGTATGGAAAAATCATAACATTCAATGCAGAAGATTTAAGAGGGTTATTTATGGTAATTTATAAGAGAGTATCATGAAAATAAATGGGGAGAAAATCAAGGAAGTCAACTTTGTGGTGAAAAACCTCTCTCCCTTTTCGTATAAATTCATTTTTTTTCATACACAGAAGGGGGCTCTTTGGCTTGATTCTCTCGGACGGCAATAAAAAGACTTTGACAATCTCATCATTGTAAGAATTAAAGATGTTCTTGTTTTTTCAAGTTCAAAGGGGAAGAGACATCTCAAAAAATACAATACAGTGAACATTTTATCTTTTTGGTTTATTTCTTTAATGTTGATTATTTTTGTTTCGGTTTTATTCACTGTATTATTCAACCTGATGTCAAACTAATTTTAATTTATAAGGCTACAATGTAGCCAATTTATTTTATTGCCTATTCAATGATTTTTTGTGTTAATTAATTATTATTTTGTTTTATATTTGTATTTCATTCTATTGAAACATACTGCTATAAAATAAATAACACCTGTTAATTGATAGATCTTTTGACTATGATGCGCTTGACAAAGGTATCATGTGTTAGACGTCAATAGAATGATATAGTCCATATAGGATAAACATATACCTATAGGGATTGTGTAATCATATGTGGATAATTGAGACTTAATGAATTCATGATTATTTAATTTGCATAGACATATAGTAGATTAATTATCTTGGATAATATTACTTGACCTTTCGAAAAAGGTTAGTAATTAATCTAGAGTTTTACTCAATTAAATACAATATAAAAGTGATTATTTTTGTGTAAATAAAATGAGAATAAGTTGATGATATAAAAATGTGAAATTGTGTCTTAGATCTACTCATCTGTTGTTGGTTCCATCGATTAATTTTGTTTGATTATTTTATTTTTCTTTATTTTTATTAACTATATATTTTCAATTAATCAATTTCAATTCTCTTTTAATTTTGGTAGTTAAATAAAATTGTTGTAAATTAAATTTGATAGTTGGTACGTAAAATTAGCAATTGCCTCTGTGGGAATGACCTTGATTTTCCACTCTATTACATTGTAACTGTGTATACTTGCACGCCACCTATTGTAATTAGTGCATTAGGAGTTTACCTATCAAGTTATTGGCGTTGTTGCCTGGGATAACGTGTCATTTTACAATATCAATATCAATACTAGTTGAAACAATTTTACTTCAAACAATTTAATTTTACCTTTTTCAACTATTGGTAGGCGTTTTATGCAAAGGTCTAAAAGCACTGAGTTATTGCCATTCGACAGTGAAATCGAGAGAACAGTTCATGGAATAAGAAAAGTTAGGCGTTTGGCATAACATAAAGTAAACATGGGAGATCATCAGGTAGCCTCTGAGGGTTCTAGACCTCTTAGAGATTATTCTATAGCAACTATGGAAGGGATCCACCAAAGCATTCGTAGACCAGTCATTCAAGCGAACAACTTTGAGATCAAACTGGCAACCATTCAACCATTCAACAGCAAAATCGAGAGAACAGTTCATGGAATAAGAAAAGCTAGGTGTTTGGTAGAACATAAAGTAAACATGGGAGATAATCAGGCAGCCCCCGAGGGTTCCAGACCTCTTAGAGATTATTCTATACCAACTATGGAAGGGATCCACCAAAGCATTCGCAAACCAGCCATTCAAGCGAACAACTTTGAGATCAAACTAGCAACCATTCAAATGATTCAATCTACACTGCAGTTTTGTGGTTTACTTCATGAAGATCCAAATGAGCACATTACAAATTTCTTAGAGATTTGTGATACTTTCAAGTACAATGAAGTGTCAGATGATGTCATTCGATTGAGATTGTTTCCATTTTCATTAAAAGATAGGGCAAAAAGCTGGCTGAATTCACTACCTCAGTCATCTATCACAACATGGGATGAGTTGGCACAAAAGTTTCTAGTTAAGTATTTTCCTCTAGCAAAAATAGTGAAACTACGGAATGATATTGCCGTATTCACACAAAAGGAAGGGGAATCATTATACGAGGCTTGAGAGAGATTCAAGGAGCTGCTTTGAAAGTGTCCTTATCATGGAGTTCCAAAATGGCTGCAAATACAGATGTTTTATCAAGGATTATCAGAGATTGGAAGATCCAATGTGGGTGCTGCAGTAGGTGGAACATTGTTAAAAAGAGATGCGGAAGGTGCATTTGAGCTGATCGAAGAAATGTCCTCTAACATCTATCAATGATCTTTTGAGAGAACGAAACCTATAAAAGCAGTGTCAGATGTTCATAAGTTGGATGCCATTACGACATTAACACCTCAGGTTTCTGCCTTGACAAAGAGATTGGATGCTTGCGGTATGGGTACAAGTGGAGTCAATGCAATCTAAAGCTTATTTGTTAATTGTGAAAAATGTGGAGGCAATCATGCAACGAACAGTTGCCAGAGTAATCAGAAGTCGGTATAGTTTATGGCCAACTATAATAGACAACACAATGATTCATATTCGAATGTTTACAATCTTGGGTGGAGAAATCATCTGAACTTCTCGTGGAAGCAAAATTAAGATTAGACATCATAATTGAAGCCTACATTTCCGTCTGGTTTCTAGAGTTAGCCACAACAAGTTCAACCTCAAGTTAAAAAAGCCATCGATGGAGAATATACTGATGCAATTCATGACAAAAACTGACTCTCTCATGCAAAATTAGCAGAATATGTTACAAAATCAATAGAATCAGCAAATTCAATTCCAAGCTCAATTATAAAACTAGAGCGCATCAATTTGAAACTTAAAGGTGCAACTAGGCCAACTTGCTAATTCTATCAACAGTAAACTGTATGAGAACTTATCCAGCGATACGGAGTAAAACCCCAGAAGGGAAGGCAAGGAGTAGTGTAAAGCCATCACTTTAAAGAATGGTAACGGGTTGAATCAAAACATAGGAAAATCTATTGTTGTGCCTAAACTATCAAAGGATGAGGAGGTAGTTGTGGACAATGAAGAGTCAAAGGAAAAGCAGAAAGATGACAAAGAAGGACCAATAAAGCCAATAGGAGAAAAGAGAGCATCTCAGATATCGTCTTTGCCATTTCCGCAGAGGTTTCAAAAGTAGAAACTAGATAAGCAGTTCTCGAAGTTCTTAAAGGTATTCAAAAAGCTGCATATCAATATACCTTTTACAGAAGCACTATAATAGATATCTAGTTATGTAAAGTTGATGAAGGAGATCCTATCGAAGAAAAGGAAGTTGAAGGATTTGAGACAGTGGCACTCATGGAAGAGTGTAGTGTAGTCTTGCAGCAGAAATTACCTCCAAAATTAAAGGATCCAAGCAGTTTCACTATTCCATGCAGAATTGGTGAAAGTTTTGATGGGAGAGCCTTGTACGATTTGGGGCAAGTATCAACTTGATGCCATTATCCATTTACAAGAGATTAGGTTTGGGGGAAGCTAAGCCAACATCAGTTACTCTTCAACTTGTGGATCGATCTGTGAAGAGACCTAGAGGTATAATTGAGGATGTTCTAATAAAAGTGGAGAAGTTTATATTCCTAGCAGATTTCATCATCCTTGACATGGAAGAAGACCAAGAGATTCCTATCATACTGGGAAGACCATTTTTAGCTACCGGAAGGACTATGATTAATGTGCAGAAGGATCAGTTGATAATAAGGGTACAAGATGAAGAGGTCACTTTTAATGTTTTCAAAGCTTTAAAATTTCCTAGTGACATCGACAAATGCAATATAGTAAAAGTGTTATATGATTGTATTCAGGAGGTACGCAATGAAGAAACTCCACTGGATGCTTTGGAAGCTGCATTGATATATTCAAGTAAGGAAAATCATGAAGAGGTCTAAGATTATGTGGAAATACTTGAAGTATCTCCAAAGTATGAGGTATTGAATATGTATAATGCTCAACCCCTTTTGGCATCGTCGATACTCAAGCCATTAATAGAGGAGCCACCGAGTCTAGAGCTTAAGTCACTCCCAAAACATTTATGATATGCTTATCTCGAGAAGTCATCCACTTTGCCAATAATAATCTCTACATATTTAAATGATGTTTAAGAAGAGAAAATAAGTTAGCTTTGGGATGGACAATCGTTGATATAAGGGGAATCGGTCTATTTTTTTGCATGCATAAGATCCTGACGGAAGATAACTACAAGCCAACCATTCAACCACAATGCTGGCTGAATCCAATTATGAAAGACGTGGTGAAAAATGAGATAATTAAACTGTTAGATGCGGGTATCATTTATCCCATCTTTGATAGTTCTTTGACCAGTCCAGTTCAATGTGTGCCTAAGAAGGGAGAAATAACAATTGTGACAAACGAGAAGAATGAACTTATTCCAACAAGGGTGGTCAATGGTTTGTGGGTTTGTATGGATTACAGAAAGCTGAATTAAGTCATGAGGAAGGATAATTTTCTATTACCTTTTATTGATAAGATGTTTGATAAGTTAGCCAGATATGTATAATATTGTTTTTTGGATGGCTATTCTGAGTATAATTAGATCGCCATCGCTCTTGAGGATCAAGAAAAAACATGTCCTTATGGTACATTTGCTTACAGGAGGATGCCATTTGGATTATGTAATGTTCATGCAACTTTTTAATGATGTATGATGACAATTTCTTTTGAGATGGTAGAGCAATTCATGGAAGTTTTCGTGGATGATTTTTCAACGTTTGGGGACTTGTTCGACTTATGCTTACAGAATCTTGCTAAGGTGTTGAAAAGATGCACGGAGACTAACCTAGTATTGAACTGGGAAAAATGTCATTTTATGGTTCAGGAGGGTATCATCTTAGGGCACAAGATCTCAGTAAGGGGTATTGAAGTGGACCGAGCAAAGATAGAAGTAATTGAGAAACTTCCACTGCCTTCATCAATCGAAGGAGTTCGGAGTTTCCTTGGGCATGCAGGATTTTATAAAAGATTAATCAAAGATTTTTCTAAGATATCAAGGCCATTATGTAGCTTGTTGGATAAGGACGTGTCTTTTAAGTTTGATGAAGATTGTTTGCAAGCGTTCAAAATTTTGAAGAAGAAATAGGTAACCACTCAAATTATCGCAGCTCCAAATTGGAACAGCCGTTTGAGTTAATGTATAATGCTAGCGATTTTACAGTGGGAGCTGTCCTTGATCTAAGAAGGGATAAAATTTTTTACACTGTTTACTATGCCAGTAAGACATTGAATGATGCTCAAATGAATTACACTACAATAGAAAAAAAATTACTAATCGTAGTTTTTGCATTTGATAAATTTAGACCGTATTTGATTTGGTCTAAAGTGGTAGTCTACGCTAACCACTCCACCATTAAGTATCTTGTAACCAAGAAAGATCCTAAGCCATGTCTGATCAGATGGGTACTACTATTACAGGAGTTCGACTTGGAGATAAGAGATAAGAAGGGGATAGAAAATCAAGTTGCTGATCATTTATCCCGATTGAAAGGAAGTAATATGGATGATAAGACAAACATCAACGAGACCTTCCCTGATAAACAACTTTTCTCATAGTGTATAATGTACCTCCCCCTGACTTATCATTTCAACAAAAGAAGAAATTTCTTCATGATGTGAAAAGGTATGTATGGGATGACCCATATTTGTTCAAGCAATGTGACGATTTGGTGTTAAGGTTGAATGGAATAATTGATTTTGAATTTAATGCGGAAATGTGGATTGAAAAAAAAATTCAAATAAAAACATATCCGATCGATGTTAGAAATAATAATTCAATAATTAAATTAATAAGATCAAATCTTACCTTATATGATAATTGAATTGATCCCTTTTGATTTGCAGATTCTTTACCACCCGATCTTCCTTGCTATGACTCTTCACAAAATAAACTGTGTGGGCACAATTTCAAAGAATCAAATCACGAAATCATTTTATAAAAGATTATTATATAGAAATCAAAAACAATTTTCTTGATTTCTTTTGAGAAGAGGTGATTTCGTGGTTTTAATTAATGGAAGATTTTGGTTCAAGTTGCCAAGAATTCTCACTTTTAGTTACCAACATAAAACACCATTTTATAATGGTAAGTTAGAGTTTTCAATTTAACAAGGAATAAATTTTCTATTTAAATTGGAAAATAAAGTTCATATCTAATATGGAATCAAATTCCTTATTGATCTAGAACTCTTTACTTTTAATTTAATGTAGAATATAATTCCTATTAAAACTTCTTTAATTTAATTTAATAAAGAATCTAATTCCAATTAAATTAAATTACCATTTCCATTAATTAAAAGATTTTTCATTAAATTAAATGATTCTAAATCTGTCAACGTCTGCAATTAGTCAACCTGGAGATTCAAAGGCTCAGACTACAACTCTGATAATAAATGAAAATTAATATTGGTTAAGGTTGGTGAAGATAATAAAAAAACAATTAAGAACAGAGAAGAAAGAGGAAAAACAAAGCAAAGACAAAGATTTTTATATGGTTCGGTAAGTGTGTTTACGTCCACGGGCCACTCTGAAAGTATTTTAGCAGAGTGACGGTAATACTAGTGTTAACTTAACTTATTTTTTACAATGAAATTCACCCCTATTTATAGAGAGAGGGGAATTACAATTTAGTGTTTTACACGTCAAAAAGCTATCATTATTTTAACTACTCTGATTTTGACCATACTGCATTAATTACTATTGCACTTTTTATTCTTACATGCCCATGCCTGCATTAAATGCTTATGTAAAGTCTTCACCGTATTAAATGCACAGCTGTCAATGCATTAAATGCCTTTCGGGAATTACAGAGATTGTGATGGGTCAAAAATAGGAAATCAGGATGTTCTGGCATTGGTTTCCTTATGAGATCATTTGATGCGAGCTTGGTGATCCGACTTATTAACCTTTGCAAGCTGAGGATACATTGAGATAGAGTTTGGTGCGGGCGCGAGTTGAGGATGCGTTGAAGTAGATCTGGTGGAAGTGCGAGCTGAAGAAGTCTGCGAGCTTGCTACTGTAACCTAAGAATTGGGCTTTTTGGCCCTCTCGCCATCGTACCCAACCTTTGGGCCTCCAGCGGCCCATTTGTCCATGTCATGAAAACGACCATACCACTTATCACCCCAGCTCTTAGTGTGATCTGCGGGCTGAGAGTTGACCATGTAAATTCAAATAACTGTTTGTGAGCTTAGGAGAGGTTGTTTCAACTTTTGACCCGTCACTCTTGACACATGGTGGCTTTACAAGCATCGGTACCATAAGCACGTCTCAGGCCATACGCATTTAGTATACACGTCTTGTAACTGACAGCGCGTGATGACAAGAGACCGTAGTTCGCATTGTATCGTCAGATTTAAGGCGGTTACGTCGCGGCCAGATCAAACGGCTGGGGATAGAAGCCCGTGCCTATATAAGACTAACGTCTTTTCACTTTCACTTTTTAATTCTGCCATATTTGAGACCAAACTCTGCCAAAATTCTTTCCTCTCTTGCTTTCTTCTCTATTTCTTCTTATTCCTGTGCTAGTTCCTCTTTGGATTTGCCATCTTCAGAGACCAGAACTCTTCACCATCAGACATGTATACACAGTAAGTTTTCTCATCTTAGCTTTTAGTTTTTTCTGGCTCACTTCTGATTTTTGGTGTGCATTGTGCTTTCTGATTTGCTTCCTGATCTTGGGTCTTGCTTGTATGCTCTGCATTTTGGCTTTAAATGCTTTGTGTAGTGTTTGTGATTTTTTGTTGGTATGGTTTTGATGCTTGTGTTTGAGGCATCTTGTCTTTGAACTGTTTGATAAAAATCCTGTAGAATAGGGTCATAGCTTTAGGTATTAAGACTTTGTGCCTAATGGGCCATAATAACCTGATGGGCTCGCATTCTAGGCCCACATTGCTTATGGCGTGCGACCTGACGCATAAGAAGATAGATTTTAGGAATTTCTTGCTTTAGCTCACCACGTTCAGCATGCACTCAATGTTCTGATACCGTTCCCTTTTTTCTGTAAATGTCAAGTAGTTCACGCTGTGGCCATCAAATTGGCGATGTTGATGAAGCTTTTAGCCTTGAGGAGCAAATAGAACAATGGGTTAGAAACACTCACGGAGCGACCTTCCAAAGTGGCGAGGTCGCAGAAGAACCTGTAGGGTAAGCTGGCCCCTCAACGTCTCAACCCGCAACTAAAGAAAGGGCAGCTCGGGAGGTTTTCCATCGTTATGCTTTAGAACTAAGTTTTCAAGCATTGAAGGTCTTGGCTGAGGAGTACGATCTCCCCACGGGATGTCGCGTTATGGTCCTAGCCCTTCATGACCACGTGGCCTATCCCCTTTCAGGGTCTATTGCCATTAGCTCCGAGCATCTAGCATCCTTGCTTAGGTTCCTCATTCCTAGCTATTTGATAGCCCTTTTGAACGATCTGTGCCTTGCTCCCTTCCAGCTAACCCCTAACTCGTATACCCAGATCACTTCCCTAGCTGCCGCCTTTATCAAGCATAAGTTCGACCCTCTTAGCCCTCAGATTCTTCACTAGCTATATAGTTTTAATGGTACACATGGTCGCCAGACGAAGCAACGAGACGTGTTGTACTATCTCTTAGCTCGCAATTTTGCTTATAAAGGGTACTTACCCAAGGGTAACGACAAGTTCAATATGGGAGATTACAAATCTCACTGGTTTCTTATTACCTGCACTTCTCTTTACAACTTGGATAACTTTACATTTATCTTCTTTTCAAGTAGATGTGGATTTCAGCTCGTAATTTTTTTTTATTTTTTTTAATGAGCTCGTTACGCTTTGTAGACATTTCAAGCTATAGGGTTAGACTTATTGACGAGGAGATTGTAGCCTTAGAGAGTTTTGTTGTGGTCAAAGACGATCTAAACGACTTGTTGTCTTCAAATTTCGATCTGCGAACTTACGATCTTGCCCTATAGATCAGTCACAAGCGTTTGAGCTTCATTCGCAACCTTAGGATTCGCGGGAAGAAGGAGGTCACATCAGTTTTCGATGTCTTTGAAGTAGAAAGTCCAAGTTCCCCTAAGGAAACTCCTAAAACAATGGTGAGACTAGCCTTGGTGGCACCTCTACCGCTTGTTTCGATTGAGCCTCCAGAGCTGGACGTCATGATCGTAGACCTTGTGTCGGAAGCTCCCCATTCCATAGATCCAACTCGGGCTCCGACAGATCTTGTCCAGCAGATGCCTCTTGAGCCTAACGATGCAGCTACTTTTCAGGCCGAGATTGCTGTGGTCTCCAAAAAGCATGCCTTCAAGCCAAAGGCCGTGCAGGGTAAAAAAACAACGGGTAAATCTCCTCTCAAAAAGACTTAGGCTCCAGCTAGGGAAAGCTCGTTTGCGCCACAACCCCTAGTGAAAGACAAGGGCAAAGCTATAACTCAGCCCCCACCTTCTAAACGCCAAAAAGTTAGAAAAGTGGTGGGGATAACTATTGGAAGGGGCTTAGATGCCCAAGCTTTGAGGCGAGCTAAGGAGCTGGTTGAGGAGTGGTTTGCAGAACAATACGAAGAATGAGCTGAGGAAAGGACTGAGGAGTTCTCAGCACAAATATACTTCAATGACCTCCTAGATCGTATTCCCTAATTCGTGGAGAGCTTCAGAGCCTATGTAGGGAGGATCTGGTGGGTGATAAGCTGGCAGGTTATGCGGCTAGTCATGGACTCCTGGTAAGCTTTAACTCTTACTCATTGTCATGTTTTGATGCCCTTCGCTTAAGTGTTAACTTTAGCTTCCTTCCAAGCTACTATGAGTGCGATGAAGCTACTCAAAAAGATCGAGGAGCACAACAACGAGATGATAGCTTTTGAAGTCGCTCGGAAGGAGTTTGAGATTGGGAAGAAAAAAATGGAGGATAAAGTGAACTTCTTCTAGAGGGAGTCCGAAAAAGCGAGGTGGCGGGTTGAGGGCCTTGACCTCAAGTTAAAAACTACCGAGGAGAGGCAGGTAGAGGCAGAGGATGCCTTAGCTCGCAAAGTGGATCTTTGGGAGAACATCACTTCTCATCTTAATTCCAAGTACAACCAAGCCGATGAGGAGTTGATGAAAACGAAAAACGAGCTTGGCACTGTAGTGGCACGAGCTGAAGTCGCCGAAAAGAATGTTGAGGTTGTGGAGAAAAGGTCTGCGGTCGCAAAGAAGAAAGTCAGTCTGACGTAGCAAGAGACGACTGTACTTAAACAAGAGCTCACTAGAGCACAAGAAGAGATCGCCCAAGCTAAGGGGCGCACTCAAGCTCGGATTGCTCAAGAGCAGGATGATGTTGTTTTGTAGACTGGCAGTGCGTTCTTGTACATGCTCTGGCTGCAACATCTAACCATGGACTTTTCATTTTTTGGATCGAAGGCCGTTAAAGAAGTCTAGACGTTCGTAACCCGCACTGCCAGAATTCAGGGTGTTTAACAGGATGTCGCTCCCCAGCTCCTCTAGTCATCCAAACAGTAGCTCCTCAGGTCCTCCATCAGAGGCAACTTTAGAGGGGCCTTTAGCTCCCCAGGATCCTCCAGCTTCTCAGGTTTCCGAAGATCCTCTTGCTTCTCAGATTCCAGAAGAGGCCTTATAGGATCAGTCTTCCACGAATGCACTTGCCAAGACTTAGCAAATTTTTTAGTTTTTGCTTTATTGTAATTTTTAGACTTTCCCTCCCTTTGCAAGGGTTTTAGTTTTTTGGATTTCTATGTATTGAACAGCAACCTCATAGGTCGAGGTCATTTTATAAAATTTTCCCCGACAACTTGCTTCAATTTTTGTTAAGTATGAGATATACATGATAAAGACTGCAAACCAATGACACTGACTTAAGATAATAAATAATGATCTATCGTCAAGAGTTGCTAATCGATAATATGAGTATACCACAGTCGATTATGATTGCAAACTAGGTCGTAAATGTTAATTTGAAATCAATTCAATTGGGCCTTTTAAGTAAATAAATAAGTACTTACAACTCATGGGATGCTCATTCAAATACATGTTTTAGAGCCTATTAGCAATAAGATTTTTCAAGCTGTCGAAGCATTTTCCTGAACTTTGATAATTTTAGGTCGCTAAAGTGGTCCCAAAACATAAGGTATAAGCTTGCAGTTCGCTGAAGCATCTTTCATGAGTGCATAGATTTACAACTCATAGATAGTTCCTTTCACGAGTGCATGGATTCGCGACTCACAGGTAGCTCCTTTCGTGAGTGCATGGATTCGTAACTCACAGGTAGCTTCTTTCATGAGCGTATGGATTCGTAACTCACAGGTGGCACCTTTTATGAGGGCATGGATTCGCAACTCACAGGTAGCTCATTTCGTGAGGGCATGGCAACTCATAGGTCGCGCCTTTTGTGAGGGCATGGCAACTCACAAGTCACGCCTTTCGTGAGAGCATAGATTGGAGGTCTCCGGTATTACCTTCCAGGGTGCACAGATAGTGACCTCTTCCACAGGTGAGACCTTTCAGAATGTGTGAGATAGGCATCTCTCAAGTACTACCTTCCAGAGCACACAAATGACAACTCCTTCCACAGGTGTCTAGATAGTAACTCATTCCACAGGCAACGCCTTCTAAAATCCATAAGATAAGCAGCTCTTAGGTAGTCCTTTCCAAAGCACACAGATGACAACTTCTTCCATAGACAATACCTTCCAAAGTGTATAAGATAAGCAGTTCTCAGGTAGTCCCTTCCAGAGCACATGGCAACTCCTTCCACAGGTAGTACCTTCAAAGTGCACAGATGAGCAGGTCGTCAATCATAGAAGCACCTCATAAATCATGGAAGACAATAGCTCTCAGATCGCGAGAACGCTATACAAAGCATCGATGAAAATAGATCGCGGACCAAGGCATGGGTGAAAATAGCTTGCAAATCGCAGAGATATATTACAGCGCTTTGAATATATTAGCTCGCTGGTTGTGGAAGTAGATTCTAGAGAATATAAAAGATAACAACTCGCTGGCCATCTGGATACTTTCTTAGGCTCGAGTGATTACTTACTGATTGTAGAAGCATTTTTCCAGAGAATAATGGATAATCGCTTGCTTTGCAGACGTAATTTTCAACATAAAATAATAGTTGTGACCCCTTATCATAATAGATTTTGCTCAATAGATTAGCTCGCTTTCTGCATTGAACATATTACAGACAATAACAAAACATGTGAAGTCATTTCATTGATAATTATCGAAATGAATTATGCAAAAGTTCAAGCGTAGGAAAGTTCATCTCCATCCATGCTGGCTAAGTGATAGGTCTCGTTCCCCAAGTTTTCTTTGATGATGTAAGGGTCTTCTCAATTCGGGCTGAGTGTTCCGTCACCGGCCTTGAGAGCTATTGGGAGGATCAAATGCAGGACTAGGTCGCCTGTCTTATAACTCTGGACTCGAACTTTTTCGTTGTAGTACCTAGCGACCCTTTGTTGGTAAATTGCAACCCTCATGCGAGCTTCCTCCCTACCTTTCTTGAGCAAGTCCAGATTCACAGCGAGCAGTTGATCATTGTTTTTAGGTCGAAATGTGGCTCTTTGTTGGCTAGTAACTTCGAACTCTGCAAGTATCATGGCCTCTGACCCATACACCATTAAGAAAGGGGTCTCAGTAGTGGAGCTGCGAGCTGTCGTCCTGTAAACCCAAAACACTTTCTGTAGTTCATCTACCTAAGCGCATTTCTTTGCCTCTAGCTTGGTTTTCAGGGTCTGCTTGATGATCTTATTCACGGCTTTGACTTGACCATTGGCTTGAGGATGGTCCACGACTGAGAAGCTCTTTACGATTCCAAGATCATTACAAAAACTGATGAACTAGTCACTGTTGAACTAGGTTCCATTGTCTGTCACAATTTGTTGAGGAACCCCGAATCTGCATATGATGTTGCTCCACACAAATTTTTCTATCTTCATGGTGGAGATCTTTGTTAACTCTTTGGCTTCGGCCCACTTGGTGAAGTAATCCAGTTCAGCAATCGACAGAGGTCCGATCAGGTCTATTCCTTAGATCGTGAAGGGCCACGAGCTCACCATCTGTTGAAGATAAGCTGGTGGAGCTTGCGGAACCTTAGCGAACCTCTGACACTTGTCACATTTCTTAACCAAGTCGATGACATCCTACTTCATGGTCGGCCAATAGAATCCTTACCGGAGTGCTTTTTGAGTTACCATAATGGCCAGCATGTATCTCCTTCAGCATGACCTCGCAGTTATGGTCATTGATGCATCGCAGAAGCGGAGCTAAGAAGCATTTCTTGTACAACATATCATCATACACACAATAGCAGGCTGCTCTAGCTCATAAACTTTGTGCTTCCAGCTTGTCGCTCGGTAATTTCCCCTTCTGCAAGTAACTTAATATTGGACTCATCTATGAGTCAGGGTGGACAGTTATGGTCATTACCGCATCTCTCTTTTTTATGCTTGGAGCTAGTAAAAACTATACTGGGATGGCTCCCCAGAAGTCTGTGTCATAGGTGGTTGCCAAGCAAGTTAATGCATCTGCGTAAGAGTTTTGAGCTCGCAAAACCTGATTCACCTTAAACCTCTGGAAAGTTCTCAATAACTCCCTTGCTTTTTGGAGATAACCAGCCATCCTAGACCCTCTCGTCTGGTAGTCCCCGGAATATGGCACACCACGAGCTAAGAATCATTGAAAATTCTTATCTGCTCAACTCGCACTTCCTTTGCTAGGCGGAGTCTAGCGAGTAGTGCCTCGTATTCTACTTCATTATTAGTGGCTTGGAATCCAAACCTCAAGGTGCAAAGGATCTTGTGACCTTCAGGACTAATCAGCAACACACTAGTCTCAGCCTTATGCTTATTAGATGATCCATCCACATACAACTCCCAGGTTGGGCCATTGGAGGACTCGGCTTCTTCTTCTGCAAGTCTTGTGAATTCAGCAATAAAATCTGCTAGGGCTTGGGTCTTAATTGTTGATCTAGGCTTGTACTCAATATCAAATTGTGCTAGCTCCACAGCCCATTTAAGTAGTCGGCTCGAGGTGTCTGACTTTTGTAGAACCTGCTTTAATGGATACTGCCTAAGGACTTCAATCTTATGAGCTTGAAAATATGGACGCAGCTTCCTTGATGCGGATTGCAACTTCCTTGATGCGATCACCAAGCAGTATGCTAGCTTTTTCATCTGTGAGTACCTGGTCTTGGCATCAAGTAACCTTTTGCTAATGTAAAACACAGGTACTTAAGGCATGTTGAGATACTTCTAAGTACAATATGAGCTTTTCTCCTTCTCGTGGTTTGGATAGGAGCAGAGCTCGGCTTATGTATTCTTTTAGTTACTGGAATGCCACTTTGCATTGCTCTGTCCACTCAAAGTTTTTCACTCTCTTTATTGCTTCGAAGAAAGGAATGCACCTATCTGTGGCTTTGGATATAAACCTGCCAAGAGCTGCGACCTGACCGGTGAGGCTCTGCACATCTTTAACCCGAGCTGGGGATCTCATCTCAATCAGTGTCCTGATTTTCTCAGGATTGGCCTCCCTCTACTGTTTACCATAAAACCAAGAAGCTTACTAGATGCCACCCTAAAGACACACTTGAGTTGGTTCAACTTTATTTGGTAGTTCCTCAGAATTTGAAATGTCTCATTCAGGTCACAGACGTGGTCAGTCATCTGCTTAGACTTCACAAGCATGTCATATATGTAGACCTCCATAGTTTTCCCAAACTGCTCCTTGAACATCATATTAACCAAGCGTTGATAGGTTGCCACTGCATTCTTTAGCCTAAATGGCATCACCTTATAGCAATATAGGTCTCGGTCCATGACAAATGAGGTATGCTCCTCGTCTTCTAGGCTCATTGGGATCTGATTGTAGCTCGAGTAAACATCCATGAAACTCAGAAGCTGGTGATCAGTTGTTGCATCCATGAGCTGGTCAATCCTTGGCAAAGGGAAGCTGTTTTTTGGGCAGACCTTATTCAGGTCTGTAAACTCAACGTAAGTTCTCCATTTCCCATTCTTCTTTTTCACAAGGATCAGATTGGTAACCCACGTAAGGCAGTAGGCCTCACAGATGATTTTGTTGGCCAATAGCTTTTCCACTTCCTCCTTCAAGGCGGCGTACTGCTCTGAAGTCATTAGCCTTTTTTTTTAGCGAACTAATTTATGGCGAGGATCGATGCTCAGCTTGTGACATAAAACTATAGGATTTATTCCCACCATGTCTTCGTGGTTCCAAGCAAAAATATCTAGGTTCGCTTTAAGGAAGTCAACAAGCTAGGTCCTCACTTCCGGGGTTAGATCTCGTCTCAACTTCAAACATCTCTCAGGATCTACGTCATTGACTTGAACATCCTCTAGCTCTTTGATTGGCCCAGTAGTTCGGTCCGCGTTCACCTCGTCAGAATCGAGGTAGTGACTTACCCCCTTCTCGGTTATAGCTCATGGGTCGCCACCTGAAACCATATTCACTTTCTTTCCTTTGACCCTCATTTTAACGACGTCCTTAAAACAACGTCTAGCCAAGTATTGCTCTCCTCGGATGCATCCTATCCCATTTGTGGTTGGAAATTTGACTGTGAGGGTTCTGGTGGAAGTGACCATATCCAAGTCATTCATTGAGGGTCTCCTCAGGACCACATTATAAGCAAAGGGGTAGTTAATGACCAGAAAATCTACTAGCATGGTGGCTTGTCGACCTGGTTCCCCAAGAGTGAGTGGTAATCTGATCTAGCCCACTAGTGTAACAACATCTCCAGTAAAACCATAAAGAGGCTTTAGGGAAGGCATCAACTGTTCTACTCCAAGCCTCATCTGATCAAAACAGTCCTTATACATGACATTAACCTAGCTCCCTCTATCGACTATAATCCGTTGCACCTCCGCATTACTGATCTTGGCTCGAATGACTAGTACATCATTGTGGGGCCAACATACACCCCTTGCGTCCTCCTTAGTGAATACAATGTTATCCGAGGTCGTTCTTACTTTCTTCGTAGGTCCCTCCAATCCACTGTAACTTGCAAGCAAGAAGCGTTTCGCTTCTCATATATATCATTGGTACGACCTGTTAAATGTACTTGTGATATTAGGACCACCGTGTATGGTAAAGATGGTTTTTACCCCAAGCTCATGTTCCTGCTCGGGGGCTCGTTAGGGCTGCTGCTGTGCAGACTGTTAATGCTAAGGTCAAGAGGACACTGTTGTTGAGTCACTGACCCACAGGTCACACTACATAATCTCACAAATGACCTCGTCTGATTAAGTCTTCAATTGCGTCCTTTAGCTGCTAGCAGTATGAAGTATTGTGCCCAGCTTCATTGTGATAAGCACAAAACTTTCTTGAATTTTGGAGCCTATTTGGAACATTTGTAGGGTTGGGCTTTCCGAAGTCCTCTCTGCTCATTTCTGTGGCAAAGATTCTATCTTGCATGTATGACAGGACGCTATAGCTTCTGTACCAGCCTCGAGGCTGAGGCCACTCCCTCATGGGCTCAAGCCTAGCTCATTTTGCCACTATATTGGCGGAGCGATTTTTTTACTCGCCATTTCTATTCCCACCGTAACTCTTCTTTTTCCCTTGGTGGGAACTACTTGCTTCATTCCGCTGAGTACTGGGCTTCTCTAGCCTAAAAGCTTCCTCCTATCTTATTTCCTTGGCAGCTCACTCATAAAATTCACCTAAGTCCTTCACTAGGGACTTGTATATGCTCTCGTAGAGCTTTCCATCTTTCCTAAGCCCTGCCGAGATTGCAGTCAGAATGATCTCATCTAAAGGAGTTTCTACGTTGCTCATCTTATCCTTGAATTGGGTAATGTAGTCTTTCAAGAACTCGTTTTGTCTTTGGAAGATTGTAGCGACGTGGCATGGAGGTGCGAGCTGTCTTCTTAAAGCTTTGTATTGATTGATAAACTTTTGTTGGCATTCTTTACAACTTTCTATGCTGCAGGTTGGAAGGCTTTTGAACCAAGCTTGCGGAGCGTTCCCTAAGGTGGCCGGGAAGACTCGACACTTAACCAATAAGTTGTTTGTCTGGAGGTCCATTTGTACATTGAATGCATCCAGATGGTCATAAGGGTCACTTATTTTATTATAGGGTGGAGTATTAGGAAGCTTGAATTTTGGAGGTAAGGGTTCTGTCTCAATTTCCCTAATAAATTGGACTCTCTCACCATGATGTTCCTCCTGATTCTGGGGTCCAGGTCACGTCTCCAGTTATTGGACCTTGTGCAGCAATTCTTCTACCACTGGATCTTAAAGCTTGGATCGTCTGAATGGGGACTGCCTACTTGTGCTCTCCTGTTCGCCTAAGTAGCGACCTCGCGACCTATGTCTCCAGTCAAAACTTTCTACCTGTCGCGGGCCCCTTCGGGGCTCATGCTCGTAGTCATCACAATGTTCACGAGCTCACTCATGTCCACGACTAATTTCTACATACCGACCGTGATAGGACCCGAACCAAACCTTCTTTAAGCTCTTATCTGGAGGATCCCGCCCGGTACTTCAGCAGACTTCCTGAACCTGACTTGTTGGATTGAAGAAATCCGAGAAGCGAACCCCTGAACTACTTAGCCCATTTACTTGCTTTAACTTAAAGATTTTATTTTCTTTTTAAAATAGTTGGATTGGTATAAATTTTTCGTTTTTTTTTTTTTAATTTTAAAACAATTTCGACAGTATAACGACTGTAATTTGAATATTTTCAAAATTCACTTGTAAAGAAAAACACTTCGAACTATATCAAATCACCTCCCAACTTCTTATGACCACAAATATACATTTTCTTAATTCAATTCACATCACACATTATTCACAAACAAATAATTTCCATAACATACATGTTACAAACGCTTTGGGAATTACACAACAATACATATATCAAATATACATAGATATATCAAGTGATAAAGGTGTATCATGTGCAAGTGTTCAATTGTATATACATATCAAAAATTGTACTACAAATTCCCAATCATGAAGTTCTTTAAATTTATTATTTACAATGTCAAGATGTGTTCAATGTTTATGCAAATCATCTACTTGACGCCCACCTATATATGTAACGATAATCTCTCTGTCTCACCGTCACTTACAACGGCACCCAATAGTATGTACAAGCTACATAACAAGTAAACACGTTAGTACAACAGAACAATGTAATATAATCGTATAATTATATAATAATTCATAAACTTACTTAACCTTAAAATTTTCGATTTTTAAAGTTTTTCTTTCTAAAAACTCCATGTATACCCCTAAAGTACTCAAACCATCACACAATGATTGTTAACTAATGTCAATGTAAAGCTATTGAGGTATCGCGATCACTACGATGCGGAATTTACTGCGTCGCAACGTAGTGTGAAACAATCTCGTATCTGAGTAACTACAATGTGGAATTTTTTGTATCGCAATTATAGTGCTATAACTTTGGGTGACTATGAGCGGAATGTTCTGCATCGCGACATAGTGTCAAATTGTGAATCTAAACGACTACGTGCGGAATTGTCTGTATCGCAACGTAGCGCTAGATACTCTAGAAAACTGAGCAACTACGGACGGAATTTTCTATGTCGTTATGTAGTGCTAAATACTTTGTAAACTGAGTAATTACGGACGGAATTTTCTATATTATCACGTAGCGCTAAATCTCACATAATTTGTGGGTATGTACATAGGTTTTGAAACTGTTTTCGCTAAGTGCAAAAACACAAAACCTATTACTTTACGTGCACTATTTTAGCCATAATTTCATCAATTTTTATCGGAATCGTTCATTTCCAATTTCTATGGTTTTCTATGACTCATAGACATATTTTGAGGTTTAGAACAACCCCAAATAAGCTCGAAGAGTGCAAGTTACCATAGCCCCTTCATATAATTCAGGATTCTCAACTTAACTCTATGCTTCTCCTTTTATAATTCCATCACTTTTATATGTTTTCCTAACCTCAAATATGCTTAGATTTAAGTTCAAATTAATCAAAACTCAAAGGTATCACAATGCCCTTCATGGTAGTGACACATATCCATTCATTTCAATGTGTAGTTCTTTTCAATTTTATAAATTAATCTCTCTCAACCATTTTATCAAACAACATATATACAACTTATTTGACATTTCACTTCCTTAAATCACAATTTAAGGTTTCCCATCCATAAACCCTACCCTAACATTTATACACTATAACACGTCATCTAAGCTTCCATATCACACACTTAGGGTTCTACACTTGTTTTAAGTGTAAAACACCCATCACAACACACTACAAACAACACAACTATCATCACATCCATATAATTCCAATTATCATCAAAATTATATAAGAAATTGATAACTTACCTAAATCTTGGTTAAGTTTTGCTTTCCTAGCTTATATCAACACAAAAGCTTGTTTGGAGCCTTAGATTTGCTGTCACACATTCCCCACCTCTCTCAATCTCACGGTCCTTGCTTCTTGTTTTCCAAAAATTTTGCTAAGTCTTCTGACTAACACTTATATATAGACCTTCACTTATGTAATTACCCTTAAAGTTTGATACTTATTTACAATCCATGCCATTAATTAAAATGTAATCAAAATATCCCCCACTTTATACTAATCTCATGACATCCTATTAACTTTTATGAATTCTCATAATCCCCACAAATAATTTATTCTAATTACTTCTATTTATATATAGGACTCTTCGTTTAGCAAAATGACCATTTTGCCCTTCCTTACGTTTAGTTTTTTTTTTTCTTTCATTATGGGTTAAATTAATTTCTTAAACTTTTATTACATTGTATTCTCACTTCTAATAAGGTTATTTAGGAAATTTAATATTTTCACCATCTAACCTACCCTTCAATACTAGGAAGTTCAAAGAAGGCGAATAAGGGCTAACAGAACGCCATCACAACTCACCTTTACCTTTAAGTCTATAAGGTGAGGCGTAGTTTCCCTCTCCTGAGATCGTCGTCCGTCCCCCTCTCAGATTCAAACTTGAGGAGCGGACTGACTTTTCAAACAATGGGCTTTCCCTATCAGCTCCACATTCCGAAGTTGGGACTTCATCTGCAGGCTGTTGGCGAGCTTCTTTGAGGGGGTGACCTCAACTTTGTCTCCGCATGACCTAGGCTTGAGCTTCTATCAACGCTTTAACCACTTTAGTCAACTGTTTCACAGTGTTGTCTAAGGCTTCTTGGCGCTATTGACACACTTGCACGACATCTCCGCTGACCAGCAAGGTGCTTTGCTGGTCCTTTTGACCATCGGGTTGCTCATTTACCACACCTACACTCCTAGTTGTTCTTATTCTGTCCATTATAATTGGTTGAAATTAAGGTATTTAAAGAAAAAGTTTCAAAGTTGCAGTTGGGCTCTCCTTCTAGCGCTAAAAGACGTCGACGTCTGAAATTGATCGACGTAAAGATTCAAAGTCCTAAACTACAACTCTGATAATAAATGAGAATTAATGTTGGTGAAGATAATAAAGAAGCAATTAAGAACAGAGAAGGGAGAGGAAGAACAAAGCAGAGACAAAGATTTTTACGTGGTTCGGCAAGTATGTTTATGTCCACGGGCCACTCTTAAAGTATTTTAGCAAAGTGACGGTAATACTAGTGTTAACTTAACTTATTTTTTACAATGAAATTCACCATTATTTATAGAGAGAGAGATTACAATTGAGTGTTTTACACGCCAAAAAGCTATCATTATTTTAGCTATTCTGATTTTGGCCATACTACATTAATTACTACTGCACTATTTATTCTTATATGTCCATACTTGCATTAAATGCTTATGTAAAGTCTTCACTGTATTAAATGTCCAGCCGTCAATGTATTAAATGCCTCTCCAGAACTGCAGAGATTGTGCCAACGCGAAATTAGGAAATTAGGATGTTCTGACATCAGCTTCCTTGTGAGATCATTCGATGCGAGCTCGGTGATCCGACCTATTAACCTTTGCGAGCTGAAGATGTATTGAGATAGACTTTGGTGCGGGGGCGAGCTGAAGATGCATTGAAGTAGATCTGGTGAAGCGTGAGCTAAAAAAGTCAGCGAGCTCGCTACTGCGACCTGAGAACTAGGCTTTTTGGGCCTCTCGCCACTTGTCGACGTTTATTTCTGGTCGACTACGGTTCAAAGCCCAATACCTGCAATCAATGAAAACAAAACAAGAAAATAAGAGAATAGTATAAGGCAGAGAAGAACAACAATGCACAAGGAGAATTTTTAACGTGGTTCAGTAAGTGTGCCTACGTCCACGACTGTTCCTCTCAATAGTTTCTGTAGAGAAACAATCTATTATTGCTTTTGTGTTTCTATATCTCTGTTACAATGAATTTTAGCCTCTATTTATAGGGAGAGACGTTTGCAATTTTGGTTGAACTTATCTTAAAATACAACAGTTATGCTGTCGAATTTTTAATAATTTTTTTTTTTATGAAACGTGAAAAATTTACACAAATCCAATTATTTTTAAAAAGTAATAGAAATTGATGTAGTTAAAATAAAGTAAAGCAAACAGGGAAAGCATCTTAGGGGTTCGCTCCGCGAATCTCTCTTGACCGTGAGAAGGGTTATAAAAGGTCCGTCGGAGTGCCCGACAAAACCCTCCAGATAAGAGCATAGACAAAGTATATGGTTTGGGTCCTGTCAAGTGTGCCTACGTTCACGGCTGTTCCTCTTAATAATTTCTATAGAGAAACAGTTTATTATTGCTTCTGTGTTTCTATATCTCTGTTATAATGAATTTTAGCCTCTAGTTATAGAGAGAGGCGTTTACAATTTTGGTTGAAGTAAAATAGGAAAAGAATCATGCATTAACTACACTTCCAAATCGATTAGCACCTAATCAGGAATCCGTTCCGCTAAATCAGCGATAGCATTTATAAACATTTGAATTCGAATTTATTTCCAATTCTGGTAGAAGAATCGCGATCAATTTAGGTTACTGCTTTTTCTGGAGGATTTCTTTATTGAACTGTTCATTAAACGAGTTAGAGCTTATCTTTAACAACCTCGAGATGGAACCTGCTCTGAGTAACGAGCTAGATGCATAGCGAGCTGAGAGCTAAGAGCTGGGTTCGTTCCTTGAATCCTAGGCTTTGTCTATTAGACCAACCCTTTGGGTCAGTTTATTGGACTTTTACCAGTCCATTTACGCAGCCCAAAATATACCCGCAACACCATTGTACCCAACATTTGGACCTCCAACGGCCCATTTATCTATGTCGTGAAAACAGTCATAACAAAATCATAAATAATTTAATGACATCATTTAAAATTAAACCCATAATCTCTACAGATAATTAAATAATTAACACTTAATTAAATAATTACATATATTTAAATAATCCAATTATATAAATAATTTGTGAACATGGCCATAAAATTTATATATGACATTAATAATTAGACAATCAAATTATATTATTTCATTTGTTTCTTTATGTGGTTGTGAGCTAGCAAGGGGACTAAATAGACCTACAATTTGAGCTCCAATAATATCAAAATTGTTAATTAAACTCTTTAATTAAATAATTCACTATTATTAACTTCAGAGTTATTCCACTAAAAACCCAGGTTGTACTCTCAAGATTGTAGATGTTTTACACAATCTGAAAAAATAGTGTCCATCGATTTAATCATTTTATATGGTTCGATCCTCTACAAGTAGTTTATAATTAGAGTTAAGTCATTAAAGTCCGTTATACCTCTCTAATTATATCTTATTCCAATAAATATAATTAATTCTCTAATGAATAATATATCTATAACAACTTATGAATTTATCTTTCCGTTTACTCATAAATAGAAAGTTGAGTGCTGTTATTGTTCAAGACTTGAATTAACACCTTAATGGAACTACTCATCTACTTCTTGAAAGAAAAAGTAGATTCCACTATTGTATAGAATGTTTCCAACCATTTATTAAATCACATCTCTAAAGTACGAAGCTTATTGATCGTAAATTTATAACAGTCTCACCCATGTAAATCAAAAGATATGACTCAACAAATAGAGAGTCCATAAAACACTTAGGATTAAGATCAATCCATATATGATCATTTAGTTGATAAATATGAATTTCTTTATTTAACGGATATTAATAAGAAATTCATTTTATTGTGGTTCAGTCTTATATAATCTCTATTATATAAGATGCCTCCGTTTTCATATCGCCACTTGAATGATCCCGGATAAGATCATTACATCAAATATAAAATAGACCGCAACTGTAGACTTACCGCAAACAAAGTACTCAGTTTTGTTTGCTTTCTATTGACTCTTTAGATTACTGATCTTAAACTAAATTCTCTCGTATATAACACTTAAATACTTAGTTTGAGACTACATAAGCAATCATGAATGTTAATGATATTTGTATGAAGCAAACATTTCATAAATGAGCATAAAAAAAATATATTTTATTTATTATTTAATTTAAACGTTTACAAATTACAAGCTCATAATCCTAACAATCTCCCACTTGCTCTTAGAGCAGATGAGACATGTCTCGTAATCCTAGACCTTGTAGATGATTTTCAAATACTTTAGCCATTAGGGTCTTCGTAAACGAATTAGCATGGTTATCTTGTGTAGCTATCTTCATCACTGACACGTCTTTTTTATGTACAATCTCTCTGATGAGATGATATTTTCTTTCTATATGTTTCCCATGTTTATGGCTCATTGGTTCTTTAGAATTAGCCACTATACCACTATTATCACAATAAAGTGTGATTGGCTTATCCATATTCAAAATGACTTCCAAATCTGTTAAGAATTTCAGAGCCAAACTGCTTCACAAGCTGCTACATATTTAGCTTTCATAGTGGAGTCAACGATGCAAGATTTTTTAACACTTCTCCATACTATAGCTTTACCACCTAGGATAAATACTGACCCAGACATGGATTTTCGAGAATCTTTGTCTGATTGAAAAGCAAAATTTGTATATCCTGTTGGAATCAAATTCTCACTAGAATACACAAGCATATAATTTCTTATTCTCCGAAGATACTTGAGAATACATTTTATTGCCACCCAATGATCCAATCCTGGGTTAGATTGATAATGACTGACTACTCCCACTGAATAACATATGTCAGGTCTAGTACATAGCGTAGCATACATGAGACTGCCTACTGTAGAGGCATAAGGAATTCGTCTCATATCATCAACCTCTTAAGGTGTGTTAGGACATTGTTCCTTAAACAAGTGAACTACATACCGATAAGGTAATTAACCTTTCTTGGAATTTTGCATTGCAAAGCATACAAGGATTTTATCCATGTACGATACTTGAGACAATGCTAATAATTTGTTCTTGCGATCTCGTATGATTAGGATCCCAAGAACATTACTAGCCTTTCTCAAATCTTTCATTTGGAATTGGTTAGTAATCTAGTTCTTTACATCAAATAATGCTCCAACATCATTCCTAATGAGTAGGACATCATCGATGTAAAGTACGAGGAAAACCACTTTCTTATCGATAATACGCTTGTATAAACAAGGTTCATCGACGTTTTGATCAAAACCATAAGACTTGATCGATGTATCAAATCTAATATTCCAAGATCGAGAAGCTTGCTTAAGCCTATAAATGGACCTTTGAAACTTGCAAACCTTTTGCTCTTGACCTTGAATCACGAATCCCTCTGGTTACACCATATAAATGCTTTCATCAAGATTGTCATTCAAAAATGTTATCTTGACATCCATTTGCCATATAGGTATTATGTGTCGTATGAAGATACTGAAGATATTTTATGGCATTGCCATTCATCTAATTATGGGGGTCATTTTGGTGGAGAACGAACTACCATAAAAGTTCTGCAGGCAGGGTTTTACTGGTCGACGATTTTTAAAGATGCACAAAGATTTGTCCAAATGTGATCAGTGCCTACGGACAGGAAATATTTCAAAGAGACATGAGATGTTATTGCAGAATATTTTAGAAGTTGAGCTGTTTGATGTATGGGTTATAGACTTAATAGGACCTTTTTCGTCATCCTTTCAAAATCAGTATATTTTGGTGGCAGTGGATTATGTCTTAAAACCAAAATTTGGAGATGAAAAATAATTCTTCTTCCATTCATAGGGAAATATAGCAGCCTATTTATACAACAAATTAAATATCTAATCTCTCAAATTTAGGGATCCTAAAGAAAAGAAAAGAAAACAATAGATACACACAAATAGAAATAATAGAAAAGGAAAGAATAAATCCCACTAATTGTGAGATTTTATTTTGACTTTCCAACACTCCCCCTCAAGCTGGTGAATAGATATCAATCATTCCTAGCTTGCTCACAAAATGATCAAAGCTTGACTTTTGAAGTGCCTTGGTGAGAACATCAGCTTCTTGAGACTTAGGAGTGTAGGAGAGAACAATTGTCCCATGTTTAATTTCGGTTTTGATGAAATTTCTGTCGATTCTCACATGTTTCATTCTGTCATGTTGAACTGGATTATGAACTATGCTGATAGCAAACTTGCTGTCACTAAATAGTGTCATAGGGCTAGCTAGAGGCATATTAAGATCCTCTAACAACCTTCTTATCCAGATTAACTCACAAGTTCCTTGAGCTATTGCTCTATACTCAGCTTCAGCACTACTTCTAGCTACCACTGACTGTTTTTTACTTTTCCAAGTCACTAAATTCCCCCATACTTTTGTACAATACCCTATTGTTAACTTGCTATCTTCCATTGCCCTAGCCCAATCTATATCTGAGTATCTAACAACATTTCTATCCATGATTTTCTTGAACAACAGACCCTTTCCAGGACTTCCTTTCAAATATCTCAGAATCTGGCTAACTGCTTCCATATGCCGTTTTGTGGGAGCATGCATAAACTGATTGACAACACTTACACTATAGGCAATATCAGGTCTGGTAAGAGATAGATAGATCAACTTCCCTACTAAACGTTGGTAACTCTCTCTGTTTACAGGGGGGTCCTCGTTGGATATCTGACGTTTCCAATGATGATCTAACGGAGTACTAGCAGACTTACAACCAAGTTTCCCTATCTCTTTAAGCAGATCAAGAGTGCACTTCCTCTGAGAAATTAAGATGCCTTCTTTGCTTCTTGCAACTTCCATAACAAGAAAGTACTTAAGGGTTCCAAGATCCTTTACTTTGAACTCGGCTTGTAGTCTCCTTTTTAGATTCCTAATCTCATCTTCATCATCTCCTGTAACAACCATATCATCTACATATACAATTAGGATTGCCTGTTTACCATTCTCACCCATTTTTACAAATAAGGTGTGGTCAGCTTGTCCTTGTTTGTATCCGAGTTGCTTCATAACCATGCTGAATCGGATGAACCATGCTCGTGGTGATTGCTTTAGACCATAAAGAGATTTTTTCAACCTGCATACCTTGCTTGGTTCTCCTTTAACTTCAAATCCTGGTGGAGTCCTCATGTAAATCTCTTCTTCCAACGTACCATTCAAGAATGCATTCTTGATATCTATTTGATATAATCCCCAATCTAAGTTTGCTGCAAGAGATAGTAGTACCCTGATTGAATTCAACTTTGCTACAGGAGCAAACATTTCTTCATAATCAATCTCATAAGTCTGAGTGAATCTCTGGGCAACAAGTCTTGCCTTATATCGCTCGACAGTTCCATCTGATCTGTATTTAACAGTAAAGACCCATTTGCTGCCTACAATCTTTTTCCCTTCAGGTAGCTTCACATATTCCCAAGTGTCATTGTCTATTAGTGCCTTCATTTCCTCTACTACTGCATCCTTCCATTTTGGATCTTGAAGAGCTTCATGAATGTCTTTGGGAATCTGAATCTTATCAATCTCCGAGATAAATGCCTTGAAGTTTCCTGACAATTTAGAATAAGTAAGATAATTTGAAATGGGGTGTTTAGTGCAAGATCTTACTGCTTTCCTCAGGGCTATAGGAAGGTCTAGATCATTCACTTCCTCTCTTGCTTTTTCTTCTCATTCTTCTTCATCAAGACTCTCGACTTCCTCTTGATCACCCATTTCAGGATTTGTCACAGGTGCAGATTCATGGTTTAGCTTTAGAGTTTGTGGTCTCCTACTATAAACCAAAATTGGTTTCGGATCTGCAGTATTGGATACTCCCATTTCACCTGAGTTACCACTGTTTTGGGAATTTATTATGGGTAAAGATGTAGACAAGGACTCAGATTGATTTGGTGAAGGCTGAGAAGGCAATGGAAGGGAAAAAATGATAGTGGAGTCCCAATGTTTTTCTCCTTGGGTATTGTTCTCCCCCTAGAGAGAAACTTAGGAATAGAATGGTTGAGTTTCCACAAACGAGACATCATAGGAAACTAGAAAATGTTTTGTAGGTGGATGAAAACATTTATAACCCTTTTGTGTGGAAGAATATCCAAGAAAAACACACTTAAGAGCCTTTGGATCAAGTTTACCTGGATTTGGTTGAACATTTTTTACAAACGCAACACAACCAAATACACGAAGTGGAAGAGAATTAAGAATCCGAGTAGATGGAAACACAGATAGAAGTTCACTAAAAGGTGTTTGGTATTGAAGAACCCTAGTTGGAACTCTATTTATGAGATAGGCAAATGTGAGAATGGCTTCCCCCAAAAATGAATATGGTACATGACTAGCAAACATAATTGCCCTAGCAACTTCTAACAAGTGTTTGTTTTTTCTTTCTGTAATCCCATTTTGTTGAGGAGTATTTACACAAGAACTTTGATGAATTATTCCATTTTTCTTAAGATATTCATTAAATTCGTGTGAAAAATACTCCCTTCCATTATCGGTTCGAAGAACATGAACATTAGATTGAAACACATTTGTAATGACTCTATGAAACTGTTTGAAAATAGAGAATATTTCTGATTTTTCACGCATCAGATAAACCCAACAAACACGAGAATGATCATCAACAAATGTGACAAACCAACGTTCCCTATTTAGACTTGACACACGGGATGGTCCCCATACATCACTATGGACAATATGAAACAGAGTTGATGATTTGTATGTATGTTGGTGATAAGTTGCTCGGGTTTGTTTTGCTAGAACACAATTATCACAATGAAATGATGAAGGATCTTTATTGATAAATAAATACAGATACAAGTACTTTAAATATGAAAAATTAGGATGGCCTATTCTCTTATGCTAGAGTTCAACATTTAAATCAGAAATTGAAGACAAAACAGTAGGTAACATTGGTTTTTGAGTAGAGCCCACACCGGATAAATAATAGAGACCATTCGCTCCTCAGCTGTGCCAATCGTCCTCGCCGATGACAAATCCTGAAATTTGCAATAAGAGGGAAGAAATGTTATAGCACAACCTAGATCCTTAGTAATTTTTACTAACTGAAAGTAAATTACATTTCAAGTCAGGAACATGTAAAACAGACTGCAATTTCAACCCATTTACTTCCATATCCCCTCTTCCTACTGCTTTGCATGCAGACCCGTCTGCCACGGTAATATCAACGTTTTTCTTACATGCTTTATAATTTACAAATCCTGAACCAGAATTTTTCATGTGATCCGATGCCCCTGTGTCCACAATCCAAGCTTGTGGTGGGCGAGCATTCAACCACGAAGAAATATTACCTTGATTAGTTGTGAGGGCAGTGGCGGTTGATGATGTGGATCCAGCCTCTTTGCTTGTAGACAACTGATTCATCATCTTGCATAAAATCTTCATTTGTTCTTTTGTAAAATGATGAGAAGGGTTACATGCTGTTGTCTCTACTGCATATGCACTTTTGTTGTTTCTTCGCTGATTCTGTGGCTTCCAATCAGGAGGTTTTCCATGGAGTTCCCAACAGGTATCATTTGTATGATATGGTTTTTTACAGTGGTCACACCAAAGCTGCTTGTCTTTCCCTTGTTGAACCCTTGGTTGATTTCCTTCACTTCGATTTGCGACAAGTGCAGACCCTTGCACTGTCAATTCTGGTGCTGCTGTTTGAGATGAAGATTTCATCACTTTCTTCCTACTTTCTTCACGGCGAACTTCAGCAAACACTTCCTTTAATGCTGGCAAAGGTTTTGTGCCAAGTATTCAGCCTCTAACCTCATCAAGTTCATGATTCAGCCCCTGTAGAAAATAAAAAATTCTATCTTTCTCCACCATCTTGCTATATTGAATTCCGTCGTCAAGACACTTCCAAGTAATGTTGTGGAATAAGTCTATTTCCTACCAAAGCTCTAAAAGATTATTAAAATACTAGGTAACAAGCAACATACCTTGACGTGTGTTTCGAATAGCTGATCGAATTTCAAAGCTTTGTGAAATATTCTCATAATTTGAGTACATCTCTCTCACACCATCCCAAATATCCTTTGCAGTTTGGTATGACAAGTACCGACGTCCAATTTTTTTATCCATGGAATTTATCAACCATGCCATCACTATTGAGTTTTCGGCTTCCCACACACCATAGTTTGCTGAATTTGCTTCTGGTGCTATTGCTGCGCCTGTCAAGTAACCCATTTTTCCTTTTCCTTTGATGACAAGAAGTATGGATTGGTATGAGTCTCGAAAATTGTTGCCATTTAATTTATGGACTGTTATTTGTATGGATTGATTTTCGGGGTGATGTTGTATAAGAGATAATGAAGGATTTGAAATAACTGAAGTCACTGTGGACTCAGCTATAGATGAAGTATTATTGGCCATTTAGTTCGACTGTGTTGCCGATACTAATGTGCTGGTGATGGAAAGACCAGCTCTGATACCATAAAATCAGAATTTGGAGATGAAAAATAATTCTTCTTCCATTCATAGGGAAATACAGCAGCCTATTTATACAATAAATTAAATATCCAATCTCTCAAATTTAGGGATCCTAAAGAAAAGAAAAGGAAACAATATATACACACAAATAGAAATAACATAAAAGGAAAGAATAAATCCCACTAATTGTGAGATTTTATTTTGACTTTCCAACATGTCTCAAAATAGGTAGAAGCTGTAGTTACCATTTCAAATGATGCAAGGGTTGTGACTAAGTTTTTGAATAAGAACATCTTCACTAGATTTGAAACACCTCGATCCATTATCAGCGATGGTGGTTCACATTTTTATAATCGCCAATTTGAAAGTCTACTCAAGCAATATGGGGTCACTCACAAGATAACAATCCCATATCACCCTCAAGCCAGTGGGCAAGTGAAAATCTCGAACAGTGAGTTTAAAGGTATTCTGGAGAAGACTGTGAATAGATTAAGGAAGGATTGGAGTATCAAGCTGGATGATGCATTTTGGGCTTATTGAACTGCCTATAAAATACCAATCGGAATGTCCCCATTCTGGTTAGTGTATGGGAAAGCATGTCATCTACCAGTAGAGTTGGAAAGTTAGGAATTTTAGGCAATTAAGGCTTTGAATTTTGATTTGAAGAAAGCCTGTGATAAACGTCTTCTTCAATTGGATGAGCTAAAGGAAATACAATTGGATTCATATGAGAATGCTCGCATCTACAACGAAAAGACAAAGCAATGGCATGATAAGAAAATCTTAATCAAGCATTTCGTACTAGGACAGCGGGTGTTGTTGTTTAATTCCAGGTTAAGATTATTCCCAGGCAAGCTTAAATCTAGATGGTCAGACCCTTTTCATTTTAAAAACGATATATCCATACGGAGCAGTGGAAGTTGAAGATGAAAAGACGAAAGAATTGTTTAAGGTTAATGGCCAACGGTTGAAGCATTATTACAGTGGTGAAGTGGATCGTCAAAAATCCACTATCACCTTAGTGGATCAAAACAATTGAAGTCGGATGGAAGTCGAGCTGAAGACTTAAAATCTAACGCTTCTTGGGAGGCAACCCAAATTTTCCAATTTTATTTTTTATTACTTTCTTTAGTTTTTTTGTTCTTATTTTTATTATTTTGAATTTCAGTGTTGTAATTCTTGGTTTTTTTTTGTCTGCTAGGTGAAAGGCGAAGTGTGCACGGGTGGTCAATTTATTTAAAAAAAAAAAGAAAAAAAAAAGTCATGCACCATGTGTGATACGGTGCACTTAACATACACCATAGCACATGCAACAATTCTTTAAATGTACTGTGCATTTCATGCTTTAGAAAAGGACAAAATTAAATTTTTTTAAAAAAAAAAGAGAGAGAAAAGTCAAATAAACTTTCTTATTCAACTTTTCTTTTATTCCAATTTGTTTATTCAACACTTTTCTCTTTCACACTTTTTTTGAACAGCATATTGCCATCATCCATTCACCCACTTTTCATCATCGATTCTCCTTTCAATCCATCATTTCTATCCTTTTGATGCATCAGTAATACAGGTATAATCTAATTTTCATAAATTTCATGTAGTATGAGCTTCACGTTGACATAAGTCAATCTTAGAAAGTTGGTATTTTCATGGGTTTACTTGGTAAGTTTGATGCTAATGGTGGTCATGCATGTGAATTTTTGTTAGTAAAAGTGGGTTGTGGATGTTTTGTGATTAAAAGTGTGATAAAGTGGAGTGTTAACGTGGTGTTAATTATAGAGACCATGAGGCACAAACGATACATAGTAAGTGTTCGGTAAAAGGTCTCCTAGACTAATTTGTTTCCATTTTGCGAATTATGGTGTGTGTTTTGTGATTTTTGTGGCAGGTATGATACGTACACGAGGAGGTCATGTTGGTACATCTAGCTCAAGGGATAGGGGTAAGAGCGTCACACAACAAAAGCAAAAGAAATAAGAGTTGCAAGTTTGAGAAAACTCCAAAATAAGCTACAAACGAATTTGGGGAATAAATAATTCAGGGACCTAATTATGGCGTGTAGGATCTTAGATGAAATAAAATGTAACTTTCCATAATGCCCGAGACCAATTACGTTTAAGGAAATAAAGTTAAGCAATTTTGATTTAATGCCTTGTTACTTTTGTGCACAGAAGATCTGGGGCACACTTATTATTCCTCTTCCTTAGAGACTTCTAATTTACCAGTTGAATTCTAGTTTCCCTTTCTTTCAGCTGCGATTTCTTTTCCTTTTCTTTTTAATATGTATAACTTAGAAAGTCTGGAGTCTATAAATAGAAAGCATCTGCATTCTATTAAGAGTCATAGAATTCTCAACTCATTAGCTTTGTAATTAAGAAGGGGTTTAAGTGTTGTCCACCTTTGTGCACTCTTAATTATGGTTCTGACAAGAGGCAGGAGCGAAACCAATGGTAGTTTTAGCAAAAGGGGCAAGCAATTAGGCTCGAAAGGTAGATGACGCATAGGGAAGACAAGAAAGGACGACCCTGTTATGATTCTTGAGTCAAGCATCGAGATTGATCCATCTGAGGAAGTCCCAAATACAAAGAGTCCACTAGAACATGGTACAGAAGGATTTTCCAAGCCGGAGACATCGGTTAAGGATGCAAAAATGAAGGCTCCCATGCCAGATAACCATCTAGTGCCTACCATTTACACACTTTATCCACAGTAGGTTTATGAGTTGGCAGAACACATGAGATATGTGTTGACCAGAACAGCAACATAATGCAGCATGTCATGAAATTAAAGGATCAAGTTCACTTCTTGGAGAATCGTTCTACCACCCTGGAGTACAATCAATATTAAATCTTGGACCGTTCGCGTGAACTCAAGCCATGATTAAGAGTCCCATTAGGAGTCTTCGTTAGTAGAGTCTTAAGATCATCATTAATTGTTAGTTTGTTGAGTCATTGACTTAGATTTTAATAATTTAAATTTTTAGTCAATAAATCATTAAGGGTCTTTAGAGATTTTTATGTTAGCTTATTTTATTTTTGTTTAGGTTCTAGTATAGACTTTTTCTAAGTATGTTGTCAGTTGTTTTTAGATTGTCTTCAAAACTAAGTAATTTCTTTTATTGTCATAGTGTTTACGTTCTTTTAAATTTTTCTATTTGTGTTTTATCTTTTGCCTAATTTTTTTTATTTGTATACTGTTTGGTGGGTGTGTGCTTATTTACTTGCTTTTATTTTGTATCTAATTTTGCTTTTTATTTTTATTTTATTATTTTCTTTTTGTCCTCCTAAATTTAGTTTCTTTTTTCAAACATTGGGGACAATGTTTGGATTAGGTTTACGGGTGGAAACATTCTTGTTTCAAACTTGATTAATAAATTGACCATGTGCTAACGACAGGAGAGTTATTGCGCTATATGATTGGTAATCTTGACTAGGAAGAAGCCATGAAAGTCTTAAGCATGTTTTGATGTTATCAAAACCTTTAAACCTAATAAGAGAATGTAGAGATATTGTGCATGCATAGATGTGGTCTATTAGTGGAGACTACCTGTGTGAGAACTTTTGAGCCATATCGTTTCATTCCAGAGGGAATTTATTCGTTTCGACTCTTAAACACTCTTCAGAAAATTTTTCATGATTAGTTAGTCTCTTTAGGCTTTGTTTGGACTTTAAGGATAGAAAATCATTGCAACTCTTTATGATTTCTGAAATTTTGAGTTGTTATGTGAACCTATTGACATAAGCCAGGCACATGTGTGTGATTAACTATAGAAAAAGGCTAAGAAACCAAAATTACTGAACCTAAAATATGTGTGCATCTAAAACCAATTTGAAGTCAAATACATATTAGCCTTTATTTTCTTTCATCCTTACAATTTATCTTTGTCCTAGCCAAATTAAAAGATAATCCTTACCTTCGGAGCTTCGATTTTAAAGAAAAAGTGCTAAAGGATGGAAGAAGGGAGTGTTGGGTATGGAAAAATTTAAGTTTGGAGAATATGTTAAGCAAGGAGGTAGATCTTATTATGCATAAAAAAAAATAAGAGAAAAAAAAAAACATGATTGGATGATGAAATAAAGGAGATGAAGTTCAGTTAGAAGAGTTTGAGTTCGGTGTTAATTGCAACATTTTTGGAGATGCAAGGAGTAATCTCTAGGAAAGTTTAAGCTCCTCTTTGTGGACCTTATTCCCATTCTTTGTGAGCCAAAACCCCAAGCCCCGTTACACCATTTTGGAAGACCTGCTAATTAATAGGAGATCATGATTGCTTAGAGACAGAATCATGGGTGTTGTACTGTCTTTAGATGTCTGATTCTTTCAAGAGACCTCGTTTGTACTTAGCATTTATAATTCATAAATTATTATATAAGCATTATAAAGACTTGAATTCTTATTGATGCATGAACTCCTAAATGCTTATATATTGTGAGAGTATGTCTTAGGACTCTGTGGAATAAAATGAAATAAAATAAAATATGATGAATGATTTCCGATGAGGCTTAGAGTCGAGGCGAAATAAGGTCATGGTGTGTATGTGTAATATTGTTGAAATTCGACTGCTGGGTGAGGAGTTAGAGAATACAGATAACTGTGTCAAAATTACTAGTGACTTAATTTTAGTTGAGGTTCAAGATTTCAAGTGAAGTGATTTTTCTTAAAAATAGCACTGGAAGATTTGTTGTTAAGTTTGAACTTGATTGTTTTACGTTTGTTGGTATTGCAGCTAGTAAACTCTCAGGAGACACAACTCCTCCTCTTAGGGATACTTAGAGGTTTAAAGGCTTGTGGCATATACTAAATGTCATCCTATTTATCTACGAAAGTGGATGTGATTTTAATCTCTATTGTTTTTGGTTTTTATTTTCTTAGATTTTTGCTCAAGGGTGAGCAAAAGTCAGGTTTGTGGGTATTTGATTGGACTAAATTATGCAAGATTTTATATCCTTAACCTATGCTTTTGTGATGAAAACTTAAGTAAATACGGGTATACTAATGTTTTCTGAGCGTTTTGTATAGAATTTGAATGGAATGATTGAATTGTAAATTGTTGGGGTAAAAGTGTAATTTTTAAATGTTGAGGGACCTTTTTTTTATAATTTTCTTGTAGGCCATAGTTGTAGGGGAAATTCTAGCAGCCCAAACCAATAGGTGGCTGCTGTGTGCATATGCAGGTCTGCTGCCTACGTCCATGGGTTGCACCCCCTTGTTGCACGAGTAAAGTAACCTACAGGGGAGTTCAACGATTTGAAAAGTCAATCATTCAAGCCAATTTTAGAAGTTCATTGGAAGAGATTTGTTGCACCAAAATTAATGGGAACACATTTAGTAATTGATGCATGTTTTAAAAGCTCTTGATCCCAGTTTTGATAGCAATTCTATTGCATGGAAGGAGATATTTTATTTAAGGAAATTTAAGTCAAAACTTTGATGATTTTGTAAGGGAAAATCATGAATGCAGAAGATTCAAGAGGGTTATTTATGGTAATTTATGGGAGAGTATCATGTAAATAAATTGGAAGAGTATCATGGAAATAAATGGGGAGAAAATTAAGGAAGTCAATTTTGTGGTGAAAAAATATCTCTCCCTTTTCATATAAATTCATTTTTTTTTCACGCACAGAAGGGGGCTCTTTGGCTTGATTCTCTTGGATGACAGTAGAGAGACTTTGACAATCTCAGCATTACAAGAATTAAAGGTTCTCCTATTTGTTCAGGTTCAAAGGGGAAGAGACATCTCAAAGAACACAATACAGTGAACATTTTATCTTTTTGGTATATTTCTTCAATGTTGATTATTTTTGTTTTAGTTTTATTTACTGTGTTATTCAACCTAATGTTGAACAAATTTTAATTTCTAAGGCTACAATGTAGCCAATTTATTTCATCGCTTATTCAATGATTTTTCGTGTTAATTAATTATTATTTTCTTTTATATTTGTAAGCCATTCTATTGAAACATACTGCTATCAATTAAATAAGGTATGTTAATTAATAGATCTTATGACTATGTGCACTTGATAAAAGTATCATATGTTAGACGTCAATAGAATGACATAATCCATATAGGATAGACATATACCTATAAGGATTGTGTAATCATATGTGGGTAATTGAGACTTAATGAATTCATGATTATTTAATCTACATAGACATATAGCAGATTAATTATCCTGGGTAATATTACTTGACCGTTCGAAAGAGGCTGGTAATTAATCTAGAGTTTTACCTGATTAAATACAATATAAAAGTGACTATTTTTGTGTAAATAAAATGGGAATAAGTTGATGAAATAAAAAGGTGAAATTATGTCTTAGATCTACTTATCTGCTATTAGTTCCATCAACTAATTTTGTTTGTTTATTTGATTTTTCTTTATTTTTATTAACTATATATTTTCAATTAATTAATTTCAATTCTCTTTTAATTTTGGTAGTTGAATAAAATTGTTGTCAATCAATTTTAGTAATTGGTACGTAAAATTAGCAATTGTCCATGTGGAAACGACCTTGATTAGCCACTCTATTACATTGTGATCGTGTATACTTGCATGCGACCTATTATAATTAGTGCATTAGAAATTTACCCATCAAACAACTTGGAAACTAATTGATTTTTGATTTGAGTTGAGTAAGATTGAGTAGTTTCCAGATTCAGAAGCATTAAGGAAGCTTTCTAAATCACTTCCCAAGGTTGAAATGAAAAAAATTTTGCATGGTAATATAGGGAGTTTGGCATAATAGACACATAGCCTTACACCAAGGTAGATCTCCTAAGGTAGGGGATTTGCTATTCTAGTCCTTTAATTTGCTACAAGAGTTTAAGAACTCAGTCTTTTCCTAACAAGCCTCTTCATTAGGTCTAGTTTCTTTTCTGCCTTTCTTCCCCTATGTTTAGAAACATTCCTACAGTAATGGGTTAAAGCTTAGTATATATGCAGTAGTTAATCAAAATAAGTATATAGTCGAAATGGGGGTAGTCTTATGTAATAAAGCTAATAATATAGTAGCCTTACTATCCATACAATTATAGGGTTCCTTCTCTCCAGAAATGGTGAGTTTCTTGCATTGAGATGAGGTTTATTAATGGGCAAAAGATTGTTTTTATATGATTTTAGAGTTGAAGCAGATGCATGCAATATAGTGAATGCTATCTGCTTCAAAGAAAATTGGAGAAATGAAGTTGACAACATCATTGATGATATAAAGTCTTTGGTAGTTGAGGTTGGGGTGTGTAATTGGCAAACCATTTCACATGAAAGAAATGGTTTGACTCATAGTCTTGCATCTCTAGTCTTCCTCTCCAATAGAGAGCAGCACTGGGAAGACTGTCATTCACTAAGGCATTATATGCTTATTTGCTAATCTCTGCTTGTCTGTTTATTCATTGTAACCTTTATAGCTTCATGCTTGTACTTTCTTTTGGTGTAATGAAAGTTTATTTGCCTAAAAAAACAGAAACACTTCATTTTAGTCCTTAAGTTATCGAAAATTATCAAGTTTTAAAAACTCTTTTGGAAACAACTCTTTGAAAACTCATAAAAAAAGTTAAAATCATTAGTCAATTGATTGTCAAAAGAGACTGGAAGTTTGGGAGGGTCGGGTATTTTTGACATTCTATAAAAGAAAGCTGGGATGATAACACTTGTACAACCAAGATTAAATTTAAAAAATATATATTTATTAAAATTAAATTTTAAAATTAATTAATTAATTAAAAAATAAAATATCTCCATTATCCATCTAAATGGTCGGGTAGATTAAACTTAATAGAATATAAAGTTTGAAAAAATTGAAAATGAAAAAAATCCTTCTTGATTTGGTAAGTGTAAAACCCAAAATTTTGTTTTATGAAAAATAATTTATTTTTTCAGTAAATAGTATTTTCGAGTGAATAGTGATTTTTGAGAAACTGAACCCGAAAATCATAATTCTGGAATAGATTTTCGGATGAATAGTATCTATATAAATAGTAATTTTCAAAAAGTGGACCACGTAAATCAAAAATTTCGAAATTAGTATTAAAGGTAAGGGAAACTGAAACAAATCGAAAATAAGTCTATTCGAATAGATTGTAAGTGATTTAAAACTATTTGGACGAAAATGCCCTTCCGGCTAATTAGAGAGTGATAAAGTAAATTTAAGTGCTCGGATGTGAAGTTTAATTTTAGTATAATTTTTGGGTAGGTTGGAGATGAGTTTGAATCCAAAAATTTATATGGAACTGTATTAAAGTTTAAAATAATGTAAAATGGTCAGATTCGGACACATAATCGAATTTTAATAGAGCTACTGGATGCATTAATTTAATTATATTAATATTTCCAAATGGATCGAAAATAATTTCGAATCCGGAAATTGATATTGAGATTTATTACAGATTAAAATAAATTTAGTGCTAAAAAAAATTATCAAAAAGGAGGTGAATATATTAAATGGTAAAAGGACTTGGACAAGAGTATTTTAGAAAATCAAAAAATGTAAAAGAATGCATGAAAGTGGCGTGATATGTGGGAGAGAAGAAGAATGCACGAAAGACAAATGGCCAAAAAAGAACACATGCATGCTTGACATGTGGAAAACGATATGGCATAAAGGTAAGACATGGGATCCATGCATGGACAAAGAGAGTAAGAAAGTTGACAAGTGTAATTCATGCATGAAAGAGAGCTTTGCATGTGTGCCATGTGGAAGTATGAGATAAGAGATATATAAAGTGAAAACAAAACAAAATGAAAGAGGAAGAGAGAGCATTCGGGTAAAGGAAAAAGTGCACGGCTAAAGAAGAAAAAAAAGGGGTGTGTTCGGCCATGAGAGGGGCAAGAGGATGGCATGCTAATTTGGTCATTTTGAGTTGATTTTTGAGTGATTTCCAAGCCAAACAAAATTGCATGCAAGTCGAGGAGCAAGGTTTACCCATTGCATATCAATTTGAAAAGGCAAGTTTAAGTTTCCATGATTCTTTCTTATGAAAATGCTTGGGTTATGATTTTTATTGGGTTGATTGTGATTTTGTGTTGGGATTTAAAGATTTAAGACCATAAAAATTTGGATATTATGTTGCATGTGATGTTAGGTGTGAAAATTGAAGGAGTTGAGGTTGGTTTTATGTATGGTTTCATGAACAAAGGTGTATTTTGGTGGTTCAAATTTTATTTGGTTACTTTGCTATGAAATATAGTGTTATTTTGATATGAATGCTAATGTAAAACTTGAATAAATGTGATATTATGCATGCATGTAGGTTTCAGCCAAGATAGGGTATCAAATTGAGTTGATTATTTTACCATGAAATGTGATATGAATTGTTATGTGCATGTAAATGTAAGACATGAGGAAAAGTTGGTGTTGTGTGTATGCATGTAGGTTTGCCCAAGAGGAGAAATAAATGGCCCAAATTGAGTTTAATTTATTTAAGTATTTTTCATGAATGTATATGTGTAGAAATATTGAAATTTGATGATGAAATTAGAAACAAAACTTTTGGTACACAAGCTAGCATGATTTGGTTATGAGTGTATTGAAGTGTTAGACCATAATTTTTGAGTGATTTGAATGAGTTTATAAGTTATTTGAATGATGGAGTTAACATAAAATTGGAAGGAAACTCATTTGGATGTCAAATAGTCATTTTGTGGCAAAATTTCCCATATTTGCACAAATGTGATGCTTGATGGATTTAAATTGAATTTACATCATATTACGCATTTTTGAGTGTAATTGCGATAAGAAAAATGGAATAGGATTGATGGTGTAAAAATTGGTACACATTTGGCCAACCAAGGGTAAAATAGTCCAAAAATATGTTTAATGCAATGATGTGAAAATTGGACTTTAATTGATGTGTTTTACATACTTGAATGTTGAGAAATTCGAATGGAATACATATGTGAGTAATTAGAGTCGTTACGACTTAAAAAGGGATATCTCATTATCCTTGTGTAGTTAGAAGTTTATGTGTTGATGTGTGTGCAAGTGTTAAACGAAAATTGCATTTATATTAAAGTATAGGTGAAGCGGTGAGCTAAAGGACAGTATGAAAGAGTGGTTATTATATTGGGAAGCAAGTAATGAGTGTGATTATTTTCAAAAGCTTTTATGAGTTTTATAAATTGTTCATTGATTAATGCAAATGATTATTTGAGTATCCAATTTTATTATGTGAATTGATTAAATTTTAGCATGTCATTACTTTTTAATAATGTATGTAAGTTTTCGTAAATGTATGTTATAAATGTATTTATTTTAGAAAAAAAGTAAGTAGAAAGTTTGAATGAACTACATACATAAAAGAGAGATGCTACAGATAGTTGAAAAGTTTAGGCTTTTGCCTTAGAAAGGAAATATTTTAGTTATAAACCATATACTAAAGAACAAAATATTTACAAGTCAAATCAATATGCTTTCTAACCAAGTGAAAGAAAAAGTTTTGAGCATATTGAAAAGATTTTAATGTCTTTGGTTTATTCTAATCCCTAGTATTACCCGATCAAGGTACTCTATGTGTGTATAGGAGACGGGGGAATTGCGATCTCAAGTTCCTGCATCGCTTGATGTTTGGGGGGAATCGTAGTCCCAAGTTCTCGCATTGCCTTATGTTTGGGGAGAATAGTAATCTCAAGTTTCCACATCGCTTAATATTTGGAGGGAATCGTAATCCCAAATTCTCGTATCGCCTGATGTTTTAGGAGAATAGTAATCCCAAGTTCCCGCATCACCTGATGTTTGGGGGGAATCGTAATCCCAAGTTCCTGCATCGCCTCATGTTTAGGGGGAATCGCAATCCCAAGTTCCCGCATCCACGACTACATAAATAGCATTCCTTAGTCCTAGTGACGTGTAGACGTGCTGTCACATAAGAATGAGTTTTCCTAAGTTATCTTATAAGACAAGCTTCAGAAAAAAAAAAAAAAAAAAAAAAAAAAAAAAAAAAAGGACACATCATTAGACGTGAGATTTAGAAAACGAGAAAAATTTACGATTTATGAATTATTATAAAATTTTTTGCTAAAATATTTATATACTATATGCGAGATTTACAGTTTTTAGCAGTTCGAAATAAATTATTAGTTTTCTAAACTATTTTGGGAGGAGATATATTTTTAAAGCAAATATCGTAGTTTATGAAATCCACCCACTCACTAAGTTGAATACTCACCACTCTTTTCATGTTCTTATAAAAACCCTCCCTAGGTGCAAGTGTGAGCTAACAATCAGAAGGAGCTTCGTCAAACGTGCAAGTGGACTGAAGATGCAACGCTATTGCACTGGTTTATTTTGAAATACCATGTACATGCATAACCATTTGAGACTCATTGCATGTTTTGTAAATATTATTTTGGATGATACATACTTTTATGCTTTTGTATTGTGTTTTAAAATCATGTGTGCATAATGTTTTATGTAAGCTCAATGATTTTTGAATTGTCTTTTAAATTGAAATCATGTTGTGGTTGACTATGAAAATGAAAGAGGGTCTAAAGCTCGGAAGTTGAGATTGTGTGATTTTTGAAATGCATAGGTTTTATATCATGTTTTTACAAGATGAAATTTTTAAAAAAATAGCCGTTGTGCTATCGAAATTTCTTTAAACCCTATTTTGCAAATACTCATTCAAAATAAAAAGTTTCCACCTGCTTCCGTGTTGAATGAAAAGAAATCATAGGAGCTTTAAAAAAACTTTTAGAAAAAGTAAGAGACTTAACTTCACAAGAACCTATCAGTCTGAGCATTTCCCGATGGGAAGGCCACCGTAGGGTTACCAGACCAGCTGCCTAGTAATCAAGGAAGAACGGCCTGTCAATAAGAATGTTAAACAAATTTTGTTTAGTTTTCAATCAAGCAATGTTGTGGTCCTTCAATCCTTAAGATCTAGTTAAAAAGGACTAGATTAAGGGGGAGGGAGGGAGGGAGGGAGGGAGGGGCACAAAACATGGATCCGAACTAAATGACCTTATCCAATCAGATTCATAGGTGTTAGGTCTGGATCACATGTTCAAAGGTAAGGTGTTTGGACCCTTATTTCTGAAAACACTATATTTCATGGGTCAGATCGATTCTAGGTATCCAGAATCGATCTGATCCATGAGCAAGGGTACATGCATAATTTATCATATCCCTATATAAATCTCCCCTTAACACTAATATCCTCATTCCTCACCAACTTGGCAACCATATCTCTCCCTAGTCCTCTTCATCGTGTCACCATCGAGTCTACTCTCATCTTTCACCTCTCAGCTCGCTGTCACCATAAGTTTCACTCGTCGCCGTTATTGTGAGCTCCATTCGTCGCTGTGGAGTTATCACTTTGGTTTATCTTATAGTGAGTTATAGTTTACCAAGTCTACTCTTATCTCTCACCTCTTAGCTCGCCATCACCGTGAGCTCCATTCGTCGCTTTGAATCTGTCACTTTGGTTACTTTCACAGTGAGTTATGGTCCACCAAGTCTACTCTCATCTCTCATCTCTCAACTCGCCGTCGCTGTGCGTTCTGCTTATCATCATTGTCGTGAGGTCCGCTCATCTCCACTCGTCACCATGGAGTTGTTACTTTAGATTCTCTCACGATGAGTTACGGTCCATGGTAAGTCATTTGGTTTCTTTCTTCTTTCACCTCAATTTCTCTCATTTCTTCTTTCACTTTGGTTTATTTTTCTCATTTGACCTTGATTTATACTTTATCATTTCAAATTCATTAATTAGTCATCAATATCCTTTGAAGCAACGGCTCAATTGTTTCTTTTTCACTTGGTGAGTCTACATGCTTGATATTTACAGCTTATGCTTGATATTTATATGATTGGGTGTTAGTGTTATGATGATTTTTGTGTCTGTTTGTTGTTTTCTGTTGTTGATTTCACATATTTTTCTTACGGCTTACAATTGATGAATTCTTAACGAGCTTTTTGGTGTTAAATTTGGTTGAAGTGATGCCTGAACCAGTTCTAGTGGCTCTATTGTTTCTATTATTGATTTCACATATTTTTCTTGTTGATTTTATATGTGTGTTGACTTGGTTGGGTTGATTTTTATAATGTGTTGTTGTTATTGGGAATATACGTAGGAAAGTGTAAAGAGTTGTGAGGAGTCCAAATTACGGCGTTATTTGCTAAACATAGAAATCGATCTGATCCGATTCGCACACTGGGTGTTCGATTATGTTTGGTTCCTTTCCCTTACTAGATCATGTTTGGATCCAACAATGGTGATTCACACACTTACCATGTTCGGATCGGTCCCTACTGGAACAGATTCGAACATGATGTTGCCTGCCCTTAACTAGATCTTTGGTATTGGGAGGGAAAATTAAACCAAAGTGAGCTTGCAAAAACAACTATTTAAGAGCAACTAATAAATCAAAGGATCTGGTTTCTTCCTTTGTTTTACATTAAGCTAATCAACTATGAAAAAAATTAAATAAAAAACAACCCATATCATTCAATCTTAAACACTTGGGTTGGAAACCCAAATGATCTTCAATATCATTAGCCACCATCGTAATCACCTGTTGCAACAGCCACCATCATCAACAATTAAACCTAATCTAAAAATCATCAACACCCAATGACTTGTTCAATAATCCACACAAAATCATCAACACCTAATTGATCCATACATCATCAACAATCACCTGATGCAACAACCATGCTGAGCCGGTCTCTGTTGCAACGGCCACTAATTTGAAACACCCAATACAACAACCACCATTTTTGTCGCAACAACCACACTAAGTCGATTTGGGTTTGGGAACCTAGTTCATCATTCAAACCCAAATGATTGTTGGCTTGCTGGGTTCGACTTCGACTTCGACTTCAATGGCATTAGGTTCAACTTCAACTTCGACTTCTACTTTGATGGCATTGGGTTTGACTCCAATGTTGGGTTGTTGTATTGCTGGGTTATTGCATGGTGGTGTGGTGGTTTGGCTAATGATCAAGTGAAGAAGACCAGATCGGTGGTCTTCACTAGATTTTCATAATCTGGTTCGAATCCAGATCATGGATGATTTGGATTAACCAAGTGTTTTTTTTTTTTTTTTTCAACCTGATTTGGTTTTTAATTTTTTTATTATTATTTAATTTAAAAAATAATAATCATATTATTGTATAGTTGTCAATTCTTTGTTGGATGAATGACATGTAAATTTTGGTTTTATTAGGGGTAAAATGGTCATTTTAGGTGATGAGAGACAATTGGGTCTTTTTAATTTTTCTGTTTAGTTTGATTGTCACTGATGATTTGGATTTTCTTGAAGAGTTTTAGAAAATTTATGGATGAAAGAGCTGTTTCTAAAAAAATTTTAAAAACTTGATAATTTTCAATATCTCAAGGACTACAATGAAGTTTTCCCTAAAATTGAAAACAAGGGACATATTTATTCACAAAATGAAACCTTAACATCTCTTGTAAATTATATAAGCTTCAGTGGCATTAGTGTAATTTTCCTAATTCACAAAAAGATGTAAATTAGTCGGACTTATCAAAGTCATCGTTTTCCATTTTTTAACAAAACGTAAGAAATTTATTAAGCAGCGTCGCTTAAACCCGCCATGAAGAAGATGAAGAAAAAGGTAGTTGCCACATCTTTCTCATCGATTCTCCATCATGGCAGCTGATTCTAGAGCGATAGGTCAATCTCACAAGACACATAGGGTCCGTCAGTCCGATTATTTGGCAAAGAGGAAGAAATCCAAATCCAATAAAAACCATCAAGACAAAAACCAAAACCCTAAGGTTTTACTTTATTTTATTCTTTTATCTTCAATTCCACTTTCCATGAGACTACTTTTTAACGATTATTATTATTATTATTATTATTATTATTATTATTATTATTATTATTATTATTTTGACAGACTTTTGCTTTTACTTCTTCAGTGAAAGTCAAGAGATTGCAGTTACATGCTGTCGAGAAAGAGCAGTGTAGATTTCACATTCCCACTATTGACCGTAGTTACGGCGAACCGCTCCCTACGGTGTCGTAGTCCAGGGACCGCCCCACGTTGGTGTCTTTATATATTGGTTGGATTTGGTTGATAGAAATTTGTACAATGATGTTTGTTTGATTTGTTAGGTTGGCAAGTCTTTGTTAATAAAGTCTCTTGTTAAGCATTATACGAAGCATAATATACCTTAGGTTTAAGGACCGATTACTATTGTATCAAAGGTGCGCCTAGGAGCTAGGCGGCTCAGGGTGCTATTCCGGTGCTTGGCATCCCCTGAGGTGCGCTTGTGTTTATTAGGCGAGCGCCTCTTCCGCCTAGGCGAGGAGACAGTAGGCACGCCTTGCAAAATCACAGACCCTTTATAAGGGTCAAAGTCAGTCAAAGGGTGTAAAAAATCCCTTCTTCACCTTGTCTCGTTCTCTCATCTCATCGGTCATTTTAGGTCACTTTCCCAGCAATCGGAAAAGCTTGTCGGTGGTCGAAAATAGCCCCCTGGCTGTCGAAAATAGCTTATCGGCCGCCGACAGCCACCGAAATCATACATTTGAAGCTTTCTAACTACCGATCCACTTCTTGTCTCTTATTGACAAAACCCGAACCAAAATCTCTCTAGGCTCTTATCTGAAGGGTCTTGCTGAGCACTCCAACGAACCTCTTATAACCCTACTCACGGTCAAGAGACCCGCGGAGCGAACCCCTAAGATACTTTGCCCATTTACTTTACTTTAACTAAATCGATTTCTATTTCTTTGAAAATTGTTGGGTTGGTGTAAATTTTTTGTATTTAATTGAAGAAAACTTTTACAAAAATTTCAATAACATAACAGCTGTATTTTTAAGGTTTTCAAAAATTTTCCTACAAGAAATTTGCACTTCTACTAGTCTCAATCACCACCCAACTTCTTTTATCCACAAACATGCATTTTCACAATACTTTTTCACAATCATTATGCATGAATCCATAGTGGGATGTATTTACATATCATATATGAAAATTCACAACTACTTACAATATAATTTACAAAGTTACAATTTCAAAATGCATGCTACCAAGATTGTAATATGATACATGTATTTCCCCATTTTAATATATTCAAAATATAAACGTGATTTACACATGCATCCTTCGTTTCTCACCCACCTATATTTTGACAAAATGCTTGTTTTGTTCTTGATTCCCTGTAGAACACCTATGACAGATTTATAAGCTACAACAAAGAAAAATTGTCAGCTCAACAATTTAAGGTAATTGATAACCAAATAATCATAACCTTACTTAAAACATTTAGAGTGTTCAAAATGATTCTTTTCTTACTAAAAGCACCATGTGTACCCCTAGACTCTAACCACACTTAACGTGGTATGTCACGTGACGATTTTTAACTGACACCAATCGTGATGCTGTTGAGACGTCTCGACCACTACGTGCAGAATTTGCTGCATCACAGGCGTAATATGAAACCATCTCAAATCGAAGCAACTACCTACGGAATTTTCTGCATCGCATATGGTAGTGCTAAGAAACTCTAACTCTTTGCAACTACATGCAGAATTTTTTGCATCGTATATTGTGGTGCAATTTCAGCTATAAATCTTGATGACTACGAGCGAAATTTTCTGTATCGCAACGTAGCGCAAATAACTATAAATCTAGACAACTACATGCGAAATTTTCTGTATCGCATGCGTAGCGCTAGATACTATGAAAACTGAGGGATTACATATGGTTTTTGAAACTTTTCTTACTAAGTGCGGAAAGCACAACTCATTTATCTTTTAATGTTTTTAACTAAAACTTAACACTCAACTTTTTGAAAACAACTTTGTTTTCGATTCTCATTTCTAAATCAATTACAAGGTTCTTTTATAAAAATCTGAAATTGTGTTTGGAAATTATTTTACAACTCTTTCAACGATAATACTTAAAGTTAAAGTAAAATTGAAATAGTGTAAACGGTAAAATACTTACCTCGATTCCAACCTGCCGGAGGGCTTTAATGAGTCTCCTTTGCTCCGCTAGCTTATGCGTCACCTGCACAACATGTTCTTATTTAAAATACGCTACAATGTGCTACACAAAACTAAACACATTGCTTTCAACCTTAAAAACTTTTTACAATGCTCTTTTGACTACAACTTTCTCTATCAGGTTCTAACTTAACTGAGGCTTCTTATGATAAACCTCGATCCTAGTTTCCTCGGAGAATTTATTTTCGGTGATCGGATAGAGAATAAAGAGTTCAGAAATAGTGCAAATGGCTCGGTTAGAATTTGATTATATTTATAAGGCTCTAAGTGTCGCGTCAGAAAAAAATAAGAATTTTCGGTGAATAATATTCGGATCCAAAACGAATAGTGATTTTTTCTAAAAAGATTCGAAATTAGTGTTTAAGATCGAATTTGGACCCGATTATATTGTCCAGAGTCATAAATTAAGATTCGGTGGGAAACGAAAGTTTTTAATTAATAGTATTTTTCGGACAAAAATTTTTGGATGAATAGTAAAATTTTTGAAAATTGACCTTAATGATAGAAAAGGTCCAAAAATAGCAGGAGGGTATAGAGAAACAAAAACGGATCAAAAAAAAGACTATTTGAGTCAGTTTTAAGCGATCCCAAAAAAATTACGATATTACCCTTTTGAGAGATTAATGAGTTTAAACCCAATTGAATTTTTTTCGAAGCATGAAATTGATAGATAAGACGGCCAATTAAAGTATTTCATGGTCAATTTGAAGATTAGATGACCATGAAATATTTTCAGAATATTTTCCTGTCGAAATGAAATTAGATCATGAAAAGGGCAAAATTGATATTTTAAGTTAAGTATGCATGGATCAAGCGTGAGCATAATATGCAGAAGTTTCAAATAGTGTAACTCAAGTGAATGAGAATGAGTTAAAGCGAATGGGTATAAAAATCGAGTATTTAAACTATAGATACGTAGAAAAAAGTTATCGATTTATTCGACTGGATTTCGGTTAGAAACATTTTTTTTATCAAGCATATATGAGAGGTATTAGGCCGAAATTGAAGTTTATCAAGTCAAATTGGCCATAAGATGTGTGTAGGATATTTATGGAATATTTTTCGAAAGGATCAGGTATTGAAAGTTTTATTGAAATGAGAATTCGAATTTATACGCCAAGGGGTAAAAGAGTAACTTGTAAACCCCTAGTCTCGATCTATAACCTCCTAGTGTTAAAAGATAGATTAGAGAGTAAAATAACACATCCGCAAAGAAGAGACAAGCTAAAGAAAACAATAATAGTAAGTGCAATCTAGAATGTGTTATTTAGAATGGTTAGTTAATCACTAAATTTAATTTAGTTAAAGAGGTGGTTGATAATTAAAATAAATCAAGGGACAAGCTTGATATTTCATAAATCATTAATGAGATATAAACACAAAAAGAAAGAAGAATCAAAGCTGCCCGGAAAGTTAAAAATAAAAGAGAGGGACAACTGTGCATGATAAGAAAGAAATCAAAGATTGAAGTGAAATTAAAAAGAGTTGGGGTAAGGATGCAATTAAGAAGAGTTCCATTAGTATATATATGTGATACTTGGCTGAAATTTCAGCAAACAAGAAGCAATTTCAGTCGAGAAAACACTAGAACCCGTGAGAAACAAATCGCGAAGCTGCTGGAACCGTAAGAAGAAGAAAGAAGATTGTCCAGCCGTGAGCCAAAGAGCAGACCGAGAAGAGAAGAAGAAAGGACCAAGAAGGGAGATACAACCAATAGCAAAGATGCAAGAGTAGCTGCTGGTCGTGGAAGAAGAGAGCAGAAACAGACCAACCGTGACAGCAAGAATAGAGCTATCGTCCAGCCCAAGAAATAGGCAGAAACGCGGCACCAGAAGAGAGGAGAGAAGAAAGACCTCCCAGCTGCCTTCCAAGCTCTTATTCCTCCTTTTAAGACCCATCTCAAGCTCTTCTTACTTTTTAGAGCCATAAACCAAGTAAGAAATCAGATTTCTCATCCTTTTCTTTGCTGAAAATTTCAGTAGAGTTGCTGAAAGTTTTGAGCAGAAACTTTTATGCTTATGATGGATAATTTGTTCTTCAAACTTTGATTGAACCTTAGATAATTGAAATAAAGACTTGAATGATGATTTTTTGGGTGTAAATGATGTCATAGAAGTGTATATATGAGCTGCTATACATAATCAAAATTGAAATAGAAAGTTTTGTTTTATGCATACCAAGTAGATGATATAAGGTTTGAGTGAAGTTTGAACATTTAAATGATCAAGTTAGGTTTATATATGTGTTAAAGACTTGAAGGGCAGTAAATAGGCCTTGAAATTAAGTGATTTTGAACCCAAGTTTGAGCATAAAAAGGGGTTAGAAAAGTTAGAGAATCGTTAGAGCTACAAAGGAGTAGTTTTGATAATTTTGTGATTCCCGAGCTCAAATTTTGAGCTAGAGGAAACCTAACTATATCTGACTTATTTGGGGGTGTTCTACACCTCAAATGATGCCTAGGAGTCATATAAAACCATAGGTTTTAGAATGGATTGAATCCGATAAAAATTACGCAAGTTATGCATAAAATAGTGTCGTTAGAGCTTTGAGAAGTAAAACGACTATCCTAATAAAATTTTTATGGCATGAAATGAGTTTGGTTGATCACTATTAGTTAAATGAAGCTTAGCTATGGAAGAAAAACTAGCATCACTAATCCGAAACGAAAAGTATACAAAACGCGTACTAAAAGTATCTGAAAGTGTCCGAAACCGGGCGTTTTCCTTAGATTTGACTTAGCAAACGATAATATTTTTCAACGAAATTTGACTTGTGACTAGAATGTGAGATAAGTGAACCGTAAGAAAAAGAACAAAGGAAAACGGAGCCCCGGGCAGCGTGTCGTAGTATGTTCTGTTAACGGTTGTCAATTTTACTTAAAAATGTGATTTTTCGTTTCGAGCCTCTAATAAATATACGGACCGCGTGGGAATATCCTTAGGGGTCCAAAACTGAAACTTTAACATAAAAAATCGGAATTAGAGAGTTTCAATTGAGTTAGAAACAAGTTAGGAGATATTAGAGAAAGAGAGGTCATAGTTGAGATTCTTGACTTAAGGTTGAGAAATGAAGATTTTGTCACTAGTAATGATGAGGAAATGTTGTGTAGGTGACGAGCGCGTGAACGACGTCTAAGAGCCTCGTCAAGATGCTTGACGCGGAGTGGTGCGGCCTCGAGGTAAGTGGTTCGCCACTTAAAATCTTTTCCAATTTCATGTCAATTCTTGATTTTGGTAATGAATATGGTAGTTAAATAATGAAAGAGAATGAAAATAATCTTCAATATCAAGTTAAAGTTTGAGTGTATAGGTTCCTATAAAACCTATATAGAAATAGAAATTGATACTAAGTTGTATTTAAAAATAATAAAATGAGAAAAGTGTTTAAAGGTTTTTAAAACTAAAGAGTTTTGTGCTTTGACACCAAATAAGTCTAGTGGAAAAACTCATGTGTATACTTTAAAAGTTTATGAGATTTAGCGTTACGTGACAACGCAGAGAATTTCGTCCGTAATCGCTCAGATTATAGAATAGAATAGCTCTACATTGCAATGCAAACAATTCCGTAACATAGTTGGTTAGTTGATAGTAGCGCTACGTAGCGATACAGTAAATTCCGCTCGTAGTCGCCTAGAGTTATAGCACTATACTTGCGATGCAGAAAATCCCGCATTATAGTTGCTTAGTGATAAGATTTAGCGCCCTACGTACGATGCAGTAAATTCCGTAACGTAGTGGTTGAGATACCTCAGTAAGCTTCACGTTGGCGTCAGTATAATCGCTCGTGATGGTTAGAGTGTGTTAAGGATATACATGGGGATTTCGAAAGAAATCATAAAACTTGAAGAAATGATAAATTGCTATGTTAGTGTATGTGATATTTTATATCGTTGTTGCACTAACCTGTTTGTTTATTTTGTAGCTCATTACTTCTATTGCGTGCCCTGTCGGATGAGACTACGATATTTTGTTTTACATATATATATATATAGGTGGGCGCAATGTGCTAAACAATTATGTATATGTATTGAATAGATTATACTTCGAAACATATTGACGTTCGAGATTGTAAATTGTAAATAGTTGGATAACTTGTTATATTTTTAGAATGATATGTAGTTATGCATTACATTATGAATTGCTTATACTTGTGAAAATTGTGATGATAATAATTGTTTGTGGATAAAGAAGTTGGGAGGATATTGAGATCATAGTTGAAGTGTAATTTTCATACAAGTAAATTTTGGTTCATAAAAAATGCAGTCATTATGCTGTCGAAAATTTTATAAAAAGTATTTGAAATAGAATCGCGAAAAATTTTATCACTCCCAACCAGTTAAAGAAAAACTAAAGTAATAAGTTCAAAACGAGTAAACCGGTGTAGCAAAGTTAGGGTTCGTTTCTCGGATGTCTTCGATCCGATGAGTTGGGTTCGATGAGTCCGTTGGAGTGTTCGACAGGATCCTCCAAACAAGAGTCTAGATAAGGTCTGGGAAGGGTCCTGTCAAACTTTCATTTAGGATTTACATGCATGAATTTATAAAAATGGTATGAGTGATTTACATGGGAGTGATGTTTAAAAGAGATGGAGTAAGCCCTAATTTCTGTTACGATATATAATCGACATTTTTTGATATATCGCGTAATCGATAATCGTATTTTTAATCGATTTCGAACCTTTCGAAAATATTTTTCCAAGTGATTATATGAATCCTAGGGTACTCAATTAGAGTATTATAAAGTCAATTTGAGAATTGAGTAACCCTAGAATATTTTCCTAATTTTTATCTGTATGAATGAAATTTTATCAATTAAGGGTATTTTGGACCATTCAATTATGAATTATTTATAGAAATTGGTAGAATTATCACATGGATTAATTCCATAAAGAAACACATAAGAAAGCACAATCCATGTGATGCTTAATGGACCAATCAAGTGTGACTCTTATATTATTAATAATGTGATTAAAGTTGACTTAGTCAAATTGCATTAATTAAAAGATTTGTTGCCTTGTGCAATTAGGAGAAGTTGAGAGCCAAATTAAGAATAAAAATTGAGTATAAAAGAGGAGCTTTTCACGCCAAAGAAGGGGAAAAAGCAACAACATTTCTTCCTTTCATTTTGAGAGCTACGGTTGAGCAAAGAAAAAGAGTGGAGAGGTAGAAGCAAAATGAGACATACGGTCAAGGTGGGTTGGTGAACTTCAAGTGAGGAGTTTTTTTTAGTTAAAGGCAAGAAGATCAAGTAGGGAAACAAATGAAAACAAGCTTGGACTTTGTAGATCACATCAAGGTTAGTAAGTGAAGAAATTGTGCAATTAGTGTTGTAATGCATTCTTTTCTCCAATTGATTCTTTCTTTGAGCTACAAGCATGGAATTATGATGAATTATGGTTGGAATTTGATGGAAAGTATGATAGATGAGGTTGATGCATGAAACTAATGAGTGATTAATTAGGGTTTAATTAGTTTTTGCTTAATTGATGTTTATTTGATGCCTTGGTATGTTAATTAAGGCCATTGGAATGAATTGGAGCCAAGAAAAATGAAAAAGGAAGAATTTGATGTATACTAGTAAGGGTATGAATTGAAGAGCAATGAGAATTAGTATGAGTTTTTATGTTTTTATGGCCTTAAATATTGTTTTTAATTAATTAAAGATTATTGGAATTGAAATTAGGAAAATAGGAATTTTGTATAAAATTTGGATATTATTAGTAAGATTCCATGGCTTAAAAGGTAGGCCAATTATGTGCATTTTGATAAAAGTTATTGACCAAGGGTATTTTTGTAATTTGCCATGATAAAATGGTGGTGGAATGACAGAAAAGCCGTGGAGTAAAGGAAAAGCAACGGAAAGTAAACAGTGAGTGAAGTTTTTATTAAAATTTGAAGTACATTTTATGTTGTACATTATTGAGTTTATAATTATTTATTTGAATTCCTAAATGTTAGTACCTTGTTTTAATTATGATTTCTAGCACGAAAAGAATTAAAGCTTATTGCATGTAAAATTTTAAAGCTTGAGTTGAAATAAGAAAAGCTAGTATTTAGAACCATTTGATATGGTTTAGTAATATATAAGCATATTTAAGACATGTTAGAGATTAAGAAAATTATTTAGGCTTTTGCCTTAAGAAATCAAAGATTTTTGAATAAAGTAAAGTGATTTTAGAAATGCCTTTGGTTTACCTAGCCAACAATGAGCAGCGTGCACTTGGCTGAGTGCTCTATACGTGTATGGCTAGTTGTGAGTATAAATCTACCCTTTTCAAGTGTAGTTGTTTACAGTTTCTTGTATGGTTATTGATATTTATTTCATTATGTAATTAAATTGTATATTGCGATTATATTGAAATTATACCATGTAGGTTTCTAACTGATTTCATATTTATACTTAGAATGTATGAAAATCAAAGATTTTAGATGTTCTACCTTGAAAATGAATTTATTTCAAAAGATTAAGTAAAAGTATTTTAGTACGATGATGGTTTACCCTAACCCTAATTGAGTACTCATTTGAAAGCTCTATGCGTGCATGGTAGATGTGAGAGAGAGTCACTAACTGAGAGTGGGGTTCAGACAACTCCTGAGAGAGAGAGTCAGTTGTATCACCCTTTGCACGTATAGGGTAGTGTAGTTCAGACCGATTACGTAAGGGTAACGCGTGCCCAAAGTTCGCGCATCGACGACTACACAGAGTAGATTCCTTAATTCCTAATGGCTAACTAGAGATTTTATGCTGCCACGATAGGAGTAGTTTCACTGGGTTATCATTCAGGCGAGAAATGAAACAGTTTTAGAAAAAGATTTAGAAAGAGTTTGGAAACAGTTTGTAAACGAGTTTCAAAAGTTTATTTTAGAAAAGCTTAAAACTGTTTTCTTTAGTTTCGTTAAATTATTATTCTCATTGAGATTTCTCACCGTTTTCTATATTTTTCCAAAAAACCTACCTTAGATGCAGGAACTAGTTGTCTAACGGACGAGGCATAGAGCGATGTACAGGCTGATTGACGGAGACCGGCTCTACTACATCTTCTCATGTGGGTTTACGTTCCATACCATATGCATATTCATTTTGAGAAAAACATTGCATTGTATATAGTTTTGGAATTATATAAATGCGTTGATGATTCGAAAAAAAAAAAGAAGTTATATTTTATGGTGTATATATGTTTATATATTAAAGTTTTACTTAAAGGAGATTTCCATTCTATTATGTGTTTATTTAAAATAGTTTGAGATGATTATATATTATGATTTCAACTTATACGAATTGTAAGTTGTGATATGTAGTTATGGTGCTTTGAACCAATGTATATATTATAGCTATATTTTTTTTTTGAAGGCATATATTATAGCTATATTGTTATATGATTTATTGAATTGAAATTGAAAAATGGTTACGATTTGGTTTGTGTTTTGGAAAATGGTGGGCCTGAGGCTCTAGTGGTTGAGAATTTATGAAATGGAAGTGTTTAATTTCAAATTTCTAGGATGGCAAAGTCAAAAATACAACCGGCACTTTGCCGAAATTTCTTTAGATTTTAACGCGAAAAATTTTTAATGCCACCACCGTTCATTTATCATTTTATAGAAAGTAACGAATTTTAAGTTTAAGAAAAGAAAGTTTGGTGTCTTAACGGGATTCTTCGAACTGAGTTAGGGTTCATTGTGATTCCGTTGGGATACTTCGGGGTTTTTCTTAGGCCTAAAGTAGTGGTTCGGGAAGGGTCTCGACATCCTAATTCCGATTTCTTTGCAAAAGTTTAACTTATATACACCTAGAAACATCTCCACACAGTCCGTATAATTTTTAGAGGCCAGGAATGAAAAGTCAAAATTTTTGGACCCCCTAAAATAGAATATTGTTCACAGTCCATTCCACGGCCTGTTTCTCTTCTGTTTTTGCTTGGATCATCTCCCTATCTCTCACTTAGGTCCCCCGTAAAACGGTTTCGAAAATTTCTAACTATAGAAGAGTGAAACCTATGAAATACCCCTATTTTTCGACACTTTTTCGTGTCAAAATTTGCTCTTTTCACTTTCTAAATTCAATTCTTTCATATCTAACATTCTTTCACTCCAATATAATCAAACATATTCATTTCATGCATGAACGAATGCATTTTACATAACATTCCACAATGCCCTTCAACTAGGCCCTTAATTCTCAACTCATCTCTACACTTTTCCTTTTTCAATTTTATCACTTCTATATGCTTTTCTAACTTATAATATGCATGTATTAAAGCTCAAAAGGATCAAAATACAATGGGGTTACATACCCCTTCCCTTGGCCATGACTCACTTGCACACACAACATACTATTTTCTTCAATTTCCTTTCTCAATGTTAGCATTTCCTTAACTTTTCTAACTTCTAACATGCTTGAATCAAGCCTTAATTACATCTAAACTCAATGAGATCACTTATTCATCATAGTGACCTTGACCTATACATGCACACATAACACTTCATTTCATTCAACTTTCAATATTTTTACTAACTTATTCTCTTAGACATTTAACAAACATATTAACTACCATTAAAATTGTTTAAACATGTTTCAATATCCACTTAGGATTTTCTACTCATAAACCCTAACTTCTATTTTATGCATGGTCACTTGTATTTCAAGCTTCCTTTTTAACTTATTATAGTTCTACTATTGATTTAGATAAAAACCCCTATAAATTTTCACATCAAAACTAACCCAACCAACCAACACAATCATAAACCCAACTATCACCATTTCTAAACAAAGTCATGAAAACCTTACCTTATTTTTGCTTAGGGTTTGTTATTCTTACTTCAATCAATTAAGAATCTTGATTGGAAGCTTGAAAAATGGTTGAAATTGGCTTGGACTTCTTCTCTTTCCTCTTTCTCTTGTTGTCGTCCCTTCCTTTCTTGTTCTCTCAACTTTCTTTTTTTTTTTCTAAGTGTTAGAATGACTAAAACTCTAACTCTCACATATATATAGCTTTTAATGGGATTAATTTACCAAATTACCCTTCTTGAATTTATTTTAATATAACTTTATCTTATTTCTAAGTATTAAATAATCTCACTCTTGTAAGTGTATTTCACTCTCATTCTTGGAAAAATATACAACTTTGCCACTTATGTATATTTCTCATTCATGAAAAGACCATTTCACCCTTTATTGAATTTTATTACTATAGGTGTCAAACACTTCCTATAACTTCTATTGACACTTTGATATTACTTACAAAATTATTATTTATAACTTGAATATTCTCATTTCCATATCATAACTTCTAACACTAGAGAATGAAATATTAAGATAGGGGTTTACACTTATTCTCTGCTCTCCAGCCGCCGATCTACTTCTCCTCTATTCTCTTTTGCTTATGCCGATGATCGACAGTCCAACCGTCGATCTCTTCTCATCTCTTCTCTTCTACTCACACCGATAATCCAACCTCTAATTTACTTTTTCTCTGCTCATGCCGGCAATCCAAACTTCAGTCAGCAATTGCTATTGTCGTTCCCGATTCTAGCATCCTCTCTTCTCTGTTCCTCTCCTCTGAAGCTATAATCAAGTTAGTTCTTCTTCTCTCTTCTTAGTTTTTGAGTTTATGAATTATTATATTTGTAGCTTGTTTATGAATTATTTGAAAATTATTGTGAATTATGACTTGCTTGTGTTGTGAGTTGCTGTGACTTATAAGTTTTATAAATTGATTTTGTTATTATATATTATATATATTTACACAGATATCATAATATTGATTATTGAGTAATAAAGCTATTGCGGTATTACCCTATTTTATTTTAGCAGGAGCTCTCAATGTCGTCTTTGATGTCGAGTTATTTGAGTAACAAAATTAACCCTGCATGGAAATACTTTGAAGTTGATCCTAGTAATAAAAACAACACTACATGTAAATTTTGTGGTAAAGTGACAAAAGGTGGTATCTTTCGGGCAAAACAACATTTAACGGGTGAGAGTAGGAATACTAAAGTTTGTCTATGATGTCCTCCATCGGTAAGACAGGAGATTCAAGAGTTCATGCAAAAGAAGAAGAATGATAAAGATGAGCGGAATATGGCACCACCATTAGATGATGAGTTTCAATTTGGTGAATTTGATGATGATGAGGATGAGCCCTAGCAGTCAAATATTAGAAAAAAACTGTCAAAGGGCCAAAACAGAAAGGCCCAATGGATCTCTTTTATACCGCTAACCCAGAAACATGTGTGTTGAAGAATAAAGGAAGACAAATGAGGTTGGATGAGAATGACCATGCAAAGAAAGAGTTAAGGAGTCGAGTTTGTAGAAGCTTTGCAAGATGGATGTATGATGCAGACATTCTTTTTAATGTTGTGACATATGATAGCTTTGAAATGTTTATAGAGGCAGTTGGTCAATATGGTCCAAGTCTAAAGCCGCCTACTTACCATAAAGTTAAGGTTCCCCTTCTCAAACAAGAAGTGGAAACCACTCGTAGCATGATAAAATATCATAAATAGACATGGGCCAAGTATGGATGTTCCCTCTTGTGTGATGGTTGGAAGGACAAGAGGGAGAGGACATTAATTAACTTTTTAGTGAATTGTCCTAAAAGAAGTATGTTTTTAGAGTCCGTTGATGTTTTTGGATATGCAAAGACAGGAGAAAAGATGTATAAATTATTGAGTAAGTGTGTTGAAAGGGTAGGAGTAAAAAATGTTGTGCAAGTGGTCATCGACAGTGTTTCAAATAATGTTATGGCAAGTATGAAAGAAATTCATTTTTGTTTTATATTTAATTCTTTATGAATAAATAAACAATTTGAAGATTTAAATTATATATTTACTAATGTTTTTTTTTTACCCTCTGAATAATAATAGGGAAATTCTTAGAGTCGAAGTATCCCACATTGTTTTGGACAACATGTGTAGCCTATTGTTTAGATTTAATATTGGAAGATATTTTTAAGTTGCCTGTTATAAAGAAGACATTTGAGAAAGCTGTTATGATGAATAATTACATCTACACTCGTCCAAGGCTAGTAAACATGCTTAGAAAGTTTACCGACAAGAAAGAGTTGTTAAGGCCTGCAAAAACATGATTTGTAACTGCCTTTATCACTTTGGGCAGGATGAATAATCTGAAAAACAACCTCAAAAAGATGTTTATCTCCAATGAGTGGATGACGAGCAAGTGAGCAAAAAAAATAGGAGGTAAAAAGCTTATAAATGTGATCTTGATGCCATCTTTTTAAAACCAATGTAGTAAATGCTTTGAAGGTGTCCAGTCCACTAGTGCGTGTACTTCGCTTAGTGGATGGTGAGAGAAAGCCTCTTATGGGGTATATATATGAAGTTATGGATAGGGCCAAAGAAGCAATTACCAAGTCTTTTAATGGGATTGAAAAGAGGTATCAAGCCATTTTTCGGATCATTAATAATCAATGGGATATTTAGCTTCATCACCCTTTGTATACCGCCAGTTGGCACTTGAACCCAAAATTTTTCTACAAGGCTGAGCATATAGATATAGAGATCATGAATGGCTTATATGAATGTATTAGAAGGTTGAATCTGGATTCGAAGGTTCAAGACCATATTGATGAAGAGATTCCAATCTATGCCAAAGTAGAGGGTTTTTTTGGAAACTATATGACTATTAGAAAGAGAAATGAGAAAACACCAGGTATATATATTATGTTTTATATATAAATCTCAAATTAAATCAAATATCATTATTCATATTAAGTTACTAACCTATGAATTTTAATGGAGAGCTGAATGGTAGAGTCAATATGGAACATCAACACCACATTGCAAACTTTTGTAATCAAAATTCTCAACCTTACTTGTAGTTCATTTGGTTGTGAACGTAATTGGAGTGTATTTGAAAATGTAAGTACAAATATATAATATGTTTGTTTTTGCAATTGTTTTTAGGAAGCTAGTTTGTTTCATGTAGCTTATTCTTAGTATATTTTGCAAAAATTCTTGCAACTTCATAGCAAACAAAGAAACATGCTTGATCAAAGTTGTTTAAATAACTTGGTGTTTGTCAAATACAATCGAGCATTAAGACGTCAGTATCAAATGCATGATACCATTGATCCCATCGTAATGACTCAGATTAATGAAAGCAATGAATGGTTGATTGGGAAGCTTAATGAGGATGATGAGATTATTTTTCCAAATAAGGATTTGACTTGGACTGATATTGCCATGGCTGCAAGAGTGGGAGAGCCTAGTCATCAATTAAGATCACAAGCGGTTTCATCAAAACGGTTAAGAATTGAGGAGATTGAAGAGGAGGAGGAGGAGGAATGTGACATTAAATAAGAGGGAGAGAATTTGGAGAGCAACTAGAAAATGAAGAAGAGATTTGAGAGGGAGAGGATGAAGATGATTATTTGGATGATCTTGATGATGATTGATGGCTTGATGCATGAATTAGTTTTTTTTTTTTTTTTTTTTTTTTTTTCGGTGGCAATGATTAGTGTTTTTAAACTTTAAATTTTTGTTGTTGGGTAAGTCTCTAACAAGTAACACCTATTTGGTAATTACTAATTTATTAGTAAGTTACTACTTACAAGTGGTATTACTATTTTGCATTTGTCATTTTACCTTAAATGTTTGTTGTTGGTACTTGATAGTTGGTATTAAACTACTAGTACTTAATAGGTGACTAAGTTACTAATTATGCTACTAGAACAATGGCACTTAGAATAAATTTTTGTTATTCGCATGATCAATGTTGCTACTAGTTTAGAATTTGAAAATGATGAATGATGAAAATCTGTTTATTTTATGAATTAAATCTCATTATTGTTTATTGTTTATGATTTTACACTATTTTGAGTCTTTTTACAAAACGTGTGCCTTTCAAAGAAGTAAAGCCATCTTTCAAAGCGACAGTGATCTGAAGGTATTTAATGGTGGCTGGTAATGGTACCCTTTTTTTTTTTTTTTGGGGTGAATGAATTGCCATGTTGAAAGAGAAAAAGGGTGGATTGTCTAGGAGCTATACCCTCTTTTTATAATTGTATACACATACATACATACATATAATATGTATACATACGTAAGTTTGCTTATGTATATGTATATGTGGAAACCAACATAAGTTTGCTTTTAAGACCATGCTGCAACTATATCTGATCTGCTTGTTTCTGATCCAGCATGTTTCGATTGAATGCATGTACGCCCAACATAACTTCTTGATTGTTTGATAATGTAATATGTTTTATTACTCAAACCATTCTTTTTGGAGCAAGGTCTAGATTTTGGGTATTGATGTATAGGCTTGAGTAATTTTCCCTGACAATTTTGTGAGTTTTAATGCTTGTTTTTTGCTTAATTGTTTTAATATTAATGTTTTATAGCTAAATAGTTCAGATACAATATCAAGCAGCATCTTTTGTTTATGATAATAGTAGTCTATCTTTTACTTCAATGTAGGACTTGGATGAAGAGGACGAAGACGAAGATGATGAATATGACGAGGATGAGAATGAAGATGAAGATGCAGATAATAAAAACAATGTAGATGATCAGTCATCTTCTGGTTCAGATTTTTCTGATGGAGAGGATGATGTCATAGATGGTACTTTTTTTATTTTTGGTGTTCTGGAATCAACTGTGCTTTCTTCTTTGTAACTATAATTTATACTTGGTTGACATGGAAACTAACTTTAGATGGATAGAGAGATTTTTTTGGTGATAAAAGTCAATCAGATGTAGCATGTTGTCTTCATAATGGTGTAAATATTTAAATGGGTAGGCTTTAATATCCAATTTTGTGGTGCATTAAAATTTTTCTGTTTCTAAACTTGTTCTACAAACTGCTTTACTGAAGATGACATAGGAAACATATCAAAGTGGAAAGAATCGTTGTTGGAAAGGACTATTTCGAGACACAGTACAAACCTCATGCAACTTGTATATGGGAAATCTGTATCAACTTCAGCGACTTCTTTCAATGAAGCTCAGGATAGTAGTGAGGATGAAGGAAGTGACGACGATGAATTTTTTAAGCCAAAGGGAGAAGGAAGTAAGGTTTGTATGCCGCTTGTACCATCAATTTTTTTTTATTTTTTTTTCCTTCTAAAGCAATAAATTTTATTGAGTGGGATATGTTTTCTTTTGACATCGATTTTTGTGCCTGATCTGAAGTAATTAGAATTTTATATCATTCAATCTTACAGTCTTATTGTTGCCTTCTTATTGCAGAAGTTGAGTGAAGGACTTGAAAGTAGAAATGTCAATTCTGACTGTTCAAAATTTAAAATATATGGATGTCTCAAAAACTGGAAAGACGAAGAAATATATGAAAGCATTCGAGACCGTTTTGTTACAGGTGATTGGTCGAAAGCTGCTCGCAGAACTAAATATGATGATGACAATGATGCAGTTTCCGATGACTTTGAAGATTTAGAAACGGGTGAGAAGCATGAAAGCCATCATATAGATGATTTGGGCAATGCTGCTATCCAGAATGAAGATGAATCAGCAATTCAGGAACGGAGGTTGAAAAAGCTTGCGCTTCGTGCAAAATTTGATGCTCAATATCTTTTTACCTAAATTATTTCGATTATAGTTTTTAGACATGTATTGTTATACCTGCCTCTTATCATTGCCTGTCATCGATATGAATTCTTTCTATTTATTTGGATGCAGTTGTGGTGATATACCTTTTGCAAGTTTTGATGTTTTCAATCCATTGTTAGATTTGTTGGGTGCTGATCTGTTTCTTTTATGTACAGTGTATGGTATTCTTTGTATTGCAGTAATCATGCATTGGTTTTCTACATAAATCAACTATTTTATGTACGTAGAAGCAATTGAAAATCGACGTTGATAACCTTGACTGGATTTACGTTAGATGGATCTGAATCACTGGAAGAAGATATTGATAAAGAGCATATAACCAGGTTCCATCATGGTCAACCTAATGAAATTGGACTCATTGACAAGGTAGATTTTGTAGTGTGTATCATCAAGGACTGTGTGTGTTTGTGGAGGCATGAGTTCTAACCCATGCTTCGTTCTTCCAGATGAAGGAAGAGATAGAACTTCGGAAGCAAATGAATATAGCTGAACTCAATGAACTTGATGAGATCACTCGGTTGGAGATAGAGGGCTTTCGAACAGGGACATATCTAAGATTAGAGATCCATGACATTCCATTTGAGATGGTTGAATAGTTTGATCCTTACCATCCTATTTTGGTTGGAGGTATTGGTCTGGGTGAGGAAAATGTTGGGTACAGGTAAAAAACCCCATATTATCTTTTAAGTTTGTCCAATGCTGAAATGTGCATTCCCACTTCTCCCGCCTATTGGCTTGTCTTTATTGTTTTGAGGTCCAACGTGGTTTACTGTCTGAAATTTAGCGTTTATTACTAGGTATAATACGTTTAGCATGTTTCTTTACACAATGCAAATCAACTAGCCGGCTTCACCACATTGAGGAAAAGAAAACTGGAATTAACAAGTGCAAACCTCTTCTTATATACTTCAGTTTTCTTGACTACTGAATTAATAAAACTGTTTAATTGAGCTAATAATTATATACTTCCACTCATTTAGTTAAGCTTCCCTGTTACCTGAAATAAAAAATTGTAAACATTGAAGTTTGAGACAGCTCTAACTGTCATATACAAGATAATGATCTAGAGGCCAAAGGATCATTGTCTTTGTAAATTAATAAGTCAATGTCAATTTAACCCTGCAAAAGGTGTTGGACAAGTATTAATGGGATTAAAACTAAAAGCAGATCAACAGATCTTAAATTTGAGTCTGTTTACAAGACTTGAGTAGTGGCTTACATGTTTCAGTATAATTATGTTAGACTGTATGGTGAAATAGGCATATGCTCATTTGTTATTGTTCTAATGGTTAATCTTTTCTTATTTCATAAATCTCCTTGTTATGAGATGTTTTGTTGCTTTTCTTCCAGGCTAGGTTAAAGCGGCATAATAGATGGCACAGGAAGGTTTTGAAGACTAGAGATCCCATAATTGTTTCTATTGGATGGAGGCGTTTCCAAACTATGCTTTTTTATGCCATTGAGGACTAGAATGGGAGGCATCGCATGCTGAAGTACACTCCAAAACATATGCACTGCCTTACCATGTTTTGGGGTCCTCTTGCCCCTCCCAAGACGGGTGTTGTAGTTGTCCAGAATTTATCAAACAACCAGGTAAGCTTCTCCTTCTGGTTGCTATTGACTTGTTGGAAAAAAAATCTGGATTTAGAAAGGGCAAGAAGTTGAAGCCCTTCTTGTATCAGGAGCATATGTGCTCTCAAACTTCTGGATTTAGAAAGGGCAAGTTGAAGCCCTTCTTGTGTTAGAAGCATCTGTGATCTCATTATCAGAGCCCGGTTTTATAAAGTTTTGAGATAGAGTTAGAAATGCTTCGAAGTTGTTTTATGCATGAGATTTCCTTTCAGATTGCATGAGATATGAGTTATACAGATGAGTTATATAGATGAGTTACATAGTTACAAGTTTGAGTATTGCATGACTTCTAGAGTTGTTTTCATGCACTGTTAGTGTTCTAACTCATGAATTTGTAACTTTTCATGAATATTTGAAATAGAATAGAACATGCAGCGTTGTACTCCCCCAAGGATGAGAGGGCAGCCGTAGAGGCGCCCACACACGAGGAATAACAGGTTGAAGAGTCAGTCAATGTACCAGCTAGTCCTCCTCACCCAAAGCCTTTGCAACCTACGAGACTCGAGCAGGCACAAGTAAATGTAGAGCAGATGGCATAGGCAGTAGCAGCGGCACTTCATCAGCCGCGTGAGATGAGGGTATCCATAGGGCACGCCTGTAAGTTAGGCACTAAGCCCTATGATGGAACCGAGGAACCAGAATGTGCATTGTCCTGGCTTAAGACAAACGAAGAAATATTTCAGGTGATAGCATGCACATAAAAGCAGATGGTTTCTTATTCAGTCTTCCTACTTAAAGATCGTGCTAAAGATTGGTGGAAGGCACATCAAAGGGCGCACGCAAATGGAGTTTCCTAGACAGATTTCAAGAAAGAGTTTACTGACAAGTTCTTCCCCAAGAGTTACAAGGATGCAAAAATAGAAGAGTTTTTTAGATTAGAGCAGGGGAACTCCTCAGTAGAAGAGTACAAGAAAAAATTTTCAGAATTAGTTCGTTTGGTTCCCTTCATCGGAGAGAATGAGGAATAGAAGATGAACAGATTTATAACTGGGTTGCATCCACGGGTCAGGACTTATGTGACTTTATCCGTGCACACCCAGTATGGGCAGTTAGTGGAGGTAGCCACCAGAGTTGAGAGGAGTGTAGAATCCACCCTTAAACCTAAGAAATTTGATCAGAAGCGAAGCTAGACAGGTAGTCATCGGGGGGATCAAGCAAGGTGGTCAAAAGTGATCAGAAGCCCGCATGGTCTGAGAGCCGACGGCAGTGTCAGGTGGCCCAGACCAATCAGAGTTTAGTTTAGTCACTTGGTGGATCCAGAAGTAGACAGAGTTGGAAGACACAACCCACCTGCAATAGGTGTGGGAGAGCGCATATAGGCGAGTGCTTAAAGGGCAGGACAGGATGCTACAGGTGTGGTCAGGAGAGCCACTATATGAAGGATTGCCCTAGTCTAGCCACCTCTAGCCCATCAGAGGCTAGGTCAATAATACAGGTACAGCCCAATGAGGGTCATGGACCAGAGAGGAGAGGCCCCCAAACTAGAGGAGCTGCAGGTGCAGGATAGCCTAACAATGGACCTAGTAGAAGCATGCCACCCAGAGGATAGCTTGGTAGACCCCGTAGCCAAGCTAGAGTCTATATAGTGACTCAATAGGAGGTTGAGACTGCTCTAGAGGTTGTTATAGGTACTATTTCCTTATTTGACTCAGATGTTCATGTGTTGATTGACCTAGGGGCTACTCATTCTTTTATTTCTGGGGATTTTATGGGTAGAATTAGAGTCGGGGTGAGCTCGGTCGATTGTAGTATGATAGTGTCACTTCCCACGGGTGATTCACTTCTAGCAGATAAGGTCTATGTGGGAAGTAGGGTAATAATAGCAGGTCGAGAATTTGAGACAGACTTGATAGTACTAGATATCCACGATTTTGATGTTATTTTGGGCATGGATTGGTTATCCAAGCATCATGCCACCGTGGATTGTTTTAGAAAAGAATTCAAATTCAACCGACCAGGAGAACCAGATGTAGTTTTTCGTGGTGTTAGAAAGGTGCTCTCTACAAGTTTGATTAGTGCAGTAAAAGTTAATAAAATGCTTAAGAAGGCATGTCAGGGGTACTTGGTCTACGTAATGGAAGTTAACAGTAATGAGTTACAGCTAATGGAAGTCCCAATAGTCAATGAGTTCCCAGATATTTTTCCAGAGGACCTTTCAAGGTTACCACCAAACAAAGAGATAGAATTTGAGATTGAGCTAGCACCTGGTATAGAGCCCATCGTCATAACACCACATAGGATGGCACCAGCTGAATTAAAGGAGCTAAAGGTTAAAATGGAAGAATTAGTGAATAAGGGGTTCATTAGGTCCAGTACATCACCTTAGGGAGCTCTAGTGTTGCTTGTGAAAAAGAAGAATGGAAGCCTTTAATTATGCTCAACAGAGTTACTATTAAGAATCAATACCCACTACCAAGAATCGACGAACTGTTCGATCAGCTTTAAAGAGTCCGGGTGTTTTCTAAGATTGATTTAAGGTCGGGATACTATAAGTTGAAGGTTCACAGAGAAGATGTTCCTAAGACAGCCTTTAGGACTCGTTATAAGCATTACGAGTTCCTGGTGATGTCATTCGGGTTAACAAATACTCTAGCAGCCTTTATGGATCTAATGAACAGAGTCTTCAGGCCTTATTTGGACAAGTTCGTAATTGTCTTCATAGATGATATTTTGGTGTATTCGAGAAGCCAATAGGAGCATGCTGAGCACCTGAAGGTTGTGTTGCAGACCTTGAGAGAGCATCAGTTGTATGCAAAGTTCAGTAAGTGTCAATTTTTGTTGGATAGAGTAGCTTTTCTGGGACATATGGTGTCCGCAGAAGGAATATCAGTAGATCCTCAGAAGATAGAAGCTATAGTAGATTGAAAGCCACCCACGAACGTGACAGAAGTTAGAAGCTTCTTGGGGTTAACTGGGTATTATAGAAAGTTCGTGGAAGGATTTTCAAAGATAGCTATTCCCTTGACAAGATTGACTAGAAAAGAGGAAATGTTCGAGTGGTCGGAAGCGTGTCAGCACAGTTTTGATTAATTAAAAAGAAGATTGACCTCAGCACCTGTTGTTACTCTTCCATCAGGATTGGATGGATTTGTGGTCTATTGTGATGCCTCTAGGCATAGGCTAGGTTGTGTGTTAATCTAGAATGATAGGGTAGTAGCTTATGCTTTGAGATAGTTGAAGAAGCATGAGTTAAATTAATTAACACACAACCTAGAGTTAGCAGTTGTAGTATTTGCTTTAAGGATTTGAAGGCACTATCTTTATAAGGTATTTTGTAGAATCTTCATTGGCCACAAGAGCTTACAGTATCTGCTTTCTCAGAAAGATCTGAATATAAGGCAGAGAAGATGGGTGGAACTCATCAAAGATTATGACTGTACAATCGAGTATCATCCTGGCAAGGTGAACGTAGTAGCAGATGCCTTGAGTAGAAAACTCTCCAGTTTATTAGCCCAGATGGGAGCAAAGTATTGGCCTATGTTGGTAGAGTTGAGGTCCATGGGTATTAGATTGGAAACGATTGATTTCGGTGCTCTGTTAGCAGCTTTCCATATTCGTTTAGTGTTAGTAGATCGAGTTAGAGATCTATAGGCTCAAGATCCATGCTTGATGAAACTAAGAAATGAGATAGAAGCTGGACAACAAAGTAGTTTTACACTAAAAGATGATGGAACGCTGGTGTTGGGGCAGAGATTATGTGTGCCCAATGTGAAAGATTTAAAGCAAGAGATCATGGAAGAGGCACATTCATCAACATATGCTATACATCCAGGGAGTACCAAGATGTATCAGACTCTGAAAGATCACTACTGGTAAAAAGGAATGAAAAGAGATATAACAGAGTTCGTATCTAAGTGTCTAACCTATCAGCAGATTAAAGCAGAGCATCAGAAACTGGTGGGTTTGTTGCAGCCCCTATCTATTCCAAAGTGGAAATAGGAAAAGATCACGATGGATTTTGTGGTAGGATTACCACGGACTCAAAGTGGACATGATGCCATTTGGGTAATAGTTGACAGATTGATAAAGTTCGCCCATTTTTTAGCCATCAAGAATACATATTCTCTAGAAAAGTTAGCCCAGTTGTATGTGGATGAAATAATTAGGCTGCATGGCTCGCTAGTATCTATAGTGTCAGACAGAGATTCACGATTTACTTCCAGATTCTAGCTGAAGCTACAAGAAGCAATGGGCATCGAATTTAATTTCAGTACGGCTTTTCTCCCTCAAACAAATGGCCAATCAGAGAGAACCATCTAGACTCTCGAAGATATACTAAGAGCTTGTGTGATGGAATTTAAAGGAAGTTGGGATACTCTCTTATCTTTGATAGAGTTTGCCTACAACAATAGCTATCAATCTAGCATTGGCATGACACCATATGAAGCTTTGTATGGCAGAAAATGTAGAACCCCAGTTTGTTGGGACAAAGTAGGTGAGAGAAGATTAATTAGCCCAAAGATTGTTCAAATTACCACTGAAAGACTAATTGTGATCAAAGAAAAGTTAAAGATCGCAAGAGACAAGCAGAAGAGCTTTGCAGATAACCAAATGAGAGATTTAGAATTTCAAGTGGGAGATAGAGTCATCTTGTGAATCTCACCTTGGAAAGGCGTTCTAAGATTTGGGAAACGTGGAAAGTTAAGTCCACGTTACATTAGGCCGTATGAGATAGTGGAAAGAGTGGGTGAGATGGTATATCGATTGGAGTTACCACCAGAATTAGCAAACATCAATGACGTCTTCCATGTTTCCATGCTTCATAAATATATAGCCGATCTTTCGCATATCTTGAAAGAACAGCCGGTGCAACTAAAAGAAAATTTGACCTACAAAGAGCAACCGATGGAGATCTTAGACTGTAAGATCAAGTGTTGGGCCACAAGACGATTCCCTTAGTGAAAGTGTCATAAAGGAATCATGGATCAGAGAAGGCTACATGGGAGTTTGAAGAGCAAATGCACACTTAATACCCATTCTTATTTGAATCAGGTATGTAGTTCAAAATTTCGAAGATAAAATTTTTATGAGGGGAGAAATTATAAACCTCTTTTCGTAATTTTGCATTTCTTAATAGTAGTAATTAATTGATAAGGTGAGAATAGTAAATTTCATAAATATAACCCTTATAAGTGATATTAAAATGTTAGTAAAAATTTTAGAAATAAATTAAATCAAATAGTAAGTTAAATACTAATAAAGGGCAAAATGGTCATTTCGTAAATTAAGAGCCTATATATATGTGTGTTGAGTTCTCAACACTTAGTGAAATTTTGAAACAAAAATAGAGAAAGAGAGAGAGGGAGTTCGGCCAAGGTAAGGAAGAAGGGGAGAGGAAAACCTAAAGCAATCTCAAGTGAATTCAAGCTCCAAATTAAGAAATTGGGTAATGTTATGCCCGTTTTCTCAATATGGATAAAAGGGCCACTGGAAGCCCAAAAGATAAGCACAGTACCAAGAAACCCAAGAAGCCCAGCCCGAAGCTCGCTGTAACGAGCTCACAGACTCCCGAGCTCGCTCCACTCAAAGCTTGTCTCAGCATACTTCCAGCTTATATTCATGTTAAAGCCCACCTCAGCATCTCTTCAACTCGTGTAAGCAACTAGGTCGATGAGCTTGCACTGGAGAAGTGCCTTGGGAGGTCAGCCACCAGATCAACCTAATCCCCTCATTTCATGTCGGTACCACCTCAATAATTCCCAAGAAACATTTAATGCGGCGGTTGTTCATTTAATGAAGAGAAGACTTTACCTGAAACATTTAATGAAGACGTGGGTGTGTGAAGAATAATCATTATTGTGACAATTAAAGCAATATGGCTTATATCAGATTAGTTGAGAATAATCATGATTTGTAACGTGTACAACACTCTTTTGTATCTCTCATCCTCTATAAATAGGAGAGATTTTCATTGTAAAAACAAGTTTTCGAACATTAGTATTACCGTCACTCTGTCGGAATTAATCTAGAGTGACCCGTGGACGTAGGCGCACTCGTCGAATCATGTAAAAATCGTTGTCTTTACATTCTTCTCCCTCTCTTTCTTCCGTTATTAACTGCTTTATTATTGTTGTTCATCTATCTTAACCAACATTTAATCTCTTTTATTGTTATTCACCAACCTTAAACTATATTTACTATGCTTATTATCATTTATTATACCGAACCACAGTTTGGGTCTTTGGATCTCCACGTCGACCGATTCCGAACATCAACATCTTTTGGCGCTAGAAGGAGGGCCCAATAATGATTTGGTATTCTTTAGTTAATTTCTCCTTAACTGCTTACATTTCACCAAACTATAATGACTAGAACAAGAATGACCAGAAGCGTCGGTGTGGTGGATAAGCAGCCTGAGGGCTAGGAGGATCAACAAAGCACCCTGCCTGTAAGCCCCATTTGTAATATTAAACTTTCCAGCACTAGAAGATAGATTATGGGATGGAAATGCTAACTTCCATAAACAACTTTCTTGTAGAGGATATTATTGTGTTAGTGGGAGTTACTTGAACCAAGTAGTAACATAAAATTTAGAGAAGAGCAAATTAGTCATTGTTCTAAATTAAAATTTTATGTATGAGTAGGTATGGTTATAATAGATTAGTGTGAGAATTGTTGAAATTATCAAAGTAGTAGGGGCACCATGAGAGTTAAACAAAGATAAAGGACAATTTAATTAAATTGTAGGGAGTAGCATTATCTGTAATTAAGTATCAAACTCTAACGGCAAAATTATAAATAAAGCCTATATATATATGAGCCTTTATCTTCCAACACTTAGTCATATTTTTGTGAAATCAAAATAGATAGAGGGAGAGGGAGTGGATGGCAAAGACAGAAGAGAGCAAAACAGTGTGCAACAGCCATTTCAAGCTAGTTTTCCACCATTTTTAAAGCTTGATCAAGCTATTAAAAGGTCAAGAACAAGTTTAGAAAGGTTCTCAAGCAAGATCACTCTAAAAAGAATATGTAAGATTGAGTTTTGATTGAGAAACTTGGGTATACATTCTGTTATGGTGCTGTCACGACCAGTTCTGGTATTGATGAGATTTTGATGATTTAATTCAAGGTTTTGGACACAAAACAAGTGGAGAAGCAAGCCAAGACATCAAGGAACAATTGGTAAGTGGTTTGGTTAAAAATTAATGTGATTTGAATGAGTTTTGATGGTGATAAGTGAAAATGAAATGTGCTGGAAAAATTTTGATGAAAATTGTCATTGAAATTTGTGTGAAAAGCTTGATGATATCTTAAGATATAAATTGCTATGTTTATTAGTGGTGTTAGGGTTTATGTAATAGAAACCCTAACTTGTGATCTAAACTAGTAAAGAGTTAAATAGGTTGCCTATAACTTGTTTGATGAAATGTTTAAAAGAAGTATAACATAAAAAATTGAAAAGAATGATATGTGAGTGCATGGTGTGTGTCACGGCCATAGGAGGGGTGTGTGGTACTATTGCATTTTGATCCCTTAGAGTCCTAAGATATGCATATTTAATGTTAGAAAATCATATGAGAGAGTTAGAATTGAAAAAGGAAACTAGAGTGAACTATTTTTGCATTTCGGCTTGATGAAGAGCAGTAGCTTGTGCATGTGTTTTGTAGGTGTTTATGATATTTTTAGGGTCCTAAAAACATGCATAGGTGAGTAGGAATTAAGGTAATTCAAATGGATATACATGAGTGCATGAATAGCATACCAACTAGCAAAGAATAACATGATAGTAGAATGAAAGAATAGGTATTTAAAGGGGTTATGGAGACCTGCATGAAATGAGCTTAATTAGAGTTGTTTTAGACCTTAAAACATGCATAAATGTCATAGCAAACCATAAAAATTTGAAGGGAAAGGTTTGGATAAAAATTGAGGAAGTTATGACTTAAATAGTGCACCTATGTAGTCGTAAAGATGAGTTGAGAGTGAAAATGCATTCTTTGATGCATGAAATGAATGTATTGGATCATAATTAAGTAAAAAAACCTTAGATGTGAGAGAAATGACATCATTGCATGGGTGATGCAAAAATGTGCATAAAAAAGTGTCAAAAAAATAGGTATTTTTCATAGGATTCACACCTCGATACTTAGAATTTTTCGAAATCGTTTTACGGGGGACCTAAGTGAGAGATAAGGAGATGATCCAAGTGAAAACAGAAGAAAAATAGCCCACGAAATGGGCTGTGAACAATATTCTATGTTAAGTGATCCGAAAATTTCAACTTTTCGTTCCGAGCGTCTGAAAATTATACGGACTGTGTGAAGATGTTCGTAGAGATGCATAAGTTAAATTTTTGCAAAGAAATAGAAATTTGAAAGCCTCGGTCAAGTTAGAACCTAATAGCGAAAGTTGTAGTCAAAAAAGCATTATAAAGAGTTTTTTTTTAAGTTGAAAGCAATATGTGTAGTTTTGTGTAACACATTATAGTATATTTTAAATAAGAACGTGTTGTGCAGGTGATGAGCAGGCCAGCGGAGCTCGAGAGACTCGTTGATGAGTATAACTCGTTTGGTGAGGTAAGTGTCTTACCACTTACATCTATTTCAAATTTCAAATTTAAGTTCTGAATTATGTAATCAAATAAATTCAAAAACGATTTTCAAATCCTAAATCTGAGTTTTGAGTATGTGATCTCTTTATGAGACTTAAAAAGGGAAGGAATCAAAAACTAAATTGATTTCAAAATAATTGAATCGAGAAAACTTTTAAGAGTTTGAAAAGTTAAAGGTTTTTTGCTTTTACACTTAGTGAAACAAGTTCAAAGCCCATGTATATACCCTCAGTTTAATTAAGATTTAGCGCTACGCAACGATGCAGAAAATTCTGTCCGTAGTTGCTCAGTTTTCAGAATATCTAGCGCTACATGTACGATGCAGAAAATTCCGTACGTAGATGCTAAGATAAGAGAGATTCTAGCGTTGCGTTAAGATGTAGAAAATTCTGCACGTAGTCGTTTAGATCTACAGTTTTGGCACTACGTTACGATGCAGTAAATTCCGCTAGTAGTCGCCTAGAGTTGTAGCACTACAATTGCGATGCAGGAAATTTCGCGTTGTAGATGTTCAGATTTGAGATCGTTTCACACTACGTTTACAATGCAGTCAATTCCATATTGTAGTGGTCGAAATATCTCAGTAGCTTCACGTTTGGCATCAGTCGAAAACCGCCATATGATGGTTTGAGTATACTAGGGGTGCACATGCAGTTTTCAGAAAAAAAAAGTTTTCAAAAGATCGAAAAAGATTTTAATATTCGGGCGAAGTTATGAATTATGTTGTAGTTACATCTTGATATTATTTTCATATGTGGAACTAATATATTATTCTTGTGCAGCTTATATATTGTATTAGGTGCCCGTAGAGGTGTTTTTGCATTCAGAAAATCTCATTGGATATTTTAGGTGGGCATTGTATAGATGTATTGCTTAAATGTCAAACATATTTTTGTTGTTATAATTAACATGACTAGATGGTTGTTTGTTTGACTCATGGACATTCAGAAATTTGTAAATTTATATTTTGCTATGTGCATATAGTTGAAACATTTACACATGATGCATATCTATTACTTGATATATCTATGTATATATAATATATATTGTTGCGTATGCGTAGTATCCAAAGTGTTTATAAAGTGTTTGTTGCGGAAATTACATACTTGTGAAAATGTGTGTTATGAATTTAAATAAGAAAATGCATGTTTGTGGCCAAAATAAGTTGGGTGGTGATTTGAAATAGTACGAAGTGTGTTTCTTTTACAGGAAAAATTTTGGAAACCTTAAAAATACAGCTGTTATGTTGTCAAAATTTTTGAAAAAATCGTTTTAAATCGAATTACGAAAAATTTACACACCACTCAAATTGTTTACAAAAGAAAAGAACACATTTAAATCGAATTAAGAAATCGGGCAAGATTAAGAGGTTCGCTCCGTGGATCTTCTTTTATCCGATAAGTCAAGTTAAGAGAAGTCCGTTGGAGTGCTCGACGGGACCCTCCACTTAAAAGATTAGAGAGAATTTGGTTCGAGTCCTGTCACTGCCTTCCAAAGAAGAGGCCACTCAAGAATGGCAACGATGTCAACGAGCTGTAGAAGATACGGTAAGGCAGTTGACTAAAATGGTAAGGGCACTGACGGAAGCTCAAGCCCGAGCCGCACAGAGGCAGGTGGAGGTCGTGCCCCTAGAAGAGCTCGCCAACATCTCATAGAGGAAATCCCAACCCCGAAGGGAGGAGCTGAAAAGGAAATGTCGTTATCTGAAGAGTCCATCCGCTCCTCGAACTTGAACCCGAGAAGGGACAAACAGCGAGCCCAGGAAAGGGAAACCTCACCTCACCCCGCTGACATAAGGGTGAGGGTGAGCTGCGAAGGTGACCGGTATGTTGAAGATAGTCGTGGGTACGAGCGAGCTCACGAGCATCGTGGTGGTCATGAACCCGAGCCGCGAAGGGGCTCACGACAGGTAGAAAATTTTGATTGGATACGCAGGTCGTGAGATCGCCACTCAGGTGAGCAGGAAGGCACCAGTGGACGAAGCCACACCAGGCGATCTGAATCCCAGGATCCAATGATAGAAGAATTGCTACAGAGGGTCCAGCAGCTGAAGGCCCGACCTGGACCTCAAAGCTAAAAAAAACAGAGTGATGACAGGGTCTCATTCACTAGGGAGATCGAGACAGAGCCTCTGCCACCTAAGCTTAAACTCTCTAACATCCTGCCTTATAATGGGAGAAGTGACCCTTATGACCATCTGGACGCATTCAACGTACAAATGGATCTCCAGACAAGCAATCTATTGGTCAAGTGTTGAGTCTTCCCCGCCACCCTAGGGGACGCCCCACGAGATTGGTTTAAAAGCCTCCCAGCCCACAGCATAAAAAGTTGGAAAGAGTGCGAATAGAATTTCTCAACCAATACAAAGCACCAAGGAAGCAACTTGTGCCTTCATGCCACCTCGCTACAATATTTCAAAGGCAAAACGAGTCCCTGAAGGATTACATAGCCTGGTTCAAGGATGAGGCGAGCAATGTCGAGGCACCCTCAAATGAGAGCATCCTGACTACAATCTCGATAGGGCTCAAGAATGATGGAAAACTCTATGAAAGCATTTACAAGTCCCCAGTGAAAGACTTGGGTGAATTTTACGAATGAGCTGCCAAAGAAATAAGATGGGAGGAGGCTTTCGAACCAAAGAAGCCTAGCAATCAGCAGGGTGAAGCAAGTTGTTCCCACTAGGGGAAAAGAAAAGGCCACGGTTGGGACGGGAACGACGAACACAGGCATCGTTCTGCTAACGTATTGGCGAAATGAGCTAGGCTTGAGCTGAGAAGGGAGCGACCTCCGCATCGAGGCAGGTATGGGAACTACAGCGTTCTGTCAGACACACAGGGCCGGATCTTTGCCACAGAAAGAAGTAAAGAAAACTTCAGGAAGCACAACCCCACAAGAGTTCCGAGCAGACTTCGAGATCCAAGGAAATTTTGTGCCTACCACAACGAAACTGAGCACAACACTTCAAATTGCTGGCAGCTAAAAGACGTCATGGAAGACTTGATCAGACAAGGCTGCCTGGGGGAATATATAGTGCGACCAGCAAGCCGACGACCTCAGCAATCACGTCCTCAAATGTAGCATCAGCAGCCAACGCAACAACAGCCCCAGCGAGCTCCTGAGCAGAAGCATGAGCCCACGGTAAGAACCATCTTTACCATCCATGGTGGTTCTCATATCGCAGGTATTTCTAACAAGTCGCATAAAAGATATGTGAGAGAGGCCAACCAGACCTTGCTTGTAAATTATAGCGAAGTAAAGGGGCCCACAAAGAAAGTAAGGGTGACCTCGGATGACATCGTGTTCACTGAAGAAGATGCAAAGGGTGTATGATGGCCCCATAACGACGCTTTAGTCATCCGAGCCAAAATCAGCAATGTAGAGGTACGGCGGATTATGATTGATACCGGGAGCTCAGTCAACATGATGTACAAAGATTGTTTTGACCAGATAGGGCTAGGAGCCGAATAGTCGATGCCTTCCTCCAAGCCTTTCTATGGCTTCACTGAAGACGCTGTGACGCTAGTGGGCCAGATCAAGTTACCGCTCACTCTTGGGGAACCAGGTCGACAGGCCACTGTATTAGCAGACTTCCTAATCATTGACTGCCTTTCAGCATACAATGTAGTCATGGGGCGACCTTTGATGAACGATCTGGACATGGTAACATCCACCAAGACGCTCACAGTTAAGTTCCAACTCTGAACGGGATAGAGTGTGTCCAAGGGGAACAGCACCTGGCCAGACGCTGTTACGAGGACGCTGTGAAAATAAGGGTCAAGGGGAAGAAAGTAAATATAGTCTTGGGCGGCGAGCCACAAGCTGTAACCGAAAGATGAGTGAGTCACGACTTCGACCCCCACGAAGTGGACACAGATCAAGCTACGGGGTTCATTGAAGAGTTGAAAGATGTGCAAGTCAATGAGATAGATCCTGAGATATGCTTGAAGTTGGGACGAGACCTAACCCAAGATGTCAAAACTCAGCTCGTTGATTTCTTAAAGGCGAACCTGGACGTTTTTGCATGGAACCATGAAGACATGGTGGGGATAGATCCTAAAGTCATGTGTCACAAACTAAATATAGATCCTAACCATAAGCCAGTTCGTCAGAAAAAGAGGCCGATGACGCCAAAAAGGTACGCTGCCCTGAAAGATGAGGTAGAAAAGCTGCTAACCAACAAGTTTATCTACAAAGCCTACTATCCCGTCTGGGTGGCCAATCCAGCCCTCGTAAGGAAGAAGAAAGAAAAATGGAGGATCTACATCGATTTCACCAACCTGAATAAGGTCTGCCCAAAAAACAGCTTCTCATTGCCCAAGATTGATCAACTTGTAGACGCAACGGCTGGGCACCAACTCTTAAGCTTTATGGACGCTTACTCGAACTACAATCAAATCCCAATGAGCCCGGAGGACGAGGAGCATACATCGTTTATTACTGATCGAGACTTGTATTGTTATAAGGTAATGCCTTTTTGGCTAAAGAATGCAAGGGCGACCTTCCAATGCCTAGTCAATTCAATGTTTCAGGAGTAAATTTGAAAAATCATGGAAGTATACGTGGATGACGTGTTGGTGAAATCCAAGCTAATGGCAGATCATGTCCGTAACTTGAATGAGACCTTTCAAATTTTTAGGAATTACCAGATGAAATTGAACCCACTAAAGTGTGCCTTTGGAGTGGCATCTGGTAAGTTCCTTGGTTTCATGGTGAACAGTAGAGGAATTGATGCCAATCCTGAGAAGATCAGGGCGCTAATCAAGATGAGATCCCTAGCTCAGGTTTAAAATGTACAAAGCCTCAACGGTCAGGTCGCGGCCCTCAGCAGGTTCATTTCAAAGGCTACAGACAAATGTATCCCTTTCTTCGAAACGATAAAGAAGGTGAAGAATTTTGAATGGACCGAGCAATGCGAGGTGGCCTTCCAACAGTTGAAGGAGTACATGGGCCGAGCTCCCCTCTTAACTAAGCCAAAGGAAGGAGAAAAACTCTTTTTGTACTTAAGGGTGTCCCAGGACGCGTTGAGTGCTGCCTTGGTGAAGGAATAAGAGAAAATGCAACTACCAGTTTACTACATCAGTAAGAGACTAGTTGACACAGAAACCAGATATTCGTAGATGGAAAAATTAGCATATTGCCTGGTGATTGCGTCGAGGAAGCTGCGCCCATACTTCCAGGCTCACCTAATCGAAGTCCTCACATAGTACCCGTTTAAGCAAGTCCTTCAGAAGTCAGATATCTCGAGCAGACTACTCAAATGGGTCGTGGAGCTCGTACAGTTTGACATCGAATAGAAGCCCAAAACGGCAAGTAAAGCCTAAGCTCTAGCGAACTTCATTGTCCAATTCACAAGACCTGCAGAGGAGCAGGTTGAGACCTCATATGGCCCAACTTGGGAGTTATATGTGGATGGATCCTCTAATGAGCATAAGTCAGGGGTTGGAGTGTTGCTGATTAGCCCTGAAGGTCACAAAATCCTCAGCGCCCTGAGATTCGGATTCTAGGCCACCAACAATGAAGCCGAGTATGAAGCATTGCTCGCTAGATTCCATCTAGCAAAAGAAGTGCAACCTGAACAGATAAAGGTTTTCAGTGATTCTCAACTGGTGGTGTGCCATGTTCAGGGGGAGTATCAGATCAGGAGACCTAAGATGGCTGAATATCTTCAAAAGGTGAAAGAGTTGTTAAGAACCTTCCAAAAGTTGGAAGTGAGTCAAATCCCACGAGCTCAGAATTCTTATGCAAACGCCCTAACTCGCTTGACAACCACCCAGGACGCAGATTTCTTGGGAGTCATACCAGTAAAATTCTTGCCAGCTTCGAGCATATAAAGAAAAGATGTGTTGATGACCATAAACATCCACCCCAATTCATGGATGAGTCCGTTACTAAGCTATCTGCAAGAAGGAAAGCTACCAAGCGACAAACTGGAGGCACGTCGCCTACGAGCTAAAGCTGCTCGCTATTGTAACTACGACGACATGTTGTACAAGAAAGGCTTCTCAGCCCCGTTTCTGCGATGTATTGATGGACAAGACTGCGAGGTCATGCTGAGAGACATACACACTGGTCATTGCAGAAACCATGTCGGGGGGCTATCTTTAGCCCAAAAAGCACTCCGGCAGAGGTTTTATTGGCCAAGTATGAAGTAAGATACCATCGACTTAGTCAAAAAATGCGACAAGTGCCAGAGGTTCACCAAAGTCTCACGAGCTCCACCAGCTTACCTTTAGTAGATGGTAAGCTCATGGCCTTTCGGGATATGGGAAATGGACCTAATCGGACCGCTGCCAACAGCTCGTGGAAGGTGCAAGCATGCAGTGGTTGGTGTAGATTACTTCACTAAATGGGCTGAAACTAAGGAGCTACCAGAGATCTCTACCACGAAGATAGAGAAATTTGTGTGGAATAACATCATATGCAGGTTTAGAGTTCATCAACAACTCGTGACGGACAACAGGACGCAGTTCACTAGCAACCAGTTCATCGATTTTTGCAGCTAGCTTGGGATAGTGAAGAGCTTTTCAGCTGTAGACCATCCCCAAGCCAACAGTCAGGTCGAAACCGTAAACAAAATCATCAAACAGACCTTGAAGACGAAGTTGGAAGCAAATAAGAGGGCTTGGGTGGATGAACTACAGAAGGTACTTTGGGCTTCCAAAACAACACTCACAGCTCTACTGGCGAAACCCCATTGTCAATGGTGTACGGGTCCGAAGCTATGATCCTTGCAAAATTCGAAGTTACCAGCCAATGGAAAGCATCATTTCGACCTGAAGACAATGATCAACTGCTCGCTGCAAGCTTTGATCTACTTGAGGAACAAAGGGAAGCAGCTTGCATGAGGGTGGCAGTTTACCAGCAAAGGGTCGTTGGGTACTACAACAAGAAAGTCCGAGCCCGAAGCTACAAGGCCAGTGACCTAGTCCTGTGACTGATCCTCCCCACAGCTCGCAAGACCGGCGATGGAACACTCGACCCAAACTGGGAAGGTCCTTACCTCATCAAGGAGAACCTAGGGAACGGTGCCTATCACTTGGCCAACATGGACGGATCTAAACTCCCACATGCCTGGAACGCAGAGCATCTTCATCCTTACTACATTTAAAACTGTCAGCTCACTCTAGAACCCTTATACATAATTCACTTTGATGATTGTCAATAAAGTGATTTCACTTGTTTTGTTATTGTATGTAATATGTTCAATGCAGAAAGCTAGCTAATCCAATAAGCGAAGAATTATTATCATAATTTCCTTCTACAAAGCGAGCTGCCATTAATTACTTGTTAAAGGGTATTCTTATAATCAACCAAGTAATTATTCGCACCCTAAAAAAGTACATAGATGGCTAAAGAGTTATTATCTGGTAGACGTACTCATCTTTGTCGTGTATGCTCATAAAGGCGCTTCCACGATCAATTTTCTATTTTCTAACGCTTATTATGCTATGAGAACTCTCTTCTGCAATCAGCAAGCTGAAATATTCCGTATGCCATTATGATTTTCTAAAATCTACGAGCTATCTCTCCCTTATTTTGATTGATGAATGATTATTATCAACGCTTCTTATAGCGCCCTCACAATCTGCGAGCCATTTTCTCTTACAATCTGCAAAGCGTATTTACCACCAGCAACCTGCAATCTTCACGCTCCGAAGGTACTACCTATGGAAGGAGTTGCCATCAAGGCACTCTGAAAGGTACTGCTCGAGGAAGTGCTTATTATATGCTCCCCTGAAGGCGATTGCCTGTAGAAGGGGAAGCTATCCAAGTATTACCTATGGAAAGAGCTACCATCTGCACACTCTGGAAAGGACTGTCTGGGAACTCTGATTACTGTACTCTGGAAGGCGATTGCCTGTGAAAGGAGTTGCAATGAGGGTCTCGTCTGTGAAAAGGGTCGCCGTCAAAGCACCCCGGAGGGCATTACCAGGGACCCACCATCGATACATAAGGTCTCACCCGTGGAAAAGGTTGCGTCCTACGCCCCTTGGAGGGTACTATAGGGGACCTTCAATCAATCGAAGACCTCGCAAAAGGTGCAACCTGCAAGCTGCTACCAAAGAGCTTACAAAAGGCGCCACTCGCAAACCGCCATCAAATATCTTGCAAAAGGCACGACCTGTAAAGCTGTTACCAAAGGGCTTGCAAAAGGCGCGACCTGCAAGCTGACCTCACGAGAGGAGCTGCCTGTGGTCAAACAATCTCGCGAGAGGATCTGTCTGTGATCATGAACGCATGGTCTCGCGAGAGGAGCTACCCGTGTTGGGAGCTACCTGTGATCGTAAACAAACGACCTTGCGAGATGAGCTGCCCATGTTGGGAGCTGCACGTGAATCGCGAATTGATACAAAGTGCTTCGACAACCTGAAACCATCAAAGTTCGAGAAAATATTACTCTAAGCTCGTGGAACCTTGACGCAGAGTAAGCTCATAAACGTATACTTAAATGAGCACCCCGCGAGCTGTAAGTACTTGTCCAGTTATGTGAAAATGTGTTATCATGTGCTAACATGCAACTAAACTGCTTGCAGGTTGAATGCTTACGAGCTAACATGTCATCTTGATTATGACATGTTTTTTAATAGATCTTGACAACAGCTCGTTATATATCAATAGGTCTCATATTACTATATCAGGTATGCATGTTCTACACTTTGCCGAAAAAAGTTAAAAATTGCAGGGAAAATTGATAAAATAATCTCGACCTACAAGATCGCTATCCATTACGAATAAAGTCCCCACTAAGGAGGAAAAATTTAATGATTACAAGCCAATTAAAAAAAAAAAAAAAACAACTAAAATTTTGGCTAAGTTTGGGCAGGTATTTCTAAGGAAGGACGATCCAATGTGGCCTCTGCTAGGGTCTCCACAACAGGAGGATCGTGGGAGGCTGAAGGTCCTTCAGAGGCTGAAGCTGGATCTGATGGAAGACCTTGAGGAGTTGCTGACTGAGCGGCTGGATGAGCTAAGAAGTATCGCTTTGCTGCGTGCCATAAGTACTAGCGGCATGGTCGACGAACATCCAAATTACCTCGACCGCCCTCGGCCCAAAAAATGAATAATCCATGTTCGGGTGATATAGTCATAGCGTATATAAGAACGCATTCTCGGTCTTCGAGCCAGCATCCTTTCGCTCTCGAGCAACCCAGGTTTTGACGCGCCTCTCCACTTGGATGATCTCTTCCCGCGCAACAGCAAGCTCTTCCTTAAGAGCAGTCACCTCCTGTCGTTGCTAACTGACTTGGTTCTCCATAGCCTCAGCTCTTTTCTCTGCGGCCTCCGCTCTCTTCTCCGTGGCCTTCCGCGACCTCGGCTCTCTTTTTCGCAACCTCAGCTTTCATATCCACAGTCTCAGCTTTCTTTTTGACAGCATCGGTTCGCACCGTAGCAATATTTAGCCCATCTTTGACCTTCTCCAGCTCCCCCTGAATCTTGCTGACTTTGGAAGTCGTTGCCTCTCGACGGGCTGTTTCCTAAGACAAAGCCTCATCTGCATATTTGAGCTTGCCCCCGAGTTTCTGGTGCTCCTTTTGAACGAGATTGACCTCGTCTTGCAGCCTTCTCCTTTCAGCTTTGAGCTCCTTCTCAGCAACTCTGAAAGCGGTCTTTTCGCCCAGCTGATCTTCAATCTCCTTCATTGGCTTCGTTAGAGTCATACTGATCTGAAAGAAGGGAAATGTTAAAGCTCAAACCAAAGAAACCAAGTAAAAACGAATAAACCTGAAGCTTACCATCACTACGCGGCGAATGCCGTAGCCAACCAACTTCTGGCCTGCGAATTCCTTCCTTTGAAGTTTCAGGGAGTGGTTCCTCAGAGCCTCTGATACATAACCTAAAAAACCATTGAAATACTCCATCTATCTTAGCGTGTAGCTAGGGGTCCTCAGATGACTCTCTCCTCCTCCCCCTCCCCCCCCCCCCCTCCTCCTTCCCCCTCGACTCCTCAGATCGCCTTGGGGCTTGGGTGCTTGGGTCTTTACCAATGACGACCGCCCCCGATCTTGCGAGCTCAATGACCTTATAGCGCTTGGGGGCTGGAGGCTCGGCTATGTCGTTCCCGTTGTCCCTTACTACGGGCTCAAGCTCTGATGCAGCCGAGCTCTCTCCAGTAGGAGCTTTGGCCCTTTTTGCCACAATGGATTGGCCTTCTTCTATCCCTTCGACTTGGGGGCTTATTTCTTAGATACTGTAGTCGTCTCGACTAGAGGAACGGCTACGTCAATGGGCTGGGGAGGCACCTGCTGGGTAAGATCTAAAGAAGTATCATCCACAACCACAACCTCCAGTTCCCCAAGCCTAGGCACGGCGCGGATTGAGGAATAGCTAAGACCAGTCTCTCCATTTCGTCAGAGGAGATGATTGTGGTTGGGCTCGAGATGCCTTCTGGAAGAGGCTCATGCTCAAAAGCTAGAGAAAGCTCAAAAACTGAACGGACCTCGTTCCTTCTTCCGCAGACCCCGATATCGTTGTGTATATTCAGGTGCAAGCCATCGAATGATGAGGCGAGACTATGAGATCGCAACTCAGAACCTAAAGGGAACAGATCGTCATTGTTGACCTTAACCACGACAAAGATCTCCAAAATTGTGGTCTCTTTCTCAGTAAGATTGACCTTGTTGACGGAAACGTCTACAAAACAAAAACGAGCTCGTTAAAAAAAAAAAAAAAAAAAAAAAGGTTAGGATCGTGCGAGCTAAATCCATGCCTACCTAAGGTTAAGACAAACGAAGAATTTTGTAAGTTATAGAGAGAGAGAGGCAAAAAACAAAAATCCAGTGGGACTTGTAGTCTCCCACGTTGGATTTGATGCTGCTCTTGGGCAGGTATTGTTTGAAGTGAGAATTGCGAGCTGAAATGTAGTACAGCCCATCCCTCTGCTATGCCTAGCGACCATGAGTCCCCTTAAAGCTGTACAGGCTATGAAGGATACAGGGGCTGAGAGGGTCAAGGCCGTGCCTAATGAAGGCAGCAGCCAAGGAAGTTAATTGGGCATAGGAGTTCGGTGTCAGCTGAAATAGGGCCAGCTTTAGATCGTTTAGCAGGTCCACGAGGTAACTGTAAATGGGGAATCTAAAGTCATACTCTATATACTCGCGGCTTATGGCAATAAAGTCGTTGGGCGAGTAGGCCGCGTGATGGTGCATATGTGTCACGTTAGCTCAGAACCCCAAAGGGAAATCAAATTCCCGAGCTAGAGCCTTCAACGCCTAGAAGTCTAAACTAGAAGCAAAGCAGAAGAAAGGCACTCGAGCTGCTCTCCCTTCGTATAGAGATCGAGATGTCGAGGGTCCAGCTCGCCCTTTGAGCTCTTCCGCAACCTCGCCACTCTGAGAGGTCACGCCTTGTGAGGCCCCAACTCATTGCTTTACTTGTTCTTCAGAAGCAGAAGCCTCATCGTCAATTAAGCGAGCACGGCGTGAACAACCTTACATCTATAGAACAAAAGAAAAAAAAATGGCATTAGAACACTGAAAGGCATACTGACCCTAGAGAGCTAATAAATTCTTAAGTCTACCATCCTATGCGTCAGGCCATGCACTTCACCACCCAAAAGTGGTAGGGGCCCAGAACACAGGCCCATAAGGTAAAAATCCTCAAACCATAAAGCTATAACCCTACTGCTACAGGTAATTTATCAAACAGTCCAAAACCTAAGCACCAGAACCACATCAACAGATAACAAAGGGTACAAACAATCAAAAAATCACAAACAACGCTTACAATGTCCAACCTCAAGCACAAGAACTCCACAAACAGGCATCACAGTTCACTGACGGCGAGGCCATTTCAGTGAATAACAAGAAATTGTAAGCAACATGCAAAGCATCTTAAGCCTAGAATATGTGTACAAACTTCGAAACAGAACAAGCCAAGTACACAAGGAAAGTTCAAAGCCATAAAGCAAGTTGTGAAATAAAATGCATACTAAGAATCAAGAACGACCAACACAGTGCGAAGAGCAAGGTCGAGGGACTTACCATATATGCTTAGGATGAAGTCTGAACTCCGAATGACGAGTTTGAAGGAGGTTGTCACGAAGATGGAAAAGATAAGAAGAAGAAGTGCTAAAAAAGATATTTGGCAAAACTTCGTTTTAGAATGACAAAAGTAAAAAATGAAAATGGAAAAAACGTCTAGCTTATATAGGCTTGGGTCCCAACCCTCCAGCCATTCGATCAAGCAAAAGGTGCAACTGTCGTAGATCTGACGGTCCAGCGCGAACTTTGGTCCTTTGTCATCATTCATTATAAGTTACAAGACGTGCGCATTAAATACGCACAGCCCGAGAGGTGCATACAATTCTAATATCTGCATGATCACCACGTGTCAAAGGTAACAGGTCAAAAGTTGAAGCAACGTCTTATGAGCTCGCAAACGGACATCAGATGTATCTCGTTCAGCTCCTAGTCCGTAGGTCACACTGAGAGCTAAAGGGCTAGTGTTATGTCCGTTTTCTCGATATGGATAAAAGGGTCACTAGAAGCCCAAAAGATAAGCACAATACCAAGAAATCCAAAAAGCCCAGCCCAAAGCTCACTATAACGAGCTCGGCGGGCTCCCGAGCTCACGCCACTCAAAGCCTGTCTCAGTATACTTTCCAGCCCATGTTCATGTTAAAGTTCGCTTCAGCATCTCTTCAGCTCGTGTAAGCAGCTAGGTCGATAAGCTCGTGCCGAGGAAGTGCCTTGGTAGATCAATCACCAGATCAACCTAATCCCCTGATTTCATGCCGGCACTACCTCAACAATTCCTAAGAAAAATTTAATGCGACAACTGTTCATTTAATGAAGATAAGACTTTACCTGAAGCATTTAATAACGACGTGGGCGTGTGAATAAAAAATCATTGTTGTGGTAATTAAAGCAGTACGGCTTATGTTAGATTAATTGAGAATGATCATGATTTGTAATGTGTACAACACTCTCTTGTATCTCTCATCCTCTATAAATAGGGGAGATTTTCATTATAAAAATAATTTTTCGAACACTAGTATTACCGTCACTCTGTCAAAATTAATCCAAAGTGACCCGTGGACGTAGGCGTACTCGCCGAACCACGCAAAAATCGTTGTCTTTACATTCTTCTCCCCTTCTTTCTTCTATTATTAACTGCTTTATTATTGTTGTTCATCTACCTTAACCAATATTTAATCTCCCCGTTTATATGATTCTTATAGTGACAAGTTTATGTTATTCTTGGTTCAAACTTAAATGAAACTTGCAAGATTAGCTGAAGGACTTGGCATGCATTATTTAAATTATGTTGCTTGCCTTCTTGAATACATGTGTCGTTTTTGTACCTCAGTTTGGATATGATCCCAGTGAGAGTTGTGTTTTATGTTTGTGATAACTGAATTACTAGGAAAACCCACTGAACCGTCGCCTACAATTGTTGATTAGTTGAATTATACCTACAGTTTTCATTAATTTCAAGTCAATCTTGACATAAGAATACAGATGGAATTTATTTAGAATTTCCTTATGGCTTTGTTATTTGAACTATAGATAATTGATTGAGTTGGCTTAGGAACTTAATAGGTTAAAAGCTTGTGAGAACAATAATTTGTTATCTAAATGAACAAGTAATGGTAGGTCTTCTACTAAGAGCATCTGCCACTACATTGGCTTCCCCGGGGTGATACTCGATCATACAATCATAATCTTTGATTAGTTCCAACCACCTCTTCTGTCTCAAATTCAACTCTTTTTGCGTGAACAAATACTGCAGACTCTTGTGATCTGTGAAGATCTGGTAAGGAACACCATACAAGTAATATCTCCATATCCTCAGTGCGAACACAACAGCTACAAGCTCCAAATCATAGGTATGGTAGTTCTATTCATGCTTTTTTAACTGTCTAGAAGCATATATGATAACTCTGTCATTCTACATTAAAACACACCCTAAGCCCTGTCTCAAGGCATTACTGTATACTATAAAACCATATGTCCTTGTAGATAATGTAAGCACAAGAGCTTATGTCAATCTTCTCTTCAATTTATCAAAGCTTTGCTAACAAGCATCTGACCATTCAAACTTCTCATCTTTTCTCATCAGTTTGGTCAGTGGGGTTACTATTCTAGAAAATCCTTCAACGAACTTCCTATAGTAGCTTGCTAGCCCAAGAAAGCTCCTGACTTCAGTTACATTGGTGGGCAGTTTCCAATTCGTAATGGCTTCAATCTTCTAAGGATCTACACTGAGTCCCTCAGCCGATATCATATGACCCAAGAAAGCTACCCTATCCAGCCAAAACTGGCACTTACTGAACTTTGCATATAACTAGTGCTCTCGTAGGGTCTGTAACACTATCCTCAGGTGCTCCGCATGCTCCTCATGACTGCTTAAATACACTAGAATGTCATCAATGAACACAATTACAAACTTATCCAGGTAGGCTCGGAAGTCCCTGTTCATCAAATCCATAAATACTGTTGGGGCATTCGTCAACCCAAAAGGCATAATTAGGAATTCATAATGCCCATACTGAGTCCTGAAAGCAGTCTTCGGAACATCCTCATTATGAACTTTCAGTTGGTGGTACCGAGATCTCAGATCAATCTTCGAATACACTTTGGATCCCTGCAACTGATCAAACAAATCATCAATCCTGGGGAGCAGATACTGATTCCATATGGTTACCTTGTTAAGTTGCCGATAGTCGATACATAACCTCAAGCTTCCATCTTTCTTTTTAACAAATAGAACGAAGCCCCCCAAGGTGAAGTACTGGGTCTCACAAAACTCTTGTCTAACAACTCTTTCATCTGAACTTTTAATTCTTTTAACTCAGCAAGAGCCATCCTGTAGGGAGTAATCGAAATCGGCTTAGTCCCCGGAGTCAAGTCTATCTCGAACTCTATCTCCTTATCTGGGGATAAACTTGGGAGATCCTCTTGAAACACATTTGAGAACTCTCTGACCATCGGGATATCCTCTAATCGATTTTCACCATCTTTCTGCTCAACCGTATAAGCTAGGTATCCCTGACACCCTTTTCGAAGCATACTACCATAGTTGTCATTATACTGGTGGCCAATGCCTTTCGTATTCCACGGAACACTGTCTTTGACTCCCCTGGTCCGACTAGTCTGACTTCCTTCTTGAAACAGTCAATTATGGCTCGATGCTGAGATAACCAGTCTATCCCTAAAATCATATCAAAATCCCAAATGTCTAACACAATCAGGTTCGTCGAGAACTCCTTACCATCAATCACTACTATTCTTCCCAAAATAACTTTTTCTGTGACTAACGAGTCTCCGGTAAGGATGGAAACGATCATACTATAGTCTAATGTCTACAACTCAACATTCAACTTGGCAAAAAAATGCACAGACACAAAAGAATGTGTGGCCCTGGGATCTATCAACACATAAGCATCATAATCAAATACAAAAATCATACTGATGACCACCTCTAGAGTAGCATTCGCCTCCTGCTGAGTGACTGCGAAGACTCTAGCTGTGTACGGAGTCTACCGGGCTTACCCATAAGAGGTACTCCTCTGCTCCCTAAACCTCTACTCGAAGCTATAGTACTCTGCCCTCTAGTCTGAGAGCCTTTACCTCCATGTCTCTGGCCTACACTGGCCTGAATCGAAGCTACAGATCTGATCTCTGAACTCGCAGGTGCTACTGACTGTGGGTAATCTTTAATAAAGTGACCCTTCTGCCCACATCGATAGCAAACTATGCCACTCACCCGACATTCACCTATGTGCTTCCGCCTGTATTTGTTATATTCTGGCCATAAAGTTCTTATATCTCGAAAGCTTCCAGATGCGTAAAGAGATCTGACTGAACTCTGACTGGATGATGTCCCCTAACTTATCATCCTGCCATCAACCTATCTAGATCTGATCTTCTTTCTGGCCATCTTGCTGGGTCCTGTTTGAGGCAAACTTGATCCGTTGTGCTTGCCCTCTCATTTGCCACCCTGAGTAATGGCGATCATATTCTGTTCCACTTTCATTGCAGCCTCCACCAGCTCCCCGTAATGCATCAGAGGGGCTAGAGATCGATGAATCTTGATACTAGGACACAAACCTATTAGAAATCTCTTGCACTTCTGTTCTTCATCCTCTGTGATGTACTGAACTATCTGGACTAACTCTGAAAACCTCTTCTCATAATCTGTCACTGAAACCGAGCCCTACTCCAGTCTGAAAAACTCATCTACCCGTGCATCCTTATAACTCTTCGGGTAGAACCTATCTGTAAATTCTTTCTTAAATAAGGTCAAGGACACCCCAACTAGATGTCGTCTCTCCAATGCTTCCCACTAGTCTTTTGCTCATTCTTCTAGGAGGAAGGTGGAAAACAAGACCTTCTGATCATCTAGATAGCTCATTACACCATATATCATGCTAACCCTATCCAACCAGGCCAGGGCACTCTTCGGATCGCCACTACCATCGAATGGTTTAGCACCCAATTTACAAACTCTTTCAATCGAACTCTTTGCTGCTTTTAGAGTCTCTCGCGTTTGACGCATAGCTGCCATCAATATCTGCGTCAACTGCTCCACATTGAAATTTCCACTGACCGGTGCTACCGGTCCTGATGGTCTTGGTTGGGATTGATTCATAGAGGCATTTGCCGAACTCGTTGCTTGTTCGGCCTCCCACGAGGATGGTACATCAAGTGCTAGAGCTTTTAAAAAAGCTCCTCTGGGATCTCAACGACCTCGTCAGGACATATTGCTGTGATTTCAACAAGAATAAGATTATAAACACATGTAATTATTGAAAATATATGCATGAGAATATTGAGATCATTTCAGGTTACTATGTAAAAACTTATAAAATCATAATATAAAAAGAGACAACCCTATTTCGAAAACCTGGCTCTGATACCAACGTTGACGAGCCCCGACTCCTATTCTTAAGGTGACCCGCCCAGCACCCCACGGTAGCCTTCTAGTCAGGATCCCCTACGGCTGAAAAGCTTCCATGAAGCTAAGCCTTTTTAAAATTATATTTTTGAAAATCCCTTTCTAAATTCCTTTGAATATTTATTTTTCAGTGAAAATGGGTGGAAACTTTTTCAATTTAAAATTTAAGTTTATAAATAGAATTTTATAAAAATTTTGGCAGCACAACGGCTGTTTTTCTAAAAATATCACTCTGTAAAATTACATTTAAAAGGCCTGTACACTTCAAAATCATTTATTTCTCCACTACTAGGCCTCCGGCCTTTTTTCCACAAATCACAAACAGTCTCAAACATATATTGACTCAGACTAACTTCAAGTTCTGAAATATTATATGCATGAACATGGGTATATATACAATTTCAAAAGCGATATTTATATTTACAAATGAAACAATTCTCATACTTTAAAAGTATAATTTCATACATAAAGAAACAAAAGTCACAGCTGCGCTCGATGGAAAATATGCCTACTCCTGCTGTAAAGTCCCTGCCGTCTGAACGTCTGCACCTGTACCTGATCTTGGGAGGTTTTTATTTAAAAACAATGAACTAAAGGTGAGCGAAATAAGCTCAGTGAGTGTCAGGTATTCCTCCCTAAAACATTTTTGTAATTTCATTTCATAACTAAAGTCATGCTGTAGAATTTAAATAAATATTTCGAAAACCATACATAATCGAAAGCATAAATAATCATTTATAACAAAATGCGCATTATAAACTATATTTGAATTAATAGATTGAAAAACAATATTTCTAATATCAACATTTACTTTCAAATGCTTTTCATATAACAAAATGTGAGTAACATAATATTTCACACACTTTCATTCACTTTTTTTGTTATTAAAACATATCAGTGATGACAATTTATAGTTTCGAAAAGTTTTTACATAAAACAGGCCAATCACTATCATTTTCAATCAATATGGTATTCTAAAATAAATGTATGACCGAGCAAAATCCTACATCGTTTCAGGCCATACCATATGACAGAGCGGAATCCTACATCGTCTCAAGTCATACGTGTCCGGTATTACATAGCGGAATCCTACATCGCTACAGAGTGGAATCCTACATCATCTCAGGTAGTAAACTAGCTTAAAACGTACCCTGTGAGGAGCGGAATCCTATATTATCTCCCAGGCAAAATCCTAAATCGCCTTTAGATACTCTACCAATGCTGGAAATCACAGAATAAATACCATATGCTATAAATCATAAATCATTTTAAAACTCACATTTCATGAAAACTTTTAGTAATTCATGCAATTTGATTCTCGTTCAAAAAAACGCATTTTTTATATAAAAATTAATTTACAATCATCAACAGCATAACTATATATTAACATACAAATTCAATGTGAATACAAATAATCACATCTCAAAATATTTTCGTTAGGATACTCATCTGGATTCCTAGCTCGCTATTTACTCTAACCAACGGAATATTTTACTTTGTCTCCAAATAACCTACACATTTCCTCAATCTAATTTCAGACTACTTAACGACTAACGTAGTTCGCACGCAAATAAATTTATGCATCAACCAATGAAATACTTAACCAATCAAATATCTCGAAACATTCCACTTTAATTCATTTTAGCTTCAATTACTCACATTTAATAGTCGTTCGCAATTTTAATGATTTAAATCTTATATATATCTCAATTCGAGACTAAATTCACACGAACGAACTTAAACAAAAATTTCGAACTAACACTTCCTCACTTGACTAAATTTCATACATAGCCGTATCATCATTTTTTTTTTACGTTTTCACATCAATTTACATTCGAACACATCAAGAATCAATGCAAACCTTATTTATGACTATTAAATATCGTTCCTGAACAATTATGATATATTAAATCGCGAGGTAATCAATTAATGTCTAACGATTTCTCTTTTGATTTCTGCACTAACTCTAACATTCAAAAGTTCCCTGAAATTATGTTAATCAATCGAAACAATTTTTAAATGATTAAATTACCCCTATGATCGAATATGTGGACTTAACCAAAAATCATCATTCCAAAGCATTCAACCCATTCGAAACATACTAAACTCATGCAAACACATCTGAAACTTATCAAAACCCTTAAGAATCAAATCAACTCACCAATTTCCTTCCATGACCGAAACTAGAATACATACATTTTTGTTTTTGAAATCAATTCAACACCAAAATCATCCACAAACCAACCTCCGCACTAACGAGGTGGTAATTCCTAAAGCTCAATCATGCATTCATGAAATCCTTTCCGAAAGCTTAACAAAATTTTTCAAAAACTAAAGCTTACCTTCCGAAATCGCTAGAAACATACCCCAAATAGCTTCCACCCTACTAAAAGTGTCTTATTTCTTCAAGAACGTCATCCCTTCCCCAAGGAACGCACTTGGCCTTCAACCCCCTTTGATTGGTCGTGAGTCACTTTGGCTTGTTTCACTTGATTCCTTACTTAAACTAGCTTGCTTTGATGCTAGCTTCCTTGATTATTGCTAGCTTTCATCAAAATCAAGAGATTGAGTGAGAAAGAAAGGGAAATTGCGAGCTAGAGGGAGAAGAGGACCGAGAGAGAGAGAGAGAGGCGTTTACCATGAAGGAGATTAGTAGGTAAGGGAGATGAGCTCATGAGAGAGACGAGAGAAAACTGAGAGGTAAGCTCGTGAGAGGGACGAGAGAGAACTGAGAGGTTGAGCTCGTGAGAGACAAAAATAGAAGATGGAAAGGAGAGAGCTCGGTGAGACAAGAAAGTGAGAGTGAAGTCGAGAGAGAGATGGAGAGAATGTATGTGCTCGGGTAAGAGAAGAAGAATGAAAAAAATTGAGTGAAGGAAATGAATGTTGACCGATTGTATGGTTGACATTTTATCTTGCTTTTTCTTTTTCTTTTTAATAATATTTTGATTATTTGATTGTTTATTCACTACCTTACACTTGTTCCTCCATCTTATTTAATCTTCATCCATTTGTCATCCATTTCATCTGCATGTTTTACAAGTGTCACCCAAACACGATTTCCTAGCCACTTGAATTATTTCATCCTTCCAAGCTTCTAAAACACGTTTTTCGTATTCGAAATCCTCTCAAGTACATCTAAAAATTTTATTAAAGTCCAATTTCAAATTCGAAAACTTCGTTAATATTCTACTAATTATCCAGGTCTGTTCATTTTAATAAATTTTTGGATTTCGAAATCATAAACCGACCCCGGACCTATCTGAAAATTTTTTACGAAAATTTAATTACTTATTCGAATTCGAATATTTTAATAGCTCTACTATTTCGTAACTAGGGATAAGATTCAATGGGTTATCTGAATGCCGGGAGAGCATGTTATAATGTGGCGGAACACATGTCATTAAATAGTCATAAAATCACATATAAAGAGTATGAAGGCTATTGTCATCGGAAAACTGTATATGGGAAAGGTGGGGAGAGATATTTATACGACTAATTGTTTGATTACATAAATTCTAAAGTAGTATGACGTGCAGATCTTATACAGTAAAACTTGAAAGGCTTTACAATATGCAAGAAACTAGTATATGGACAAGCGGATGAGTCATATCAACAACTTTCGTCCTATTTTGAGATGTTAAAACTATCAAACCCAGTACAATGATGACAATTGAGAGAGATGAAAACAATCAGTTCTTATATGCCTTCGTTGCACTTGGAGCTTTCATTAAGGGTTTTTGATCTTACATGAGAGTAGTTGTTGTTATTGATGTCAGTCATTTGAAAGGTGAATATAAAAGGTTGATTTTTTTTTTTTTTACTACATACAAAGATGAGTTGGAAATAATTTATCTTATCGCTTTTGGATTTAATGATAAAAAGTCAAACTATTCATAGACTTAGTTTCTAAAAAAGTTGCAAGAGGCAATCGATGTGTCAAACGATTTGCTTATAGTAACCGATCGTTATTAAAGTATATCGAATAGAATAAAAGTAACTTTTCCTAAAGTCTCACACATGCTGTGTTTTTTCCACCTATGGCAAAACTTTAAATAACATTGTAAAAAGCATTTGAGTGTCAAAAATGCATTTCACAATGCAGCATACTGTTATGTGTTTGATGATTGTAACAAAATATTTGAAGAAATGCAGGCATTACATCTAAGAACACATGTAACTTTGGTTAAGGTTAGAATGAGTAGGTGATCACAGACACGTTGTCCAAAAAGAAGATATGAAATGATAATCATTAACATTGTAGAGTTATTCAATAATTGCATGATGCAAGCACGTCGTTTGTTAATAACAACTACATATGAATATCTAAGAAATATGTTGCATAGATAATTTAATAACAGACGTGTTGCTGTTGAAAAGTTCATAACTTATGTTACCACTATTGCATACGATCGTATCATGTTGGCAAAAGATTTATTAACGGAAGGTAGCATATATCCTATTATAGAACCGATCACATATAATATCATACATCCTAACAAAAGTGATACGATGGTTAATATTCAAGAGAACACATGTACATCTAAGCAATGTAATCTAAATCAGTTATCATGTAAACTCCTAGTCTCGACTTATAAATTCCTAGTGTTAGAAGTTAAATTAGGGAGATAATATAAATCCCTACATTTAATTTATTTTAAGCCATGGCCTCAGAAAGTTATTAAATTTAAGAATACGACGAAATTCGTCATTCATAAAAAATTAAGTAGCGTGTCAATGAAAATCCAAGTTAGAAAATTGAAGAATTTAGTTAATGATAATCAAATTAAAATTTGATTAAAGAGAGAGTCAAGTGGTCAATAAAACAAGTTTGATGATCGAAAGTGAATTCTAACAAGACGAATAATTAAATTAAATGATGAAAGTTAAATTGGAAACAAATATGGATGGGTAAATATGAGAAACAAAGAAAAGAAAGGAGATTGAGATGAAATTAAAAAGAATTGGGGTATGATGTAATTAAGAGAAGTTGATTAGTATATATACAACATTTTGCTGAGATTAATTTCAGCAAACAAGAGATATTTCAGTTGTGCATCAAATAAGAAGCTTCGCGAGAATCAAGACCGAACCAGCAGCCAGTCGTGAATCCAAGACAAAACCAAAAGCGAAAGGCTAGAAGAAGAGAAGAAGAAGGCGTGACAAGAAGAAGCAAGGCAGCAGCTAAACCAAACACAAACCAGAACAGTTCAGACGCGAAATCAAGAAGCAGAACCGAAGTTGCCAGCCCCCAGCAACAGATTTCAGCACGCAAGGATAAGAGCAGAACCGAAGAGAAGGAGAACTAGAGTGTTCGACCAGGAGAAGAGAGGAAGAAGTCGTGTCAAGGAGCAGTAAACCAAAAGCAACCAACAGCTGAACCAGAAGTAAAACAGAGCAGGGCTGGTCGTGGAAGAAGAACAGAACCGAGAAAAAACACAGAGGCCTGGACGACCAGTAGAGAAAAGTAGAGGAAAACAGTCCCTTTCCAGTCCATTCAAGCTTTAAATCTCTTCTCTAAGGCCTCTCCCAAGTCCCCCTCACTCCTCTAAACAAAGATCAAGTGAGATATCTGCTTACTTTCTTATTAACTTGCTGAAATTGGAAGAAGTAGGCTACTGAATTTTTAGTGCAGAATTTTGATGCTTGTATTGGATGATTGCTCTTGGAATTTTGATAGAACCTCATATGATTGAAATAGGCACTTAAATGATGAGTTTTGAGTGTAAATGATGCATTGAAATGGTGTATATGGGCTGTTATACCCATAAACAAAGTTGAAACAGAAAAATGGTTGTCATGCACTCCAAGTGAATGACACAAAGCTTGAGTGAAATTTTAGTGTCCAAATGATCAAGTTAGGTTTATGTATGTATTAAAGACTTTAAGGGCAGTAAATAGGCCTTGAAATTAATTGGTTTTGAACCCAAGTTTGAGCATAAAAAGAGGTTAGAAAAGTTAGAGAATTGTTAGAGGTACAAAGGAGTAGTTTTGATAATTTTGTGAATCCCGAGCTTAAATTTGAGCTCTAGAAAACCTGACTATATCTGACCTATATAGGGGTGTTCTACACCTCAAATGATGCCTAGGAACCATAAAAAATCATAGGTTTTGGAACAGATCGAATCCGATAAAAATTGTGCAAGTTATGCACAAAATAGTGCTGTTAGAGCTCTGAGAAGTGAAACAGCTATCCTAATGCAATTTTTATTGCATGAAATGAGTTTAGTTGATCATTATTAGTTAAATGAGGCTTAGCTATGGAAGAAAAACTAGCGTCGCTAATTCGAAACGGAAAGTATACAAAACGCGCACTAAAAGTGCCCGAAAGTGACCAAAACCGGGCGTTTTCCTTAGATTTGACCTAGCAAATGATAATATTTTCCAATGAAATTTTACGTGTGACTAGAATGTGAGATAAGTGAATCGTAGGAAGAAAAACAAAGGAAAACGGAGCCCCGAGCAGTGTGCTACCACCTGTTCTGTTATGGGCTGTAAGTTGAGAATTAAAAATATAATTTTTCATTTCGAGTCTCCAACAACTAAACGGACCGCGTGGGGTGATCCCTAGGGGTCTAAAACTAAAAATTTTATATAGAAATGAAGATTAGAGAGTCTCGGTTGAATTAGAAACAAGTTAGGAGCATATAGAGAAAAAGGGCCATAGTTGAGACTTTCATAAATTATAGTTAAGAATTGAGGTTTGATATTAGCAATGATAAGAACATGTTGTGTAGGTGGAGAGCGAGACACCGAGGCTCCTGAGGTTCATCGAGGCGCTTGACGCGGCTTCGAGATAAGTGGTTCGCCACTTAAGACCTTTTTCAATTTCATGTAAATGTTTGATGTTTGATAATGAATATTGTAGTAAGTATAAAAGAGAATGAGAATGACTTCTTATATAAAGTTAAAATGTGAGTGTATAGGTTCCTATGAAACCTATATGGAAATAGAAATTGATACTAAGTTGCTTTTAAAGAGAATGAAATGAGAAAAGTTTTCAAGATTTTAAAACTAGAAAGTTTTGTGCTTTGGCACTAGAAAAGTAGTAGAAAAACCCATGTGTATGCCTTGAAAGTTTAGAGATTTAGCGTTACGTAACGACGTAGAGAATTCCATCCGTAATCGCTCAGTTTATAGAAGAGTATAGCACTACGTTGCGATGCAGACAATTCCGCACGTAGTCGATTAATTGATAGTTAGCACTACGAAGCAATGCAGTAAATTCCGTTCGTAGTCGCCTAGAGTTTTAGCGCTACACTTGCGATGCAGAAAATCCCGCATTGTAGTTGTTCAGTGATAAGATTTAGCGCCCTACGTACGATGCAATAAATTCTGTAATGTAGTGGTTGAGATACAATAGTAAGCTTCACGTTGGCGTTAGTTATAATCGCCCGTGATGGTTAGAACGAGTCAAGGGTATACATGGGGAGTTTTAAAGAAAAATTTAAGACTTGTAAATTGTATGTTAGTATGTGTGATATGATATCATATAATGTTATCGCACTAACTTGTTTGTTTAATGTGTAGCTCGATTGTTCCTATTAATTTCCACCACGGGCGATACTACGATCTTCTGTTTTGCTTTATATATATATATAGGTGGGCAATCGCGCAAGACGCTTGGATACATTTTTGTATATGTATTTAATCTATTAAATTTGGAATTACAATGATATCAAGATTGCAAATTGTAATATTCATGCATTGTATATATATGTGATGCATATATGCATATTGTGGGATTGAGTTAACGTTTATACCTATGAATCTTGTGATGATAATAATTGTTTGTGGATAAAGAAGTTGGGAGGTATTTAGATATAGTCGAAGTGTAATTTTCTTTACAGGTGAAATTTTAGTTTATCAAAAATACAGCTGTTATGCTGTCGAAAATTTTATAAATGTGTTTGAAATAGAATCAAAGAAAATGTTTATCACTTCCAACCAGTTACGATAAAAATCAAATTGTTAAGTTTTAACGAGTAAACCGGAGAAGAAAGTTAGGGTTCGCTTCTCAGATGTCTTCGATCCGATGAGTCGGTTTCAATGAGTCCGTCGAAGTGCCCGGCAGGATCCTCCAGACAAGAATTTAGATAAGGTTTGGGAAGGGTCCTGTCAAGTTGGTATCAGAGCCCGGTTCTCGTTCAGTTGAGTAAAAGTTTTAAGAGAAAAGTTTGAGTTATTTTCGCATAAAGTATGCGTTAGTAATGCATAAGTTAAAGCATGAGTTTTATTGCTTGAATTGAGCATGTATGAATATGCATCAAAGCAAGTTGTTAAGTAAAAGTTTATGCGTAAGATATGCATGAGATTTTGAATTAAATATCGCATGGGATTATCATGCTGGCTTATATTGAGTTAGTTTGCTAAAACTTGAAATCTTTGATTTTGTGGCTATTAGTGTACTAGTACACACTTAGCTATGCAGCGTAGAGATCATCCGAGGACGAGACAGGTAGCCACAGAGGCACCCGTACCAGATAGAGAGCATGTTGACGAGTCCGTCAACGTGCCAGCTAGTTCCTTACACCCAAGGCCGTCACAGTCAGTTAGATCAGAGTCTGCCCCAGGACCTACTCCAGGGCAAATGGAGCAGATGGCCCAGATGCTCGTCGCGGTCCTTCAGCAGTCACGGGAGAACGGGGCAACTTTAGAGTGCGCCCGTAAATTAGGCGCGAAGCCCTATGACGGGACTGGGGATCCCGAGAGAGCATGGTCATGGCTAGAGACGAACGAAGAAATATTCCAGGTCATGGGATGCACAGAAGATCAGATGGTCACCTTCTCAGCTTTATAAATGGAGTTATTTAAGAATTTTGATAAAAGCTTGAAAATTGTGAAATTTTGTGTTACAATAACATAATTTTGATGAAATGATAAAAATTTGAGATTTGTGGAATTTTGTTTGACAACATGATAATTTTTTTTTACGAAATGAGATTTAATTTTTATTTCATTTCCTTACGAATATGTGAAAATGTGAAATCTGGTTTTGTAAGGTCATATTTGGAAAATGAGTTTTAGGCATTTCATATATATATATGCATTTACTAGTAAATTGATCTTTTTATGATTTATTATGATTAATTGATAACTGTGAAATCTTGTTTTAAAATCTTATATCTTTGAAATTGATGAAATGAAAATTTAGTGTACACTCACTAAGTAGAAATACTTAGCGCGTTGAATTTTCCACGCGCAGGTTGAAATTTTGGGCGCTGTAGATAGAGATAGACGAGAAGACAACTATCGCATTTTCGCGAGTCACATCAATCCATATTTGATAGTTTTACTTTTAATATTGTATAGTGGTGTTAGAGTATATAGAAATGCATGTACATGTATGGATTTATAAGATTTTATAAATAAGGATGTATAGTAATGGTGGAGAAAGGTTTGTGATTTGTAAAGTAATTTTGTAAAGAAAATTCTTATTTACCATTTTATTTGTAGTTAATTTTGCTGGATTTGATTTTTATTAAATATCGTGGTTATAAATGTTTGTGTGGTGAAGTGATTTTGGAGTCGGACGGAGGATCCGAAATGAAAGTTGAGAAAATGAATGTATTTTAGAAGTGTTTGTTTTCAAAATTACAGGTTTTTATAATTTTGGATTTTTCAAAAAAACAGAGAAAACTCTGCCAGATTTAAAAAAAAAAAAAATTGTAGTGCGTATATGTAAATTAATAACGAATAAACCGATTAAGGTAGCATCCTTCGACTCGAGTTTTCATCCGAATGAGAATCGGGTGGAGGGTGTTACAGTGTTAAAGAGTAAAGTGTATTCAAAGCAATGTGAATAGCTGTGTATAGCTCACTGTAGCACACTCTAAATAAGAATGTGATGTGCAAGTAACAAGCAAGTAAAGAGAGCACAAGGAGGTCGTTGAAGCTTTTAGTAGGTCGTGAGCCAAAGTAAGTATTATATCACTTACACTATTTCAATCTTACTTTAAATTGTAAATATTATTGTTAAAAGATTTATAAAACGATTTTTCAAATACAAGTCCGAGTTTTTGTTAAAGAACCTCATATTTAATTTAGTAATGAGAATCGAAAACCAAGTTATTTTCAAAAAGCTTGAAAGTTAAGTTTTGGTTAAAAGTGTTGAAAGATAAGTGAAATATTGCTTTATACACTTGGCAAAAAGAGTTTTCAAAACTCATGTGTATTCCCTTAGTTTTCATATTATCTAGTGCTACGCATGCGATGTTGAAAATTTCATATGTAGCCGTCTAGATTTTTAGTTATTTACGCTACGTTGCGATACAGAAAATTCCGCTCGTAGTCGCCAAGAGTTATAATTTGAATTGCACTACTATAAGCAATGCAAAAAATTTCGGTTGTAGTTATAAAGAGTTATAGTAATTAGCACTACAATATGCAATGCAGAAAAATCCATATGTAGTTGCTCAAATTTGAGATTATTTCACACTACGTTTACGATGCAATAAATTTCACACGTAGTGGTCAGGGCATCTCAGTAGCGTCACGATTGGTGTCAGTTGAAAAATCGCCACGTGACGCACTACGTTGAGAATGGTTAAAGTATGTGGGGTTACACATGGTGTCTTTAGCAAGAAAATGTTTGTTAAATACTATCAATATTTGAAATCAGTTTATGATTATTAATTATATAGTTCCTTAATTGTTATATTTGATTTGACTAACAAGTTTTCTTTGTTATAGTGTGTAAACTTTTTCAAGAAATTATTGCAGGTGATCACGATCGAAGAAAATTTCCATCAAATTAGGTAGGCAAAACCCAAAGGATGCATTATATATATAAATAATGTTTATATTTTGTGAATACGAAATCGATGAAGTACATGTATCCCATTATAACGTTGGTAACATATATTTTGTAACTTGTAATTTTTCTAAACTATGTTATATGTACTTGCAAACTTTACATGTGATACATATATCTATCCAACTATGGTTATCATTCATAATAGTTGTGGAATTGATTGTGAAAATGTATGTTTATGAACAAAAGAAGTGGGGTAGTGATTGAGAATAGTTAGAAGTGTAATTTCTTGCAGGAAAAATTTTGGAAATCTTAAAAATACAGTCGTTATGTTGTCAAATTTTTAGTAAAATTTTCTCTAAGTGAATGTGAAAAATTTACACCAACCTAACTATTTTCAAAGAAATAGAAATTGATTTAGTCAAAGCAAAGTAAACAGACAAAGTATATTAGGGGTTCGCTCTGTGGGTCTCTCTTAACCTTGAGTAGGGTTATAAGAGGTTCATGGGAGTGCCTAGTGAGACTCTCCAGATAAGAGCTTAGAGAGAATCTAGTTTGGGTCTTATCATATAACATCAGTTCTATAGTTTTTATGTATTTTCAGTCACTGAGAACTTTCAAATATGGTGGAAAGAGAGTTAAAAAGAGAAGAAAACTTAGTTTTTTAGTGAAGTTAAGAAACCAATTTCGGTTTTTCAACCTTTTAAAAACTTGTCATAGGTGATTTGCTCTTCTCATAAGTTTTAAAGCATGTTCAAAAACCAATTTCGATTTTTCAGCCCTTGTCAATAACAGATCATGGTTTGTCTTGATTTTCTTCCCTCCAGATGGCTTTCGATGACTAACAAATGACCCCAAAATTGCTTCAATTTAACCAATTAACATAGAATTACATAAATAACTAATATAATGAGTCCACATGATGACATTGAAGTAACACATGACATTTAGGTGACAATGTTTTACCTAAAAATTATTGACATTGATTCATCCAACTATGTTTGTTGGTAATATTGATTTGTTGTGAGATAAGTTCTATGTTTTTGTGTGTTTTTAAGTCACTGGGAACCTTCAAATATAATGGAAAATGGGGTAAAAAGGGAAAAAAAAACTAAGGATCAGTTTTTCATTGGGGTTAAGAAACCGATTTCGATTTTTGAGCCCTTGTAAAAAATCGATCTCCATTTTTCTTGATTTTCTCTTCTGATTGGTTTTCGAGCAAGATAAAAAATCGATTTTAGTTTTTAACTTTTAAAATATCAATTTCTTGGTTTTTAACTTAGTAATATTAACTTTCAGTGTATTATTTCCATAAAATCATGATTAACAAAGTGAATTAAATAATTAACATATAAATTAATACTTTTACTTATATACAACTTCTCCATCAGAGTCTAGTGTCAATTTCCCAAATTTATTTACTTTATACAGTCGTGTTGAAAATATATATACATTCCTAGCAATCTCTGCCCTCAATGCAATGGCATCTGCAACCTGATCAGGTCGTCTTGATTTCCATATACTCTCTTTTAAGTGTAAAAGGTCGCGTATATATATTGCCACGTACACTCCATAACTCATCCTATATCAGTAATAAATTAATTATGATATTAACATAACATTTAGAATGTATATATATATATATATATATATTAATTAAGTTATAAATTTACACGTCCATTGTGTTGCTGGGGTATAGCTAAACTATCAAGACGTTCAAGTTTCCATCGCTCATATATGATCAGCATATCTATTTTGGTCTTCTCATAAAATCCTATGAACCACAACAAGATGGGCACAAAAGACACCAGTAGCTCAAGTGGCTTGATCCGTTCAGCTACGTCAGTATTGCATCTGAATCAGATATTAATATTTTCAGCTCTCTGAGGCACACCTAATATAGGACTTAATGAATTTGATTCAGACGATATGATAGTAAAACCTGCAGATTAAAGACATTGGTGCTATAGGACTAATTCAGATGATAAATAATAAATTTTAATTTTTGAACAACACTTTCATTTTCAACACGCCACCACAGGATTAATGCGTCTATCTTACCATAACCGAATGCAAACCATTCTGAAGGCACATCAGATGTAACCAGATTAGGTTTTATTTCTTTGTTGACGTACTGCTCTTTATAGTACATTGTCATACATGCCTACAAGATAAAAATTAAACATGTTATTTAACTTTGGGAAATTGTAAATGCATAATTGATTGAAATATAAACACCCACAAACAAGGAACTCCCATAGACTGCGTATCTACTATCTTCAGTCTCATTCCACCACTTCTTTCATAGGCACATCAACTAAGAATCGATATGCTCTAGAGTCAACTATTGGTTCTCGTCTTTGAAGGTTACTAATGTGTTCGGTATCACTAACCACACACAACGATAAACCGCATGTCTAAAACAAAAAAAAAAAAATGATTGTAAAGTTTATTATATTAGCAACTAAGATGAAAGGACCATGATATTTTTTTTTTATCAATATCTAAGGTCTAAAGATGTAAAAGTTTTGTATTCATTGTAGACAGCCTCTACGGAGTCTACAGACTCTACCACCTTCTCGACCTATCGTTGGGGTACTTTCTTTTTCTTTTTCGTCGGTCTAAGACTCGCGTTTGTAAAGGTGTCGCTGGCTTCATCTTTCATTTGCCCCGTTTCTGGATGATCTCATCCTATAACTATAAGCAAATCAAAAACATGAATTACACATTTACAATTATATGTCAAACTATAACACGCTAGATATATTATGTCTACCTAATCATGACCACGCTCAGCCTCTGCATCTAATAAACCTCTTGAGCCCTTCTAGAAGTGATGGATCTCCTGGTCCTCCTATTAATGGGGTGATTGGTGGACACCCTAAGACTGAATGACCTTTTTATTCTCTTGATGGATGACTGACTGATTCGTATGGATAAGTGACTAATGGACCATCCCATCCTCATACAGAGGTGACCGACGAGCTCTTTCATCCTGATGTTGTGGTAGTAATGATAGTGGGCAACAGATGTGCTCATCCCGGATAAAGCTCCCACCACCACCATCATCATCATCATCATCATCGTCGTCATCTAGATCATGCCCACCAGTCGAAGACCTGAGAATTTTTAAATGCTTTTCCACTCGTCTCAGCTTTTTACCTATCTCCCTTACGATCTTAAAGGTTGCCATCTACCTCTTATCCATCCTACTTAACTTCTTATGGGTTGCCTTCTGTAAATCCACAACATACTCAAACAATCGTTTAACCTATAGAATAGAATCATATATATCATTTTACACAGTGCACATGATTATAAAAAATTTTGACAAAGTCTCCCTTGTTTTTTGAGTGTCTAGGGAAATATAACCCACATATTTAAATCATTACACTTAGCTTATCATGTTTAGAAACTTCATCTCTTTATCCCACTTCTTACTACTATACAACATGTCCACAACTTTTGCATTTACTAAATGGATATTCACTAAACAATAAAATAAATAGAAGATTCATGTCTCAGGATGTACGTTTCGTACATCGTGTGACTTTTTTGTTCGAAACTCTGAAAATGTATCCTCTGATTCGAATTGTAAGCTTCGAACGTCTTCATTCTGCTCATCATCCTCTCTTGTAAACTCATCAACCACATAATCATTATCACCCTCTACCTCATCATCATCCCTTCCATCCTTCACCTGATAATCATCATCAACTCGTACATCATCATCATCATCATCGTTGTCGTCATTATCATCCTCACTCCCTCCAGCGTCACCAACTTTATGTACTTCTTCCTTGACCAAACACTTCGGATTGAAAGATTTCTAATAATTTGTGTCTCTTTCAGCGTCAGTGGGCTCAAGGGTTTACACTATACCAACTATCTGTAATATATACATATATATATAGTTATATTATTATTATATATCGAAAACAATTTAATTTAGGTTCGCCACTTACGAGGGAAAATCATCAAGGCTTTTTATGCCTTTCAGTGTCCTCTTAAGTGTTTGTCTCTTATATCTTGGCAAATCATTTTGTAACAACTAGTTACTTTTTGCTATCTCCTCTCTCAACACCGGGAATATTTCTACTAACCACCACTATAATGCAAAAGTGATTAAACAAAATACAAACATATAGTAAGTATATGTATATAAAACCTTACATATTAATCTTATTAGGAGGAAGCTATAAATATTAACCGTATTAGGTGTACCTAAAACGTCAAGACATGGCAATAAATATTAATGGTACTCGGTAGGTTTTTAATCCGCTATTCATTAATCACTAGATGGAGGCAATATATCAATATACTATAGCTTAATGTACCCCAAGGGAACGGGTTTCACATCTCTGCATTCTCAATCATGAGCCATATAAAATGAGCAATATTGGTCTTATCATCCTACTCCATAAAAAGATGGAAAGCAATCCCTACATTCGCTAACTTCAATAGATTTTTATCATTTATTGTATCGTCGACTACATGACCTTGGCGAGTTGTATGGCTCCTCATCTTGAGAAAAGTGGCTTGGCTGGGCACAGTCGATGACTCTCTATTGAATAATCACCATAAGATACTGTTCTGGTCAGTTTGCAATATATTAAACCTTTTTCAGTCGATGCCCCCAAAAGCAAGTCTTGCAACTAATAAGAACTCTTCTTTCCCAAACTTATATGTTCTCCTCCTGATTGCAAATCACATTTCATCACAGCGCCCACTAGTGACCTTCATCTCTTGAGCAAGAACACATAATATCATAAAGGCAGCAGTGGTAATGTTGGTAATCTTCAAAATATGTACGAACAGACACTTTTCTATGAACCGATCATACAAATTTCATCTAGTAATAACTACAATTATATTATTAAGCCATTTCTTATCAATACGTGTTTTCTCGCTTGTATTTTTGTCAATTATTTACGAACTATATTTATACCTTAAATCCATCTGTAGAAAAGAAAAATAACAAAATATTAGTATTTTGGATGTGAAAAATCGAATCGGTTTTTAACTGTGTCTGAAAAATCAGTCAATGTTATAGATCGGTTATTCACTTTAATTTTTCACTTCTAAGAGAAAACAGTTGTGAAAAACCAAAGTGAAAAACTAAAGTGAAAAATCGAAATGAATAACCGAACCAATGTCAATGATGTTACTATTATCGAAATCGGCTATTTTCAGCCCAAATCTAATCAAATCAACCTATTATAAACCTAATCATCATAATCCAACGTCCATAATGCAAAAAAAAAAAAAAAATCTCAAAATCTCAAAACAAAATCAAAAAATATAAATTTTCAAATGGAAACCAAAAGTTCGTGTACCTTTGTAAATGAAGAAGCTCGTCGGCGATCGGAGATGCTCTTACAAGGTCAGAAACTACAAGAGAATCGCCGAAAAGGTGGAATGGCCTTGTTTGGTCTCGATTGAGTATAGATTGCAAAAAACGGGTTGAGCTTCACTTTTGCTCGGTGATGAAAATGACTTTCCATCGAGATTTCTTACACCTTATATATATAGGGGCTGTTTCATAATTTTACAGTTTGATTTTTTATAAAATTTTAAAAGTTAAGGGTTTATGGGTAAAAATATGCCGGGACATCATAAGTAATTTAGGCATATGATGAAATTAACTTGTTTGAGAAATTAAAAACAATTTTTTTTAATAATAGATAAAAACAAAAATGACCCTTTTAAAATGGATATTTCTAGTAATTTTCACTATAATTAATTAACTTAATTGTGAAGCGTTGTAAATTTGTAATTTATAGGTTACAACAAATAAAAAATTGTAATTAACAGCCATTGACACTAATTGTGTCGTTGATACTGCCATAGATAAAAAAAAAAAAAACAAAACAAAACAAACGGAGGTTTATAATTTTTAACCAAATAAAAAGAAAATTTTTATTTTTACCCATCTTTTTAAAAAAATTGTTTTTGATCTTTCAAACAAATTATTTTTATTTTATACCCAAGATTACTAAACTGCCCTTAAATGAAAATCACTCAATTGTCCTAACCTGAAATTACCAAAATGGCATTTTTCTTCCTAACAACATCCTAACCTCTTTTGTCTATCATATTCATGGTTTTTATTCTTTCATTCACCATTGCAGCCAAAAAACAAACCTCTTAGTAAGAGATTCTTCATTAAAGCTTCTTCAACCATTGAAGGTTTTTGATCCATTAAAGTTTCATCTGTTAAAAGTTTTCAAGTTTCTTCTTCCTTTTCAAGTAATTTGAGTTTTGAAGATAATGTATGTGTTTTTATTGATTGGTTTTTAGGTTTTTTGTTTACATTGTAAGCTAAAGGCTTTAAGAGTGATTTGATTGTGATTTATGGTATCCACAAGGCAGATTTGTAGTTTCTGCAAAATCTATGACAATCGGTTTTTCATTAGATTGAAAAACCGATATCGATTTTTCATTGGAATGAAAAATCGATTTAAGCAATTTTCCATATATATTTTTTATATTTCTTGTGTTTTAGATACTGTGTATTGAATTTTAGTGTTATATATGGTTGGATATGATTGTATTTTGTTCTATTTGATTGGAAACTGTTGTGATTTGTTTCTATGCACAATAATTATGTCAATCGGTTTTTTAGTGGACTAAAAAATCGGTGCCCCTTTTTTTGTCCACTTAAAAACCGAGTTAAGTAGTTTGAGCATAATTTTGATATTTCTTATGTTTTTGATGCTGAGCATTGATTTATAGTGTTAGATTTGGTTTGATATGACTGTATTTTGTAATATTAAACCATTTGAGTGAGATTAATTTATTAATATTCTTTGAATGTTACAAAAATGGCTCAAGAGATAATCGTATTCAACTTCTATGGAGAGTAGAATAGATATAACTACGTTATAGGTGAGTCGATCATGTGTGGGGTTCTTAAAGATAGTAGTTTTTCATCATTAATGGACGTTGTGTATAGAGATAGAAGAAAATGAGATATCCATATTTATTATTTACTACAAAGTATGACAAATGTCAAGTTAAAAATATACGCATCATGTCTAATCTTGATGTGGTTGGTTTGATGAAGATTAAAAATATTAATGTTATAGAGATTTATTTCGATAAGATTGTGAGAGATTCTAGAGCTGGAGTTAGTAGGCCTACCATTCGTCCATATGTTATCGACTCAATACTAGACACAAGACATGACATGGCAAATATAGATAGACCTGTAAATTCGCCTGAAAGTCAATTTTATATTACTTCAGGTATTGATAGCAATTAGGATGATGCTTCTGTCATCGCATTTATATCTATGGAAAGCCTCATGTACGACATTAATGATGATTATATGAATGATGCTAGTGATGATGAAGATCGGAACACAGATAATGATGGTAATAAGACATGAGATAGTGACAAAGAGAAAACTTGAAATGATGATGCCATTGACAATGGAAGGTTTCTAGAAATAAGATTTTCAGGTTTACAATTTCAGAGCAATCATTTACAACCATACTGGATTGTTCCTAATATAGAACTGAGCGACATTGAGGCTACTTCAAGCACGATGTCAACCATCTACCAATGTGGTACGTTGTATAAAGGTGCATTTTTGACAATAAACAAAAACTGAGTACAGTCATTAGAGAATATGCTCTGAAAGTCAAATTTGAATATCGGGTTAAATGTTCAGACACGAAGCGATTTGAGACCGGTTACAAGGATAAGAAATATCATATTTTGGGAATATCAGGATATGTTACGGATATAATGGAATACCTACAGATACATTGGAGGATATTAGATATTTCCTTGTATCCATATCGATTGCTCGTAAATTTGGATAATATCGAGTATTGCGTCAACATTTAAAACCTTGAGTTTAACTAATCAAAAATATCATTTCAAATTTGATTATATTAGATTTTTATCTAAATTTGGGCTCATTGTAAAATGACAATTTAGCCTTTAACATATTAAAAACAAGAATTAAACATGAACTAAATACTTATGTAAACATTAAGATCAACTAAGTAAACGTTTAATGTAAACTTGTTCATCAAAATCTCGTTAAAGATCTTTTTCTTTTTCCTTTTTTTTTTTCGAACTCACAACCTGTAGACGAATCTCATGTCATCAAAAATCTCGTTAAGATTGAAGAACAGACCCATAAGAAGTAAATCTGGATTTGAGGAATCCTATATTGAAAATTCAATTTCGAACAAAATTAATCCTAGGAATGAGTGAATGCACCAACCGCACGTTGTGATGAAATAAATGTTCCATGTAGTAACATGTTTCTTCTTCATGCATATCAGTGCCACTTTTCTCAGCTTCAATCTGCATGTCTAAATCCATCTCCCATTACAAACTCAGTCATGTTTTGATCTTTGGAATTTGTCAACACATCTCAAGATCAAGAAGCAACAATAATTAATAGTTTTTACATTCCAATTAAATCATCTGCGAGGAAGTTGAAAAATGAGATATCCAAGCGCCTAGCAATGATGAGTCTGTGTCATGAAGATGAGGAGGAAATGAAATGTTCAAGTTTGTCATCTAATTTTAAAGTTGGAACATGTACATACTGGCTTGTAAATAGTATTAATTTGATAGGCACAAGGTTGGCGCTAATAGGAAACTTCCATGACAGGTAATAATACCTATGAAAATGCCAAAATCTACAGGCCAATTCAATGAAAATATTCCATGACAAGTTAATCCTTTGTGAATGTTTTGAACCAAATCCCAAAGATTTTGTTTTTTTTTTTAATTACAATTACATTTACAATTGCCGGAACCCTTTGATAAGGACTCTAAGTTATGGTTCGGAACTCAACATTATTTTTACTCTACTCCCTAATAAATGAGAGAGTAATCCACGCTTAAGTGAGAAAATTATCCTTAAATCAGAGAGATTTATACGTGATTTCTCTAGTATAAGTGGACTAGGATGTAATGTTCCCTTTGTGGATATCGCTACTAGAACCCTGTATTGCTTTGTGATAAGAGGTTGGGTGGGATTGATCAACATATCAATCCACTTGTAAGTCAAATACCAAAGTTTTTATCTGTAACAGATTGCATCAATCCAATCAAAATATTCCGTGACAATCCTTTGTAAAAGTTTTAAATCATATCCCTAGGTTTTTTTTTTTTTTTTTTTGAGACTATATATCCCCAAGTTTTTTTTTTTTTTTTTTTTTTTATTGACATGATATTCATATATCCCTATGTTTTGCTCTATTATAATTTGCATCTTTTTTAGGAGGGAAGTTGGGATCTTGTTGCACTGGTCCAAATCTGGTTAGATAGTGTTCTAGGAATTTGCAGCATAGCCTAGACGTCCTTGTCACTTCAGCATAGAATTGGACTTACAGAATATTAAGCAATTTGAAATTAAAACTTGAATGCACAATCTAGATATGGCACAATCATTCATGAAATAGATTAAAATGGTTCAAGCTAATAACGTTGCCCTTCTAACTTTAGACGGTAAATTTGGCCAGACAACTGTGCACCAAAATACACAGAAAACCTCAACATCCAATCGGTAAACCTGAAACCAAGTTTTAAATACTTTACAACATAATATCATCATATGCACTTAATACTTTACAACAGAATATCATCATATGCACTTATGGCTTAGCATTAAAATGACTGTATGTGCCAGGAACGAGGATTTCACTAGTATATACAGCTCTGACTGAAAATACAGAGGTAAATCACACGGGTTTCCAAACTGTAAGCACTTCTTGGAACATCTCCAGCATCAGTTCCCGGTCAGCTTGCCTGAAAAAGTTATTGATTTCATCTCTAACATCATATATCTTGCCAAAATCAAACAGATACATCAAGCATCCTTTCTTCAACTTGTTCAGCTGGTAAAGCCAGGCTTCCTGCAGCCTCTCAAGGACATTTACCGTGTTGATGTCTTCCAAAAGGCTATCCTCACAAGCATCTTTTAAGTCAGCAATGTCATATTTGTTCGCTGCCCCCAGCAGTGCCAGTCTGTGTTTCCAGAAATCTTCTTGTTTTATGGTTCCATACAAGTAACTAAGAAGGGTCATGCAAGATTCCTGTGACATGTCTTCTATGTAAATTGTCGAAGATTCTTTTTCCCTGAGGTCATGAACGAACATGCTCTGGAAAACAGGAGAACTTGCTGACAGAACAGCCTTGTGAGCTTTTAGAGTGCCATCAGCCGTGTGGATGGTAACATCTGCATGGATACGCTCATTAAGCATACGAGAAAGGCATCTAAGAGCACTTTGGACTGAAACTGATTGCATCATTCCATCACAGGGCCATATAGAACCTGCTTCCCCGCCCTAATTTTCAACAGGAAAATAACATATATGGAGCTCTTAGAATATGTTCAAAGTCATGCTTATTAATAATTAAATGTGCAAGAGAGTAAACAGAAATACTTGCAATATCCCATTTGGTCTGAAAAAACATCACTAATAAGCATTTATAATACACCACCACCTCTAAACTGATTTTAAAGTAACTTACATTCACTGGGCAGATCTTCAGGTCCAGAAACTCAACATCAATAATAAAGCGACCAAGGAAAGTCGAATCAACAGGCCAGACAAAGTCCTCGCAAGTCCGAAGCAGTCTTTCATGAACTGCAGCATGAAGCTATAAAATATTACAGGCATCTATAACAAAAGTTGGATGCACATTCAGAGTAGGACTCACACCAATCATCTTCCCTTCCTCACAACCTCCACAGCTAGCACTGACACCACTCCACCCCAACCCCACACACCCAAAAAGAAACACACAAGGAAAACAAAAACAACTTACATTTATCAAAATGAAAGTACAAAGTCTCTATGTGCCACAATGTACATTCATCAAAAATAAATTCGCTCCGATATGATATTGTCTCTCCATGTACCACAGTGTACATTCATCAAAATGGTATTAAGACAAAATACAATGGCATAATCCAGATATATAATTTGGATTTGCATAAAAAAAATATACTCTCCACACATTAGCATCTCAACACTGCTTTAAGACCCACACATGCACATTATTTAAAGCAAACAAACAAATACAAATAGAAAAATATGACAGCCACAAAGGCCGTTCTATGAAATACAAAGAGATTAAGTAATTGATTCAAAAGTAGAGCTTCAACAAAAGACTTAAAACTGAATGTTAGCAATTTAAGATGGCACTCGGTACATCCACTGGTTGATTTCAATTCTAATTGGGTTGATTTTACTAGAAAAAATTTTCCAATACCAACTGTTGTTGTTTTAGGTTTCTTCTTAAAGTTCCTCCAGCCTTCAAAGTACAGCGTTTCAATATAGAGCAAAAACTAAGCTGACAATTCTATCATCAACATTATCAATACAATTGGTATATTCTCTTGTTGGCGGCAGCCCAGAGCTCCAGGTACGAGAGAGACTGACTTTAACAAAAAGTTTTATGACAGAGATTGTCAACTATGTTACAGATGGGAACTGTCATATTGATTCATTTATGTTATGTTTTAAGCTTATAGAGTCAGCTTCGGTATTTCCTTACTGCTTGAATGGTTTTCTGAGAAATGCTTAATAGATAGGTCGAGGCTCTACCAATAGCACCAATTTTAAATCAAATTAGAACCCAGAATCAACATGCAAAGTCACCATAATGAACTACCAATCTCCCAAACCAATATTCCTGAACTCAAGTACTCAACAAGAAAAAATCTGTAGTTTTAGGCGTTGCAAACAAAGAGGTGAGGAGATCAACAATCAAGCTGAATTCCTCCACCAGCCTGGATCTATACACACAAAAGTGGTAGAAATTTAAATGCTCAACATTTCCTATTTTTAATTTTCAAATTTTTGTAAATATTACTTCATTGACTTCCATTACATTTCATCCTAATTTTTTGTTGAGTAATGTTATATTATCCAAAAATTTGTTCAAATTCATTACCCAAATAATGTGATAAGTTTATGTGTAATTACCACATCATCAATATATTATTTAAAATTAATAATGTGATAGCTACAGACCAGCTCGTTATATCATTTGGACGGAAATTATAAATAAATTTTTTGGAAGTGCATTATTATTATTATTATTATTATTATTTTGAATCATAAATTTGTACAGATGTTAGGGCAAGATGGTCAATTAATATAACCTCTGAACATTTTTACGAAGGTGGGATGATGAGGTTTCAGTTTCAGTATTTTATCTGATTATTTATTAATCCCAAAGCCAAAATTAAAGGATTGTTTATAGTAAAAAGGAAAAGAAAAGAAAGGCATGTACTTGGCGAGATGTAGGGTCTTCGGCTGGCACCGGCAGTGGAAACCCGAAGAATGAATCTTGCAATCGGAGGCTGTTCTTTGGACGCTCGTGAGGGCTCGGGAAAGAGTCGAATGTACAGATACCGATTCTTTTCTATAGATAAGTGCCTGATCACAATAATCATCAAAGAGAAAACAAGAATGAATAACGTATTCAAAATTGAAGATTTAAGTGTCGTCGAGTTTAGATTAGAACTGCTTACTTACCAGTTCCATATACCGACCTTAAAAGGATCGGATTTTTTGTAAGAGCAAGGACCGAAGTTGTCGATTCTCCACTGCGCTAATCTGGAGATGGTTTCCACTCGAGAATCGCCCATTTCTTTCTTCTAATTTTCTTTGACTTGCAGACTCTCTATGCAGAGACATATATACATAGACAGGACTTGCGGCTTAAGGCGTTTGACGCCATCAACAAATTTTTGTAATAAAAAGCACATTTCGGCCAACTTCGATATGACGGAGTTTTTAGCTTTTTTTATTGGTTGTGATTAGTGACGTCAAAAATCATCAATCTGAGCCAAGTCAATGGTTTATTTTATTTTATTTTTTTTATTGTTTGACACACCAATAGAAAAAGCTATTTTTATATCAGTTTTTAGCCTTTTTATATTATTATTTTATTTGAGAGATATAAAATGGTTTTTGGGGGTGGGCTTGAGACGTGTAAACTGGGTTTCAGAGCCGGTTTGGGGCGATGTGAAATGCGTTTGAGGCCCAGTTTGGGTTAGAAAGGTTGACGTACAATATAAAACTTAAATAATAATAATAATAATAATAAAATCTTTCATATTCTCCCTCCCAATGGATCATTTGTTTTTTATCTTAAAATTAAATAATTTAAGGTTATTAAAGACCGAATAATAATTAAAACTTGAAATACAAATGACAAATTTTTTTTTCACCATTGAATCTATTGTAAACTTATTTGTTTGTTTAATTTTTTTTTTTTATATATATAAAGTTGTTGGTCACAAACCAACATATTATTAAAAAAGGAAAAAAAAAAACATACTAAGAATAATAAGACAAAAAGTCAAAACAAACTCTAAAATATTAAACCAAATTAATAAGAAGAAGAAAAACAACAAAGATTTAGTCAAAACCAAACATTTGCAAATTAAATCCTATAGTAGATCTCATTAAAAACTTTATGAAAAAAACTCAATAAGAAACCCTGATAAGGAAAAAAGAGTGTCCACCCTCCAAAGTCAAAACTAACTAAATCAATAATGGTTTTTGCTACGAAAATTATCACAGAGAAAAGGACTCATAAAAGTTGAAGCCATCTACCAACTAGTGGAGCCAAAAAAAAAAAAAAAACAATGAACAAATTTCCCTCATGAAAAATATAAGTCATAATGAAATATATATCTTGTAGATAGGAAAAACACATATCTCAAGTTGGACGCCAACGCCAAGGAACCTTAGAAGAGCAGACAAGAAGAAGAGAAACAACATAAGCAAAATCACTTTTCAACCAAAGTTTCGTCCAATGATAATTCCAAGTATATTGGATGGTATGAATAACAATCACCAACTCCACCTTGAAAGAATAACAAATCTTTAAATGAATAGCAAAAACACTTTTGAAAAAACCATGATAAGTCCATAAAACTCCAACATAACCAACCAAATCAGAAGTCCTAAAAGCAGAACCATCAGTATTGACCTTAAACCAATCCAAATGAGGAGAACCCTAAACAATCTCTTTAATGCGAGGAGCCTTAGGAGAAAGGGTTAAAACATGGAGCTTGTATAGAGCCAATAAATTATCCATTAAATTCCATATAACCTTAGAGCTAAGAGAATCTGTCTCTCAAATATAATGCCAAACAAGGGAAAAGACCCTATGAAAGGAAGGGCACTAACCCTCGAAAGTAGCACTATTTCGTATAACCCAAATAATCTAAAAATTGCAATGATACGAGTCTTCTAAAGATTTTGAAGTTAAAAACAAAAATTAGCAGACATATTAACTTGCCACAAATCCATATCAATCCTAAACAGAGTAATAGCATGACAAAACGCTGATGACAAGAAATGTCAAAAACCTATCACAAAGAGGCAACTTAGAAATAAATGTTGCAAACTCTCTTGAGCAGACAAACACAAACAATAACAGGAAGGGAATATAATTCCATAGCACTAAAGAGACAAATTAATAGACAATCTATCATACAGAACTCTACAAGCTAGCACAGATCTTAAAGGAGGAATAAAAGCAGCTTAATTATATTTAGCCTGATGAACGTGAGGATGCAATAGAGACAAGAAAATATAAGCACCTATAGTAGTCACTCTTCTATCCATAAAAACAATCCAAACTCTTGAATGATTTTGTTGGCATTTTAGGGTTGATTGGGCTTCATTAATTATGTTGGGTTACGGTTGATGGTGAAACAATCTTGTAATCTGAAGCTTTGACGGTGTGTTTGGGGATGTGTTATTAGTAGGTGATGATGTGGTGGTGTTTGGGTGTTTGAAGGTATTGTTGAGTAGCGGTAAAAGTCATTTCTAAAGGCCTCTAGTTATATGGGTAGGTAGGTGTTTGAGTGGTGTATGTTTTGGGTGTTTATAGGTGATTGAGGTTTTTAGGGTGATATTTTGGTGGTTTTATTCATCAACGATCAATGTTGATTAACGGGTTATTTATTTTTATCATTTTCTCTTAATGTGTCTGAATTATATTTATTAAGTGATTTTTTTTTTAAATGGTCAAACCACTTAAAACTATATAAAAACCACTGAAAATAAAAACTACAATTTTTTGTTTTTCATTGAATACCAAATCACTTAATGATTTTCAAAATATATATTTCAAATCTATCATTTACAAAATAATATATTTTCAAATTCGTTCTAATTTTATATTAAACATATTTATTTTAAATGTAATTAATAAAATATTGTAATGAATAAAATATATTATTTATATATTATTTATTTTTATTTAAATATATAAATTTAATTTACTTTATTATAATAATATATTGATATATATAATTTTCAAAAGAAATTACTTATTATATTTTAATTATGAATAAAAATATTATTAATATATATAAAAGTGTTTTAGTATTTATTAAATAATTCATTATAATTGTTTGTATTATATTAAATGAAGTTACATCACAACTAATAGTAAAATAATATAAATGTTAAATTACTAGTTTTCAGATAATTTTAACTTTAAAAATAAATAAGATTACTATGCATTCAGAGGTAAAGGGAAAAAAAATATGTCATTCAAAATTCAAGTTTCAGTCACTATTCAATCTTTAATATTAAACAATATTGTTTACTTTTCAAATGAAAAAACAAATGACCCCTAAAAAGATGGCCACCTCTAGTTCCAGCTTCCAAGTGATCTATTCAAACATTTTGGGTTTTGATGGTTTTGGTTTTGATTTTTGATGTTGATCACAACATCAACAAATGGGTTTTTGAGATTAGCAGGTGGAAGAACATTTGTTTAGATTGGTTCCAACGATGGAGATGATATTGATGATCCATAGATTGTGTGGAAGATGTTGATGATTTGGTTGGTCTCAACAACGTAAATCCAATCTCCTCTGTCCATCATCTTTGATGAAAGATAGATTAGATCTCCATCCTTTATTGTTTTAATATAAATTTATTTAAAATAAAAAGTAAAGTAAGTTCCATAGATAAAAATTTGTTAAAGCCTAAAGGTGATTATCAACTGTAGACTAACCTGGAATAACAGCGGAGAAATAAATTATAATAAATTAATAAATTTTACCAAATTATAAATGAGAATTGTAGGTTACGATGGCTTAGGCATGCCACTTGGTGTTTGGGTATTGGAAAAGCTATCAAACGCACAACTACACATACCCTATAGGATCTCTCTCTCTCTCTCTCGCCCACCCTCTCTATGTAGTTAGGGTTTAGGGTTTTTACAAAGCAGTAATGCTCTGAACAGATATTGGGTTTGGTCGTTGTCCGTGATTGCAGCAATGGCTGCCGATGTTGCAGGTAGGCGGACGCCAGTCAGTTCCTGCTGCTCCTGCAACTGTCAAGTGGTATGTTTACTCTTCTACATTCATCTATTCGGAATTTCTTATTTTTCTTTTTAGTTTGAAATTAATATTTGATTTACAGTGCAAGGAACGATACTCCAAGCTCCAAGAGAAGCGAAATGCTTTACGACAAGCTCTTAAGCTTTTGGAACAACAACTTGATAAGATTCAAGCTGATAATCTTCGTCTCAAGAAAGGTATTCTCTTTTCCTATTTCGATTGTCAAAAAATTAAGCTTTTAATGTGTAAAATTGGTAGCATTAGTTAACTTGTTCTTCATGTCTGCTTAGGAGTTTTACACTACTAGCTTATGATGACAATGTGTGTTTCTGGCATTATCTTTTTGAAAAGATTGTGACTTTTTGAAGTCAGATGGAAAGGGAAAATGAAAAAAAAAATACAACAACTGTGATATGAATGATCAATTTTTTTTAAAAAAAAAACGGGGGGACCGGGGGGGGGGGGGGGGGGGGGGGGGGGGGGAAGGGGGGTGTTTTGTGGGGGGGTTAGAATGCTTTGTTAGATTTCTTTTCTTTCGTGTGTATTTGTGTTCATGTTGATTTTTGGTAGATTAAAAACATTTTTTGTTCGTATTGTGATTTTTGACCTTGTACTTCCTCAGCATATGAAGAAGAGAAAGTGAGAGCAGAAATTGAAAAAGAGGGAAGGGACAAGGAAGTGGCTGCTAGAGTTCCACTGGATACTGAGATAGCTTCTTTGAAGTCTGAAATCTCGGTGTTACGGCAGAAAGGAGTGTCACATGCTCAGGATAGGAATGAGGAAGTGAAACGTCTTCAAGATCTCGTTTCTGAAAGGGAAAAGGAAATCAATCAAGTTAAAGATCTTGTTGAAAAAGAGAAAAAAAGGGCTGATTCGGAAAAAAAGAATGCTTCGGAGGAGAAGAAGAAGGCTGATGAAGCTTGGAAATTTGTTAAAGCAGAAAAGGGTAAGGCTGATGAAGAAAGGAAGACTGCAGAGGTTGAAAGAAAAAAGGCTGAGGAATATAGACTTCAGTTGGAAGCATCAAGTAAAGAGGCTGATGATGCAAAGTCGAAGTTGGTTTCTGGGATGTTAAAGTTAGAAGAGGGAAACAAAAAGCTTGAAGCTGTAAAACAGAAGGTGGCTAAAGAGAGAAAACGTGCAGATTCGCAGATGGCTAAAGCAGAGGAGCAAAGAAGGCTAGCAGAAGCTAATAGGAAGCAGGTTGAGGAAGAAAAGTTTCGTGCTGAAAAATTATCTCTGCAATTGAAAGAGGTGAGTGGAAGGAATGAGGAACTAGAGAAGAAGTTGTGTGAACTTGTACAATCCAGATATTCTAGTGAGATTCTTGCTGGCAAAACAAATAAATTTACAAATGCCGGACTTCCGAAAATGGACCAGGGGCTGAGAGTTGGAAGTCGAACAGAGTCTGTTTTGAAATCAGTGAAGCAAAGCAAAAGTGTTGAGGTTGAAAAGCAGAGCACTATCAGCAAAAGGAAACTTGAAAAAGCAGAGATGGATAAATCACGTGATTACAGAAAGCTTGCAGACCAGAGTCAGAAGAAGGCCAAGGAGGATAAATATCATGCTGATCAGCTGTCTCAACAGCTGGAAGAAGCTAGAGGAAGAATTGATGCATTGCAGGAGCAGATTCATGGCCTTTCATGCTCGAAAAAACTTGTCAAGGCTTCTGCTGTTTCACCTGCAAAGGATTCAGAAACCGAGTCTGCTAAAGTAAAAGATTTGAAAAAGCAACTCAAGTTTGAAAAAATGCGAGTAAAGCATGCCAAAGAAGTGGCTAAGTTGCAAAAAAGTCGTAATAGTATTTTGCGGCAAGAATTAGGACGCTTGAAGCTCGATTGTGTTCAATTTATACACCGACTGGATGTACTGGATAAGTGTTTCTCACCTGATGCTGAATACTTGCGAAAGAAAAAGGTTAGTCATCCAGTCTAATTTTTTACAGTTTGATCTTTTGTATGCCAAAAATTAGATTCCGTTGCTTGTTCTGTTCATTATAGATGTGAAATGTGTTATTGGAAAGTAACATACAGTCTTTTGTATTTATTACCGAACTTTCTACATTTTTTTATTTTTCTTAGACATGGAGTTGCTGTTTAATGTAATAACCTGGTGAGGAGAGCATAAGTTGCTCACACTACGACCTTTTTTTAATTTTGTGTGTGCTTGTGTGTGAAGTTTTAAACTTATTTGCATTACAGTGGTGGACTTTACACTTCACAGCTAAATTAAAACTTACTTCCTGCTGCCTTTTCTCTAATTTAGGCTGTGTAAATCAAAATGTTCTTTCTTAATTATGAACTGAAACATCATATACTTCCTTCTGACTTATTTATTAGATTTTTTGCAATATGCAGGTCAGGGACCACTCAGATATGCAAATGTTGAAGTTGAAGAAAACATTGTCTGGCCTGGAACCATTTCAAATGTATCTTGAAAAAGAAAAGGAACTTTTGAAGCCTTACAGCACAGCTATTACAGGCTCTGGTCCTCCTAGGCAATCAGTTCATCACATTGCACCTGTGCTATCTTTAGCTGGAGCAAACTGTAGTGAGTCTGTATCAGGTATTGATTCTGAAGATTCTAGATTGGAGTCTCTCCTTGGAGACTCTAGCCGAAAAATGTTACAGAGTTCAGCAATAAATTCCATTTCGGCATCTTTTTCTGATGGACAATTGGTGGGCTCACAGGAAAGGGGTGCTTTTTCTGTTACTACATCATCAAGATTGATGGAAGAGGGCTTAAATGCTGAACCAACAAATTCCAGCATACCTCGTGAAGCTGAAAGAATGAAATGCCATGGGAATCATGCCGTGGTTGCTGAAAATAGTGTTAGAAGTCCACTCAAGTTTGGTGGAGTTGGTGGTGTTGGTGGGCCTAGTAGGAAAAGGAAAAGGATTGCTGATGCAATTGAATCCATTGGATCATTAAGGAAGTTGCACCTGCAGATGGAAGAAAAGATGGTGGATTTGCATGATATGTTAAATAAAAAGGTTGATAAACAATCCAAAGATGCAAATTACAGGGCGCCTAATCTTCAAGAAAATTCATATTGTAAGCAAGACAAGTTTCACAAGAAGAGAAAGACATCTCATGGAGAGAGTGTTCGTATTTGTAATTTGTCTGATAATAATGAGCTGAAGATGGCTGCAAAAGCTGACACTAAAGTTCATGAAGATGCCTCCAGACAAACTTCCAAACCTGCCACTGATCTAATAGGATTTGCACGGACATTTGCAGAGGGTATTAGTGATTCTGTAATAAGCAACCTTGACAAGCTTCCGAACCTGCCATTTGAGGAAGTAGCAAATGGAGGTTATATGAAATTGCTGGACTTGGATGATCCTGCTGATGAGGAACGTTACAGGACTGCAATGGAAATGCCTCTATCACCTACACTTCCTGTGATTTATTTTCAGGGTGATGAAACAGTTGATGTGGATAAAATTGAATCTCTGCAACAGGAAAGGTTCTGCAGCTGTTTGTCCAATGTAAAAGAAAATCCAGGGCTCTCATGCTGTTCTGATGTCATCAATGTGGAGACTAATTCCAATGAATTGAACTATGTTGTATCTGGAACTTCGCATTGTTCATCACTGCATGAGAATGAAGGTCCAGTTGATTCCTTTGATGTACAAGGTATAGATCAGAATGGTTTATATAGTACTGTGCAAGCAGGTGAAGTTTGTGATCATCAGGCCCTGGACTTTGGAATGGAGACGGTTATATCAGATGTACATGGTTCAAGGGATGAAGGGGTTAAGATATCAGAAAGTGCTCTTGGAACTGTGTGTGACAATATCAGTAATCAC